>MU284157.1:1260-158823 GCA_022478815.1 Daldinia bambusicola
TTGTTTTTTAACTTTTTACCCACATTATTTTTTTTTTATTTAATTTTTTTTACTTTGTAAAAAAAAAAACTTCCCACCCTTTACCTTATTACCCTTTTAAACCCCCCCCCCCCCCCCCCCCCCCCTTTTTGCGGCCTTGCCTTTTCCGGAAACCCTCAAACCCGCGGGTTTCAAAGTGCGGAAGCGAGTCTTTCCCTTCCGGCAACCTTAGGCACACATGGCCTTATTCTATACCTCAGTCTCGACACCAGCGTCTTTATCGCTATGCTGGAATATTCCGCTGATGTTTCCTTTGAGCCTGCTGAGCTTCGCCCCGACGTGGTTAGCCTCCCTCGCTGGCCTCCACTGCATGATCCCGCGATGTTTGCGGTGGAGCTGCTTATGGTGGTCTTTGTAGTCGCGGAGCTGGTTTCGGATCCCCCTCGATCCGTCGTCTGGACTATTGTGCCCCGGCGCCAGCACCGCCGTAGCTGCTTCGCTAACTCCGTCTACAGGGTTGCGGAAGACGTTCTTGACCTTTTTTACCTTTTTAATATCCGACAAGGATAAGTGAGACGAGCTCGACGATCCAGATCCGGCGCCTTCGCCCTCGTCGTCGGAACTAGACCGTGATGAATCATCATTGGTATGAACACGGAGCTTTTTCCTCCGAGTCTCGTCTTCAGAATCATCGTCGCTTGTGATATCGCCCTCATTTTCAGCTTCATCCTCGTCATCGTCGAGCTTCTCGTCTGTGATTGTGTCCAAGCATTCCATCACGTTTCGCAGGTCGTTATTTTTAGCTTTAGAAGCGTAGCTCTTGTGGTAGCCAGATAGGCCACGCCAGAACTTTAGTGATAGCTCTACTTCGCCTAGTGGTTGTTCACCATCACCCATGCCGGTATAGCCGCAACATGACTGGGCTTTGCGCAGGCCATCCTTGGATCCCTTCCACACCTTAAGGGTTTTGGTTTCGTTTTCCTCGTCGGCGACCTCGTGGAGCCATAAAACCGCAAATGCAGCTGTTTTGTCGGGTCCAAGCACAGACTCGCGAAACTCGATCACCACGGCCGAAGCATAGCGCTTGCGCACCGCCAAGAACACAGCCTCGTGTTCTTCTTCGCCCTTGGATACCCATTGGCCATTTTTAGGATACATCTTCGCATGCCCTAGGTTTGTACGTATCTTGATTCGATGCTCTATTAAGGACCGAGGTAAATCGTTTTTCGCCTTTATAGCTCCCCGTATCTCTAAAGTTCCATAATCCCATCCTCTGAGGTTCGGTGGCAATTTGAGCTCCACGCTTCGCCAAACCATGCTGATACGAGCCCGGCCATATCCAATACCTCCAACCACTATAGATAATCACATTTATTAGTATCTATTTATAGAAACATACCAGTTGGTCAAAGGAAAAAAAAGTTCTTCTTTTTCTTCTTTGGGGTTGGGGGGGAAGGGGAAGGCTGTGGGATTTGCATCCAAGTATATGCAGAATGTGCATGTTCAACTTCAACTTACATGGGTAATTTTCCATCACTTGGCTTCTATTCGCAAAGACCTTTGCAAGGGGAAGATAGACGATCCCTATTAGTGGATCATCTTCCCGCTCACGAGAGTCCCACACACTGACGATAACCTCGCTATCCCTCCAGTCTCGAACAAATCGCTCGGTTCCAGCATTGAAGAACGGCTTTGAATTCTTTGGCTTCGTCCTTGTCCTGTAGATCTTCTTGTGATTAAATATGATAGTGCAATAGCTATCGGGCATATCGTCGCGTTGCTCGGCTTCATCCTCATCGTCACCATCATCCCCTTTGTCTTTCTTTTGCAGCCTTTGCACTTCGAGTCCTGTGATATTGTGGATTTGGACGCTAAGAATACCAGAGACGAAGTCGTCAGAGGGCGGCGCTGAGATAATCATGGACTCTTCAATCTCCTTGTAGTCTTGTGCCTTCTGTTGCCTCAGTTCATCGTCGTCCGAAGGTTTGCCAGCCTCCCGGAGCTTGTGCTCAGACAACTTCGACACATGCTGCTGAAGCTGGTCACGAGTCCTTATTTCTTCGTTGACAGTTTGCTGCTCGAGTTCTCTGGGCGTAATCCTCGTCTTTGAGAAATATCCGACCGACCATATTAACGATCCTGGCATAGTCTCGTCCGGATCTTGACCAGCAAACCGGTCCTCGCGATCTTGAAATTTATTCGGATTTTTCATAAGGGATTTTAGGTCGACCTCTACACGGCCCAGATCGTCGTCTGCCGACCACTTATCCGAATCCCAAAGTTGGAGCCGCAGTTTTTCCTCGGCATTCACCTCCTCGGGGGTGACCAGAATACTAGCCCATTCATGCCAATCGGGCTCATTGTCATCCGTAATGATACGGGTCGAAGCAACTGGCTTGCCAAATTTACCCCACGATACACTAACATATGAATCACTCGAGCCTTGTATAGGTCCGATCCCACCATCGCCCTGTTTGAAGCCGCGAGCCCGCTTAATGAATATCCAGACAACACCCAAGCTAGTCGTATCCTTCTTAAAGTCTTCTCCCACGAGCATGTCCTTAAGATTCAAGGTCAAGCTCTTTGGAGCTACGTATTCTGCAAGAGCAGCATCAATTGCCGAGTTGACAAAGGAAGATATCAGAGGGACGTCTGTCAAACTGAAGCTATGTTTAGAGAGAGGAACACAGGAAATGGTCGCCTTTGGTTGCCCAAGAAAAGTCAAAGTGCATAAAGATATGAAAGGGGGATCCGGTGTCAGTTGAAGTCGTAGTCGCACGGTCATAATAAGGCCTTTAAGCTCGACCCATACGGGAATGGCCACTTCCCCAGGAAGGTAAAACTTCAGGTAAAGATGAGCATTCTTGACCTTTGCCTTTACCGACTTGCCAGACGAGCGGCCACGATAGGCGAGTGCAAGCTCCAAATTCACGAAATCACCTTCTTCTGCCTCCATGCCCTCCCTCACAGCCGCTTCCTCCTGTTCTTCTTGCTTCGGATCTTTACCCTTTCCTTCGTCCTGACCCGCAATCCCCTTGACGTCATTTTCTTGGCTGTTTGCGCTCCCTTGAGGGTTTTCGGGGTCCGTTCGATCGTTTTCGGTCCCTTTATCTTGCCCCTGAAGTTGGTTGTTGGGGCCGACTGTCTGGCTAGCCGCACCAGTTGGTAGCCACCGCACACCCAATATGCGAATAGACTCACTTCCCTGTCCCATATCGTCCACACTGACCATTTTGACAGCCTTAGGGAGGGAAGCCTGCATGATATCTTCTATTTGGTCTATAAGAGAAGCGAATAGATCTGGGTTAACAAGTGGCCAGATGGAGGAGAGTAGACTGTTCAGCCATTGGGCTGATTCGGGGAGCTCTTCTTCTGTGTTTAGAATAGCATGTTCCTGACGCCGCGCAGCATCCCAGGTTTCATCTTCAAAAACCTCGCTGGTTTTTTTGTTTGCCCATTTTCCCATACCGATAATCGCTATCGTTCCCAGTAGACTGAACAGAACTGTGCCGAATAGGACGGACCACCCGGGACCGATAATAAGCGTTGGGACAAGGAGGAAGGCAACGGCCAGAGTACCTATTATACCTAAGCCAGCATATATCGCCTGCTCGTAAATTATTGCGAGCCCTTGTTTTGTGCTCTCGAAGGCTGGAGGCGGGAATACTCTTTGCATTCCATTGTGGGTTTGCTGTAACTTGTCACGCTCAGATGCCAACTCTTCATCGGATTTGGAGGCACCCTGAGGCCCGGTGGCAGTATAGTGATGTAAGCCCGGCGCTGGAATATTGTGAGGCGCAGAGCTAAGATCCTTCTCAGTCTGATCGTGTATGACAATAGGTAAATGAGTAACGGGATCGGTAACTTTGCGCCCTCCGCCATGTCTTTTGGTCTTCTTCATTGCCTTGCGCTTTTCTTTTGGGTCAACAGCGCTTGCTACCGCTTCTGTCGCCGACTTTTCTTGCTCGCCTTTCTTATTGCCGTCTCCTTGATCCTCGTCAGGTTCCTCTTGCCCACCAACATTATCATCCGAATCTTGTTGAGTATCTTTAGATTGAGTCCCTTCTTCTTCGGGAGCATATGGAGCATCATCGGCATAGTTCCGGTTAGTAGATGGGTATGGATCATGTCGAGACTTCGGAGGATCTTCGCCTTTAAAGACCGCTTTCGCAGACTCGAATGCCCGCCTAGGTCTCGAAACATCTTCTGGTCCTCGTTGCGCTTGTTCCTCGTCTTCTACTTGCCCATCCAATTCCCTTCTATGTTGCCTGTAACCTTGGACGGTAGGGATTGGGTGTTTGGCGTTGTGAGGTTTGCCGTACTCTCTCCCCGACGCCTCCTGCTCAAAATCCGCCTGGTTCGCCATATTATGTTTGGGCAGGTTTTAGATATGGGGTATTCATAGAGAGAGGTAGTAGGAGTTAGTATATGACAGAAAGTGTTTTAGAGTTAGATACTTGGGGTGATATGTTTAAGATAAGAGGTGGATAACATGATAAACATAGGAAGAAGTAAGTAGACATTGGAAGAAAACAGAAAGATATATTTAAGACTACACGTGTGGCCATTCCAAGGGTATAATAAGACTTCTAATCCTGTACCTTAGGCAGGTAATTAATGCCTAATCATGCTATGTACCTAGGTAGGTATGCTAGGGAATACGAAAAAAAAAAAAAAAAAAAAGACGAAGAAACATGTTTTTCGCTTGCATCACCAGTTGAGAAGCGCAAAACAGTGTCTTGGTATTGTGTCCATTGAAGGGCCATTGGATGTGCGGCAAGCTGGAGAGTTGAATTGTTGCAGCTGTATGAGGTCATCGCCTGACGAGGGGCTAGGGGGGGTTACACACACCACTATTACCCCAGCTCTTGCCGTTTGTTAGTGGAGTTCAGGTGACGCAGCTAAAACCAAGTGAGTTTAAAGTGCCTGAAAAAGCTCCGAGCCTTAACGGCTTAGCTTCCATGTCATTCTCCACAACGGCAGTGCGGCACGTTAGGTACCTAGTTCTGGGAACAGGTACAGGTACAGATTACCTAACATTGACAGTGTTGGACAGTGTTGGACAGCGTCTCCCACAAATAAAACTTCACTAAACCTTCGCCGACCTGCGACACGTAAATTTGTGTCATAACTTGAACCGATAACCAAACAAAACAACTTTTAGGTAAACAGGTCAACACAAGTAACTACCTAGGTACCTAGACGTATACAAATATATGTTATATGCCATCTCTCGTATATCTGCCCGTAACGAACATCAAATATTCAACCTCGACTCATTTAGGTTGAAGAAGATAGCAATAATTATATATCTCCGGATCATTCTCCTTAAGCTTAGATGTCGGGATCTTAGCTACGACCTCAACGTCGAATGAAAGTTGCCCGATATCGAAGCGAGCTGAAGAATAGCTAAGGGAAATCCATATTCCATTGTCAGCGAGACATTGTCTCACGCCAGAGGCTATTCCCAAGAGGGCCGTGGTCCCACCACAAGAGACTGCGTCGGCGGTGCTCTTGTCTACCACTATGTCAAACTTCTGATCCTTAGATAGGTTGCAGGCGAGCTGGGTCGCGTCTGCGACTATATATTTCATCCTCACGTCACCGAAAGCAAGCTGCTCTAGCTGACGCCCGCGCTCGATAGCCAAGGGTTCGTAGTCGACATTGGTAACGTCTAAGTAACCTCTTGAACGGAAGCAATTATGCAGATTGCTTGTGCCTGACCCCAAGTTGAGGATTCGGGGCGATCCTTGGTGAATAAGTGAGTGTCTTGAGAGGTAAGGCTCTATCATGGACATAAAGGATTCTGACGAGGCCAGCCACTCAAAGGATGTCTCGGACGAGAATCTCTCATGCCAATAACTCTGTTTCTCGAAGTCGGCGGGCATAGTTGATCAAAGTACCTTAGGTAGATTTCGCTCGCGAGTCACCTGATGTATATCAGTGACAGCATATCTCAATCCTTGATCTCTTCTTGTTCGTGTTAAATTAGTAGGTATCAACAGTCGTTTCCTTCTCTCTTTACCAAGACCCATAAAATCGTGTGAAGTTGTAATTTTCCCACTTTCCAGTTAGGGTCAAATCAGATGGAGACTCTTCCGTCCGACTTCTTCTAATATGTTCCTTTAGTTACCCTCTTACGGAGCCAAGCAACTCCATGACCCAGTACCTAAGTTGAGGACCTACCTAATACCTGGGGTTTAATCTTCGGATGTTTCAACGTCGTCTTCACTTATCGTTACCTTTCAGTTTACTAACATGTATTGACAGTTTATAAATTGACCTGCAACAATTTTCAAATCACTTGTTCAATCCACCTACTAGTAGAAGTTAATCAGTTCAAATATAACTAAAATGAATGGACTAAGTCAATATAAGTTAAGCTAAATGATACATGGTAAGTAGTGCTACTTAAAAGTTCCGAAGATATTAAATCATACTAAAAACCGAAGCCAAGAACAAGAAACCAAAGTACAAAGTAGTAATACAGCTCAAAATTTCCCTTCGAAACTTGCCAATACCTCCAGGTAGACGCCCCTAAGTACACCCCGTTGTCATAATGTCCAGGCGATAGAAAGAAATCAAGAAACCCCTTCCCTTTTATTGAAAGTATATACCCACTAATCTATCGCCTCCTGGTAATGCGTCCCTTAGTTACGCGTCCGCTTAGCACTTCGCGAAGAGGCGTCCTTTCCGGGCGCTTCAGAGATTCGGCGCGCGAAAGGGCATCTCTCAGTAAGGCGGAAATAGTCAAGCGCGTGAGCGGGGTCTCAGAGTTGTCGGAGTCGTCGGACTCGTAGTCGGACTCGCTCAGGCTCTGATTGTCCACATCCCCTTTCTCTATTTCGTATACGTGACGCGGTTCCTGTCCTACGTTGGAGCAGTCGGAGGAGGACAAGTCGGAGAAGGACAGATCGTCGTCCCACGAGTCGGATATCTCCGCCACGCTCCCCAATACGGGAACTTTTCCAGGTCCCGTGTCTGGGAGCTGAGGAGGGTCTAACATAAATATCGGCCTGGGCGTCCAACGACTGTTTACAAGGTGATTTGGTCGAATTGACCCCCTTAAATCTGGCCTTGTGGGTATCTCCCTGACTTGCGGTAAAGGTCCGGCAATATCGTAGTTAAAGCTGGCACTTGCCCAGTCCATCTCGGTTTCATTGGCGAATTCTAGATCACGTCTCACGATGGATGGTCTCTCGTCCAAATATTCGCGCACACGTTCAGCCGTGGGACCATCGCGTGCAAGCGTGTATAAATTGGTTCTATAAGTGTTGAACTGGGCCAGCAGATTTCCGGGAACCGGTTGGCCGGCCAGGACGAACCTAGCAATCATAATAACCCGGTTTATAAAAGTCTCGTAGGTGATCTTTTACATTATCCTCATTAGCCTCTTAGCCTTACCACTCTATTTATGCGCTTAGAGAAGGAAAGGTATTCACAATTAGTTATGCTACTTACTACCCAAGAGTTAGCTATTAGTACCTATCGATTCAAAAACTAAGGACCATAGGCAGTCGTTGAGAAAAAAAAAAAGAAAATCTACAGTGCGGAAGAGCTTGTACATACCGTCCATATCACGACCACCATTTTGTTCCCAGATTCCCGCACGAACAGCCTCACGCGAGGTACCAGGGCCAAAGGGCAACCTGCTATATGCCCAAGTAACCGTTATTCTCCAGTGTAGATACCGGTTGATGAAATAAACAATCCACGAGAACATTCTACCGTAGTGAGTCCTGGTACCATTTGGGTTTCTCTGCACCGCGATTCCAACTACAGCACTCCCGTTAATTCCATACACCACTCTTCCTTTGCGGAAGGGGGGATATGAGTTTACAAAACGTACCAATCGCAACAGCTTCGGTCCAAGTAAGGCGGTATACGCTTTCGAAAAACGTACACGTCAGTAGTCGAGTGTCCCTGCTTGACGGATCCCTGGGTGAGATATGCTGGGTATTAACCCATCCGATGTCTTCCTCCAAACACGGCTGGTGAGCATAGTCGTTGGCCATGCGTGTTCGATCTTCGGACCTGTACCGTTCCCCTACCGACTTGTAGAGGTGGATGTCGTCCAGTATTGCGTATTCCAAAAACCGGGTTCGGAGTATAAAAAAGGCCTGGGACCACCTGATAGCTAAGGTCGCCATGTCCCTAGCGGTCATCCCTCTCACGGTCTCCGGGCCGAATGCTTCCGTGAACATCTGCTCTATCTCATCCATATCCGACCCCGCGGCGCGGTCGCGCCCAAACGAGATAGTCGCGTCGAACTCGTTCATCAAGGCCAAGCCATCCCTGTTGCCGTAAATATTCAGTACTCTGCCGTCGTTGAGATAGTCGAGTGCACCCGGAGTGATCGTGCCTCCGCCAGCCTGTCTAATGATATTGTTGAGTCTGTTTGTTAATCCGAGCAGTGATATGGCTGGGATATCTCGTAGGTAGATCACGAGACTCACGGTATTGGTGTCGGTCGGGGCCGTCACATCGGGCATGTACCTTAGGAAACGGTACATGCTGTTCGTCTGAAACCCGGGGGTCGCCATCGTAGCTTCAATTTAGTGTAAACAATTATAACTTACTACTTGTGCCTTGGAGACCTCCAGGTAATATTGTTGTAACCAAAACCCAATTAGATTTCAGGATAGGAGATATTTTGTGTAGCTACCTAATTGTGTCTATTGTACAAATATAACAAGCGTCAATATCGAAGTGATAGCCCCTTAGACGGGTTACGGAAACGTCTACGGGGACACAAAGAGGTATGGATCCGGTAATATAACAACCATATGCCCTTTGTCTTATATACGCTGTGAGGTCACTCTGTATAATATAATGAGTATAGAATAGTCAATTCTATTATTCTTACGTACAATGTGTTACCAAAAGCCTGTATGCACTCCCCCCTATTCTATACCAAAAGTCTTCAATTTCAGCATCCGATTTTAAATTGGAGGAAGGCTATAAAAAATATTTATTTTATGCAAAACCATAGGAATTCGCTTTAATACCACTTCATACATGAGGAAGACTCGAAATGCATTATAACCATAGAAATATATACTGGAGAATCATGCTGGAGATGTTACTAAACGTCCGACGTCGCATGTACCTTCCCATACAAATTACGAGGCAGGGTACATAAACTCGCAAATTTTCATTGCCACTTTTTTAACACACCCTAAACCACCTCCCAAGCCTCGAGATATTTTATAATTCTAAAATATTAGATTATCATTTTGGTGAAGTCTATATTAATTATATTTGTTGGTTTTTATTATATAGGTAGTCAGTATTGTTTCATGGAAAGTGATGACGTATGGAGGAAAGCAGGGGAATGCACACAGAATTTTCCCTTTTTTAAACAAAACAACCAACAGTGTCACATTAGTCTAGAAACAATAAACAACGCCGAGAAAGTCCTATCTAGGCGTTATAGGTCAGTGAAAGGGAGGTAATGAGTAACAGGTAAGTTACAAACCTGAAATATATAGGATATAGAAGTCTCTTCTCCAAAAATATTGGCTTAAATCATCTAACCATAGGGGACTTCATTGACGCACAAGTCCTAGCTACTCATTTGGATATAGATAATGTCTACCAGGTAGATATGAACGTTTTGAAAGTAGATTTAAAAGTAATAGGCAATATATTTCGGGTACCTAATAAGTATCAACCTCCGAAGATTCCAAGTCTATCATTAAGATTGCCTTTGACTAAATCCCCTACTCCGCCGCTACTTATCAACCAAATATTAGGAGCCAGCAATTCTGATGCTTATATTCTTCGTATTGGTGCAATCTAAAATTATTTGAATTGTACGAAGACCTGACAATTCAAATAACCAGTGCGTGGGAGATATTGATCTGACTCAAGTAGCATTTGAGCAGACCACGACTCAGGGTTGTCAATATGCCAGGGTGCCGTCCAATGAATTCAACATTCCATTAAGATATCCTATATACTCTATTCGGGCGTAGAGGCGGGGGAATACGTGTAAAGGAAGTTAGGCAATTAAACGTCGGATGTATGGAGAAGCTTAACGAACCCAGCCGTGAGGGATAATACGCGTTCTTTCACGAGCTGTCGACCTAGACGGATTCACTTTGCAGACTAATATTCGTTCACGTGGATCGCTTGATTTAATGAATCGCTGATTTAATGAAGGGCGTCTGATTTGGAGGCCTTATCTAACGTTATCCACCTAAACGATTGCACAGGAACGACGGTATGGTATTTCATGATATAATTATGCGTATGTCTGAAATATGAGATGTCGCAAAGCCATTCTCCGCGATAGCGTAGCAAAGTAGACAAACTAGTGTACAGCGGCAACCGGAAATAATCGTGAGTAGTAGCGGCGTAAAATCCTTCTCGACTCGAAGATTGACTGGTACCTTGGAAGCGAGGCAGCAGCGATGTCCGCGAGGTAGAATTCTCAAAAAAAAAGATATCGCTGAAGCCGGTCTTGATCTATTCTATCGGATCGATGAGACGTCTTCTCTAATCTGCTCAGGAGCCACCAGCAAAGCGCTTTGCACGTGCCTCGGCTTTCGCCCTTTCGGACGGGTCATTTAGAACGCCAGACTTCCCCTTTGCGCCAGTCGGTCTGTTTTCCTTTCGAGGTCCACCTGGCCTGCCGCCTCCACCTTGGCGGAAACGTCCTTTGCCTCGGTGTCGACCACCAGGGTTTTGTCGCTTTGCGCCTCGTTCACCTTCGACGTTGCCACCTTCGCGGCCTCGCTTTGATGGTCTCTTCTCAGGCAGTGCTTCATCGAGACCCTTTACCACAGCGGATTGATCTACGCCAAAACGCTCGGCACGCTCAGCTTTCTTCTTATCCTCGTCATTTTCGACTACGCCAAACCGTTTAGCTCGGGCGGCGCGCTTGCGTGCCTCTTCATCTGCGTTGGACGCAGGAAGGTGTGCAGAGAAATCTTCTTTTGGTGCCTCTGTCTTTGCGGGTTCTTTAGCGGCCTCATCGGCTGGCTGTTCTGTCGTCGCAGCAGCTTCTGGCGCACTCGTCACCGGCTCAGTAGGCTCGGTAGGCTCGGTAGGCTTCTCTTCAGCTGGAGCAGGTGTTGGCTCAACGGGCTCGGGAACCTTCGCAGCTTCCGCAGGCTTGGAAGTGGCAGGGACATCATCATCACTGTAATCAATCTCGTCCTCGTTTTCGCGAACGGGAGCAGCTATTTGATGTTAGTATATGCATACTTTGGTCGACACTGCGATAAACGAGGGTATATTTAAACCGAAGTAATACTTACATTTCTGGGATTTGTCGTGATCTTGCAGACGAGCGATTAGATCTGCCTTGTTACCGGTCACAGGTAGCGACTTCTCTTGAAGGAGCTTCTTCAACTCTGGGACCTTTAGGGAGGCGTAGTCGGACATCGTGATGGCTTCGCGACGCGACGGTAGTGTCAAGGGTTATTGCGGAGGAAAATGATAGGCAATTGCGCGAAGGATAATCGGTTGAATAAAATGTGGAAAGTAAAATTTGTCGATGCACCACCCGCCCAGTGTTTTAGTTCTCTGGGAATTAAATAGATGTAGATGGGAAAATGATGATGGAATGTTGAGAATTGAGAATGGATAATCGGTCGCAGCGCGGGTACGCAAAAAGGTACAATACCTTAGGTAGAGGCTAGCCTGGAAGTACCCACCTAATCTATTGCACCTACCGCTCTCAAGTATGGTCAAAGACGCGTTTGCTGGAAAAACAATGGGCTGAATTGGCTGAATTGGCTGAATTAGAGCTGGCAGGTAGCCTGCAGGTGCTGACCTAATATGGCGTAAGGAGAGCTTTAGACGCACGGACCTAACTTTAGGTACGAAGGTACTTGATATGGCAAGACTTGATCGTAATCTGTGATTCTGATATTTAGAGGTACAGGGTTTGTCTTCGCTAACAATACCTATACCATCATAGAGAAGTAGCAATTTATATTTATTTATAAGTTAATTGCACTACGGGTCTTTATTGGGCTTACGAACTCGGTCATTCAATCACATAAAGAGAGTGTTTCTTAACAACTGCATTAATTGGAAAGATGTCTAACAAAGCGCAATCCAAAGCGCTTAGGCCATCAAAGCTCGAGGCAAACGCTTTTCCTTGGAAACAAGAGTAACAGAGAGAATGACTTGAGCTGATTTATTTACAGTTTCAACCTTTCTGATTTCTGTTCATTTTCTCAAAAAAAAAAAAAAAAAAAAAAAAAGAGGAGAAGAAGAAGAACAGAAAAGAAAAGGAAAGAAAAGAAGACACATTCATAGCTGTACGAATAATAGATTAACTATAGGTTGTGAAAAAGTGATAGTTGCTACCAAAGATTTCAACTCTAGCAGTTTTACTCAACCGACTAAATTAGCATAGGGTACGTTCCACGGCCCTTACTGAAAACCAAGCCTACAAATAATGAATAGCAAAGATCTTTATGCCATTAAGTCACTCGGTTCGTGTTTCTACATCACCGCGGAATATCACGGTTTTTATAACGACCAGCAGTCATTCAACCATGAAATCCGAAAAATCCCCGTGAGCGCCAGCTGATAGACTTTCCTGCGTCATCCCTTGATCAACTTGAATGCCTGCATGCTTATCGAGAGATCAAGCCATTCCCTTGCATAATCTACGATTTAGGTATGATGACATCGACCGATATAGATCTTTCCTCGGGGGTTTTCTTCATCGGTAGTTGGTGATACCTAACTGATTATATGCCTAAGTCTTTTGAGAGGTAGTTGTAAATGAGACAAATGTATATCACCTGTATTTGATACCATACTTAATGATGCATAGCCGCATACGTACAGCTATAGAAGCTCCGAAATGTGCAGTGAATAGCGCACATGTATGTATGTATGTCTCGACTCAAAAGAACACAGAATAAAACTCGGAGTAGCGAGCGGTGGATGAACCACAACCGCGAAGTTGCGAACCTATGTCCTACGTTGAAACCATGAGGTAGCTGTTAGAAAACTGACTGCAGCTGCTTTGACCCGCCTTTGGTTCCACCGCAGTAAATCCCCAAGGGGAGAGAGGACAGGGACGGGAACAACCAATGGAAGATGCCTGTATGGTCCGAATATAGCAGTCTACGGAAAAAAGTCCCATGGGATCTTTCCGCGCCCGTCCTTTCCTTTATTTACTTCGTCGGGCGGGATCTGCAACCCATGCCCCAGGCAGGCCTCGACCAATCAGCATCGCATCACTGCTTTCCTCATATGGTAAGATAACCTTGATTTTCGTTCGGGACCGATGGCATATCTTAGGTACCTAAGCAAGATCATAAGCATCTGACGATGAAATCCCTGCAGTAAGCGTGCCTAGGCTAGATAGCTTCTTCATCCTCTAGTAAAACGGATATAATGACGAAAGCCGCCCCGAGTTCATCGTGAGCAGTACTATCTATCACGATCGACTTCAAGCTCTAGCTCTTTAGATCTGCCTATACCTTCTTCTCCCACCATGGCTGATATATCTAGACCGATCCCTATCGTCGTCTGCGGAAAAGCAGAAATCGTTGGAAAAATGGTCATTGAGGGGTTGAAACCTGAGTATGAAGGTAAGTCATCTGAACATGACGTTGAATAATACGATTTATATACTAACATGTATCTTCTCATGGAGTCATCCTCTTCTGTCTCGGCAGCAAGCCAACAGCCGCCGAACTACCTTTCAGTAAGTTCCTCACCTAGCACGATTAGGCATCTCTACCTACGTATTACTCCCCCTCCGAAACCAACTAACGCCTTCCCCCCTTTTCTCCCCTCCCATATAGTCCTCCGCGGCATCCCACCCCCCACCCCAAGCAGCTCCATCGGCAGCGGGTCATACTCGTCGATCCCGTACGCGGTTATCATGGGCGCGGCCTGGAGCGCCGACGACGTGGCGAGCGTAAAGGCCGCCATCGACCAGAACATGCCTCCTGACACCTCGGAGACCAGCACCAGCACCAACACCAACACCAACGGCTCCACCCGCGCCCGCGCCCCCATGCTCCTCCGTAACGACACCAGCAGACCCACCCCCAAACCCCCCTCGCCCGAGTACGCCGCCCAGCTCGTCGTCCGCATCCGCGCCTGCCTCCGGAAGCTGCTGGGCGGGGAGAAGCCCGACGGGCCTGGCGAGGAGGGAATTGTAGTATGTTCCCCTGCCCCCCCCCCCCCTTTCTTTCTTTTTTTTTTCTGTGTCTCTCTCTCTCTCTGTTTCTCTGTTCTTACCCAAGACAAGGAATTTCTGCTGTTTTTCAGAAATTCGAGAACTTAAATCTGACAATGTGCTACCTGTAGTGGTACTAAACGGACCAACTTAAAAAAACGAAAACCCCCCTATTTGCGAGCACCTATGTTATGATTAAGCCACTAGAAGTTAGAAGCACTAGGAATCGTTTTGCGGTTCTTAAAACACACATCACATGGGACGGACTTATGATCGAGTAAAAGAGGCAACAGTGACAGTTGAATGATTTTGATGATTAAGTATCTTCAGAGTGTTCTTGTGTACATAACAGGTATCCTACATGATGTTTCTTTCTTTCTGAGTTAAGGGGTAGAAGAAAAAAAGATGTGTGACGAGAGGGGACGCAATTAAATACAACTAACCGCCCCCTATCGTCCATGCATATGGCCATCCATCCATCCATTCTCTCTCGCGCTCTCTCCTTTATGCTCTGTCTGCCTTGTCTGCCCCTCAGACATCTAATGCAATATTGTCCGACGCCTCGCCTTATCCCTCGAAAAAGTTGGAAATCTGTGTTGACTCAGGGTTTGTAGCCGATATCTGAAAAATGAAAAGCGTGTGAAGAACGACGTTCGAGCCTTTTTATACATATGAAATGGGTATCATCAGACAATTAGCTTATTACCACCTCTTGCGTCACCAATCCGAAGATCCACCTCGCCTGTGCAACCGACGAACACTGGAAACACCATTTGCGTACGTTTCCTCCACTATTTCCTCCCTGAGGCGCAACCCCGGCTTGTCCACTCTCATCCTTTACTTCTTCCCAAACATTAATGAGGACACCTCTGCTTCCCAATTGACTGAAGCACTGGCTACCTAATACGACATCCAAAACCACCACTGGTTTATCGGTATCCTTCTTAGGGATCGTCGTGACCACAATTCTCTTCTCCATTCCTTGATACTTCCGTAGGTTCTGTCTCGTGCCTCGGTCAGGTCTTGTTACTTCAAGGAGACAGTTCCCATGGTCTTCCCACTTGCTGGCCGACACTAATAGATGGAGGCGGATCTTAAGGTTGTTGGTTGTGAGATCCACATTGGTGGTGCCACTGTTGGCAATGCTAACCGAAGGAGAGCGGGGTGGCGTGCCTGACGAGGATGAGGTATATAGTGATGCGTCTCCACCACTGAAGCGGTGCGGCCTGTCGACAGACGACATTGCAATATTGAACGATTGATTACCACCGCCCATCAGCTTTCTTAAAAATGAGGAGGCGGAGACGCCTGAAGACTGTGATATGCTACCTGCCGACTGTGACGGAGCTCGAGTCGATGCGCGATAGCTATTCTTCCGTCCAAACCAGCTTCGGCGATGGCTGCTTCCGTCGGCTTCTACTTCTGGGCTCTGGTATTGGCCGAAAGCTCTGACCCGTGTTTCTTCCTCGAGCGCTTTATATTTGGCGTTATCCATACGGGCCCGGTGAACTGCCATATAGAGGGACTCGCACTCTGAAACAGATTGGACTCGGAAGCGGAAGAATGAAGTATCGACCTTGAGTACCTTTGCGTACAACCTAGAGTAGCTGAGAACGGGAGAGCGTATTTCCAAGTCGACAACAGTGCTATTTCGTAGCATGACCAGAGGTGTAAGATCCAGAGCAATCAGGGGTCGCTCCTGGGGCGAGTTATGAGATGACGGGTGTGCTCGCTGATAAGGGTATGCCTCAATAAGGCCGGGAGTTGTGACAATAGAACAGAGGTCCGGCCAGAGGTCTTGCCAGCGTCCGTGCTTATTATCCCAATAAGAAATAGAAGCGACGGATTTGATGATGTATTCGGGTTGTCGAATTTCTGACTTCGGCAACCCGTTTTGTGAGAGCAAGGTGGGGGAAGCTGGTCTAATCGGACTTTCCGAGACGATAGGCTCTGAGGGAATATTGTCATGTTTCTTGATGCTGATAGCAGGCGCAGTATCCGGCATATCAACAGCTTCAAGCTCATCATCGGATGATTCCTCAGAGATTGTGCCGTCTTCGGATACAGATGCTGGGGATGAGGAACCTTCAGAGGAAATATCTGAGGGGTGATACTCGTGCTTGAGCGGCGAAGAAGTACGGCGCTTGAGACGCGAGGTATTTTGGTCTACAGGAGGTGAAAGCACAGGTGCCTTTTTGGAGCTGAATGTCCGATGGACGGGGGGAGGTGGTGCACCGTCTTCGCGGTACGGACTACTATTCGGTGACGACTTTTTCGATGTTAGGGTATCAGGGCCATCAAAGTCGTTCGAGTAGACTTCGTCTTCGTATTTGGACCTTGAAAACGAATCTTGGGTAGGAGTCTTCTCGGGCGAGGAAGTTGAGTCGTCGGATTTAGGAGCAGAATCTGGTGTACCATAGGGGCTACTAGTTGCCTTGCCAATACGTTCGGGGGTTGTTGGTTCGCCTTCGGAATTGTTCCTGGACCTGGTTGATGTTGAAGAGATCCTAGAGGTCTGACGTAACTTTCTCTCGCCCATAGGAGTCTCGCCGGCGGTTAGATTTGGGGAGGGATCTAGTGATTGTGCCATTGAAGGCGCTGGCCCTTCAATTGGTGGGGGAATTGGACTAGATCCCAACATGTCCAGCCATTCGAGTACCTGTTCTTGGCAATCAGCAGTTAATAAGAGCAGTTCAAACCAGTCCTCCCTGGAGCCCCTGATCATGACTACTAATTCGCGCTTGTCATCTCCCCTTCGGGCGGAGAAACGGCCACCAATAATTGGGGCAAATAGAAGCCATGAACGTCCCGCGCTACCAGTTTCTCTGATTAGGAGATCACCAGGATCCGACTTGAATGTTTGATTGTCTCGAATTATGAGCTCGACTTGGCACCCGAGTCGTTGCCCGTTCGAATGTCTCAAGTCTAAGGTGAAAGTATCTTTAGCGTACACCTGGCGAAAACGGTCGATTTTCACATTATCGAGAGCTTCTAATGTTCGTAAGTCTCGTGTCCGAGATGTATCGCTGTTTCTGGCATCCTCGTCGATAACTCTGGCATTTTCTTCCTTATGCCGCCGTCTTGCCTTATCTTGCAGCGCTTCCCACTTCGCGACAAGGGATCCGAATTCCTTTAGGCCCGAAATCGCCCGATAACCCTAATTTATTAGCTTGAGCAACATAAACATAATCAATAAACATACCTTAATGAACTTAGTAATCCACTTGACTCGAACTAAGGGCCGCTTCAGCAAATGGGCTACGTCTATGCGTTCTCCATCCTCATTAAGGATATCTCCCTGCTCGTTGCGAGGCATCGCATTGATTAGCGAGTCGGCATCGTCAGGCGACCGAGGCGCCAGGTTGACGATGATACCTTGAAACCCTAGGCGCCATACATCGAGATAATTGTTGTAAACGGGATAAATTGCTTCAAGCCATTGTGGCAGCCTGTAGCTGTCAGAAAGTGGGGGGCATTGGTAGTGGAGATTTCTGAGGTTGTCCAGGGCGATGCCCATGTTGACAACCGCTTTATCTAAGGTGTCCTCCTTATATTTAGTAGTAGGAGGAGTACCAAACAAATCTTTCCGTGCGCTACTGGTATTGTTTACAAATTGCGTTAGAAGGACTGGAATTACCCCGTCTACTAGAGTTTTTAGCTCTCGTTGGTAAAGATCCTCGTCGTCTTCAAACTCTAGCAGAAGTTCGTCTAAAGTAGCGTCGCTTAGGTGACTCGATGGTCGTCTTATGCTCCGTGCGGACCGGCGGCTAATTCGTCTGCTTGGTACGGAATCATTGTCTGGAAGAGATAAAGCTGAAACTAAATCTGAGTGTTTTGTAAGCCGCCTCTTAAGCCCAGACCTATGACTTCGCCTATGGGAGACTGCGGCGCTCCTTGTCAGGCCGGCGTTTTCAGTTATAGTCCTTTGCGACATTTCGGACGAAAGATCAGACTGAATTCCATAATGTGATTCCATCTCTGATATAATCGTCGATAATTCATGGAAGCCGTTAGTTGGTGGTTTACGTTTGTTATAAGCCAATGGCTCTGGGTTGGTTGGTTCAGAAAGCACCGACGATTCATGGTCTTCCGGAGATGGGCTCCTTTTTGTTCCAGAAGAGTGCTGCCTTTCAGAGTACTCGTCTTCATATTCTCTATTGAGATCTACCACTTCAGGACAGCTTGGATATTCCAAAGGTGGGGGGCTGTGGCCTGTGGATTCACCTCGAAATGCATCCATGAGCTTCTCTTTGAAGCCTTTCTTCATACTACTTTTAGAGGGGGTCGAAGAAAGTCTGGTGGCTCGGCTTCTCTTTAGTCCAGCTGAGGTGGGAGTTGTGACTTCGGGTTTGCTGGGCTCATTGTGGTCCAACTCTTCAGCCTCTTTTAACTCTGTCGCTTCATCACTAATACTAACGTCTGATACGCTTGCAACTTCTGCATTTTTCTGCTTTGACTGAGGACGGTGTTGTGTAGTGTTTTCGTTTGATAAATCCTCATCTGCTTTTAACTTTTGTTCCGGTCTGGACATAGAAGATTCAACAAAAGGATCAACAGTATCCTTAAGCCAAGTCTCAATATTTGGGGGCCGATTAACAACAGGTTTAGGAGGATCAACCTTCTCAGTAAGTATCTTCTTGCCCTCTGTTATGGCCTTCTTCAGGACGTTAGTAGCGCCCTTGAAACTAGGTTGCCTTTTGGTTTTTGGCCTTGCACTTCGTCGTCTTGAGCCTGTAGCCAGGTCAAGTTCACTAAATGCTGAGTATCCAACAGGTATTTCTGCCAGTGATTGTGCCAACGTACTGAATGGCATATCTGACACCGAATCGCTCGACCATGATTCACTATCGGATACTTCTTCGGTCGCTACAGTTTCTGTATCTGCGTGATTCTTGTTGGCAGGGTTAGAGGCATGCTTTTGTTGCCTCTTGGTTTGCTTCTTCGAGTTTCTCCGCGGAGACATCCGACGTTTATCAGATACAGACTTCTCTGCTCCTTCTTCGTGTCCTGGTGGTGATGGCTCTCTGTGAGGACTTGCTGCACGGGTACTTGGTCCTCTTGAAGAATGTCTCGAAGAAGCTCTAACTGTAGGAGCATTATCCGATCCTTGCGGCTCGGAGGGAGGTGGTCGCGCCTTGGCTCTCGCGCGCATATCTTGATATGCTTGCTTTTTTGTCGACCTGCTCCGAACATTATGGCCTCCCCGTGCTTGTGGTCTTCGTGGTGTAGGTGTTTCCACTGAAATAGAACTGGAAAGGCCAGTTGTAGCGTCGCTTCCACTCATAACAGACTTCACACGGATACCATCGTCCTGAGAATTGCTAGACTTTCCAGACTTGGAGGTTTCGACCGTAAGATGAGAACCGGTGAGGCGAGACCCCGTGAGAGAGGATCCTGACAAATAGGATCCTGTTAAGTAAGACCCAGATAGATAAGATCCCGAAATCCCGCTAGTTGTGTCATTTTCGCTTGGGATAGGCTTGACGCGAATGCCATCTCCTTCTGGCTCTTTAGAATTTCTCGAGCTATTCACCTTAGCAGTGGCACGAGTAGGCTCTGATCTCCCACTCATATTATCGTCTTCGAATCGAATAGGTTTGATGCGAATTCCATCCCCACTACCAGTTGATCTCACTGATCTTGGTGGGCTGTGGCGTCTAACAGGCGGCTCATCGGGGATCTCAACTTTGCTGGCCCAATCCCTAACTTTCTTGGACACAGAGGGATTAGAAGCCGGGCGTGCCAGAAAGTCCTTTGGTAGTGGTAACCCAGTACCTCCATTTGATTTTCTCTTTGGTGACTGGCTCCTCGACTGATTCTTTTTCTTATCTTTGACCCAGTTGGTGTCACTAACAACCCGCTTTTTGGGCGCATTCGAAAGCTTCAAATCCTCTATATTGGTTTTCTTGGGCTCGTTACCATCCGTCCTATGAGTAATCACGACTTTCGTAGTTGGTTTCTTCGGCCCTGACTTGATCCTCTTTCGGTCTTCCTCCGTCACGCTTTGTTCGTCTACTTGAATATTCACTTCGCTCGGTTCTGTCGGAGGGGCCAAGGGGTCGGCATTGGCCATCGCTTCAGCATTGGCCTTTTGCCATTTCTTAACGCGTTCATGTACACCTCCTGGGACCTGGATTCTCATTACAGCCGCTTGACGCATTTCCTGCTTTACTAGCTCCAGACTCTTCCGTCTCGCATGTGCCGCCTCCTTTGCTGCTTGCCTATCTGCTGCGATTCGAGCTGGAGATGGCCGACCCAGTAAGAAATCACCAAGAAGGGTAGGATGTGGTTTTGTTGTAGCGGAGCGTGGACGACCAGCGGCCGGCTTAGATTTAGGAGCTGCACCATCTTTTACTGGTGATGAGGATGATGATACCTTAGAAGTTGATGGTTTCCCCGGATCGGTATCGGGAGTAGACTTGCTAGTCTCTGAAGCGGGCTGAGAGGTTTCAGGAGGCGGAGGATCCGTTGGATCATCGTCATCGCTGGATTTAGCGACAGTCATGATCTACCATATAAAATATCGTCAGTCTCAGTAACATTCCAATGGTTTAGATATTTCCTAAATTTGCAATATATCGATGGACATGAGCCATGATGCGTCCAGAATGCAGGTAGGTGGTCGTGCTAACAGGTCAGTGCTTGAAAAGCTGCATGCCAGAGCACAGCACAACACACGGCGAAGCAATGCCCACCATGCAATACACATCACACCGCACACCGCACACCGCATTCGCACCTCAATGAACTCCTAAAGTGTTGAAATAAATCAATTCTTACCTAAGTTGATCAGGGCCTGGCCCAGGCTTCATGCTGACGTTGAGATACCATACAACATAGGCAACGTGCATGTAGGAGTCGGGATTGTTAAGAAGAAAAGGCTATGAGGTAGGGTGGATTATAATGCGACAACAAAGTGTACGAAGCTGAATTTGCATTTCCGTTTACGCCGTAACATAATAGAACACTCCAGGTGTCCGTCCGTTACAATGCCCAAGCTAACCTTAGAGTTCAAGGTGAGAATTAGAAAAATGTACTGTACAATGGGTACCTAAAGTGAATGAATTGTTATGTGCATTGGAACATTGAAGACGGCAGGCGTGAAGAAGAGAGATGAGATGAGAAAGTTGTTGCATTTGGTTGGATAAGTTGTGAAAGTGCCATAGCAACCAATGGGTTTGAGCGGCGAGGGGTTAAGACAATAAACAATGCCATTTACATAGTACAGGTCAGGTACCTAGATATGTACCTATGTACCTATCTAGGTATATAGGGTACTTAGGGTACTTAGTTAAGTACGCGCGTACCTATAAATGGCGTTAGCGCCTAAAAGTTAGCAGGTTAGGTAGCATTTTCCATGGCTGAATCTTCTTAGCAGCTTGGCAGCTTGGGTAGCTTCGACTGCTTTTTCGGTGGGGTTCTCGTACTTACCTAAAGCTTGCTTTTACTTGCTTTGGTACTTGCTTTTGGGACTGTTTGGACCTGTATTTTGGTGGGCGTATTGTACAGATCCGTAGAGTTGGCCTAATGTGGGCTTAGGTGGGGTTGCCAGCCCGGCTTTTCAACTTGGAACTTGCAGCTGATGATGGCAGTAGGTACCTATAATTGGTATTATGCCCCTGTACTTCCCGAAGCCATTCCGGCCTACCCTGCCAATCAAGCACATCATCAAGCCCCCCCCACTTCAATACGCCTCTTCTTTTACTGTACAGTTATTACGATTGCTTAGGTGTCATGGCATCATGTGGCTGCTTACAGCAGCCATCTCCAGCCGTTATAAATCCGTTCGCTTTCGATATCCGGAGTCCGTAGTGTTATTGCTTGCAACATTAGTTAATTGATATGAGTATTCAAATCGAAATTTACAATTGAACACAGCTTACAACTATTTCATCTTGAAAGTAGTAAGGTACCTAAGTCTATATAAGTGGGTAATGTATTTCTCGTTTATCAGCTTCAGGGGGTTGGTTCTATGACGTTTTTTGAGGAATATTCTCGGTCTATTCAACGAAGGTATACTTCGTGTATCATAATGATTAATGGTGGTAAGACAAGCATTGATAACAAGCAGGATATATCAGGTATCTTATGCATGGAAGTCTATGGTGCAGTACATACCTAAAAGGTAACATACGAGGCGTTTTATTGATTCTATTTTACATAATGCTATTGCTACCTCATGATTTTTAAACTAAACTGATCTTGCAGATTGTGCCTCATTTGGTGGGAACTGAATGGCATCGGCCACGGCGAAAACCGCATCTCGTAGAAACACTCTTTGAGATTGTATTTAAGTGAGCCACTCCTTGCATTGAAACTAATAAATAAAATGCGAAATCCCCGTTTAAGAAAGGTAGTCACCTCTTACTGAGGCAATCCCATAGGTACCTTACTATTAACTACGATACCTTAGGTACCTAGGTAGCTATATTAAAGACTCTTTTAATCCCACTTACAATGTTGGATGTCGAAGCGGACGGGACTAAGAATAGGTATGATTCAAAACGATCAATGAAACTACGTAAGATGTAATCTTAGAGAGACTAACTCTCAAGAAACTCAAATTGGGATGAATAGTCTCCTCATTATCAATAACGGAGTTTTTCAGCAGCTAATGAGCGCGTCTCAAGCTTGCCCTGCGTGTGCTAAAGAATCAATCTTATCAGTACCATCGGTAGATCACTGCTTTATTCCATCGACGAGCTTGTGTTTATACACTGATCTTTTCGCCGTCACTAATCAGGTTTCTTCCCTATATCGCCGATATTTTGCCTTCCCGGTACTACTCATGGAGACGCCTAGTATAACAGCAGCTAGAGTTGTACCTTTGAAGATCGTCTCGTACTGTTCGGACTTTATCGCTCGCGAGAATGGTTGACGGTAAACACGGTAAAAGAAAAACGATGTTACAGCGAGATAAGTTCCAAAGAGGATGCGGTATCTATTACGAAAGAGCGGGTGCTGCGGAACGTCTTCGAGATCTGGGGCCGAAGTCATAACCAGTCCTCCTATTAATAAGCAGCGTAGATAAAACGCTTTTTAGTAAAGAGTTATTGTTAATGGGATTAATCAAATGAAATCAAATAAATCGAATTTGTTTAAAGATATTCCTCGAAAGAGTTACAAGTTCCCCACGTTCTGATGACGTCAGTCCATTTTAAAAATACATAATACATGTAAATCGCTAGCATGTGAACGATAGGTCTCACTGTCTCCTTAGACAAATAAAGCTTTCAGACAGCAAATTGTAACGCCATACATACATAAAATTATAAACTTATAATTTTGCCTTACTGCCCTGTGCTTCCTTGAATCGTTTTGCGCCCTCATCTCTTCTTTTCTTCTCAGCTTCTTGGATGTTCAGTGTTTTAGTGGCATCTTCGCCCGTGGCAGTCAACAGTTCTATACTCTCGCGATACATCTCGGCCTTCAGTAGTCCGTAGACGCCGGTAGACCCTTTCTTGATTAGCGATCGTTCTTGGATCAAGCTCAAAGCTGCGTCCAACTCGCCGACGGCGTCGATCAAACCGGCTTCTAGCGCAGCTTTAGCATCAAACCGCCGGGCTTCGAGAACCATGTCGCGATAGACATTGGGAGTAGTCTTCATTCTGAAGATGGAGCTCATAGGTGGCAGTAACGGCGCGCCAAACTCGAGCTCATTTATGCATAGGAAGCCCTTTTTGCCTGTGAACACCCGATAGTCGTGATGCATGGCCAACATGAACCCGCCAGCGAAGGCATGGCCGTTGACTAGAGCGATCGTCGGCATAGGATAAGCCAAGAATCGTCGGAATAAGGGGTACAGACTATTTTCCCAGAAGCCCGGCAATGATACAGCAAGCTGAAAGTCGAGGCCATTGGAATAGAACTTGGTAATGGATGAAGTAGTTATGACAACGCCAGGGGGGTGGCCGAATTCGATAGTATCAAGCGCTGTCATCAGCGCGGTAATAAAGGCAGGCGTGAACCTGTTGTCTGGTGGCGAGGTCCATGTGAGAACATAAACCTGAGGCTTCGGAGATGTACAGACAATACTGCCTCCAGGATGCGACTTGATTGGCGGGATGGGAATTTTAAATAGTTCGTTTGAAGCCACGTTTGAAGCCATATTTAGAGAATTATTGTGAGAGTAATAAGTTATAACCAACGCAGCAATACCTAATGCACCAGATAGGTTAGGTAAGGATACGTATGTACGGTCTGGAATTAAGTGTATGTGATGTTCACTTCTTTTTTTTTTTTTTTCTTGTTTTTCGTTTCTCTCCTTAACAAGTGATTCTGTTTACATTCATATAAGTGCATGCAATCCGTTAAGCTCCCGTCGCATGCCCGAGGAGGATGACACGGTGGAGCTGTAGCCGAGGCATCTTCCTAATCAAGTGAAAGCGTAGGAAGTACCCGTGTACCTATCTACAGGCTAAGGTATGTACCTAGGTACCTAACCTATGTATTATTGGAAGAATGGGCTTAGGAGGTACCTAAAACAGGTAAACACTGAACTTCAGGTGTGCTTCAAAACTCCCCAATACAACTTCAACCGCCATAAAAGTAGCATAAAGCACGTAAAACGTTGTCACCATGTAATTGGTCCATCTGCTTCCAAGGTCATGTGACCTTGTTGGGTTACCCCATCAGCCTGATATCAATCAAGGACATCAATCAGGTTCAAACTATTCCGTCCGTTCAGATCAAAATGAAACTCACAATCCGTACCAGGAGTCTAATCAGTTTCGTCGATACCTACCTACCTTAGGTACCTAAGGTAGGTAGAGGTAATCATGGACTCCGCACAAAAGCCCAAAGTGTTTAGACTGCGCCAACTCCCTGGTAATACCAACGAATATCAAGCTCTCGTCTATCTCCGTATTGGCCTTGGTAATATGCCGGTCGAGAATATTCAGATATTCTCTCTCGCGAAGAATCTGAGCCCTTGGCGTCCAAGTAAGATAGCTACGCTTATGTTTAATCCGCTTCCCGACTTGCTGCAACAAGGTCAAGGGAAAGACGAATGGCAGATCAGGGTAAATGGACTCGAACAACCTTTGATATTAGACATCCATTTTCGAGGACTTACTCCACTTCGTGATATCCTACCCCAGACCACAGTTATGAGTATGTTGATTCTACTTGTATCTTCATTGCCGTTCATAGTAAGTAACCAGGATAGTTGCATCTCCCTCTCGGGGCTTTCGAGCCATCCTTTCGGTTCATGGCAACCTAAGAAGAGCGATAAGACATTTGTGTGAATTAAAGATGAATTGCCTCTTGATCTTCCACAGCTCAGGCCGATTATCTACAGTTATGAGACGGTACTTCCCGGAAGCAGATCGTTTCAAACGATTACTGACCTGGCCTCTCGGCTAATCAGCCAACTGGACTTAAGCGGATTGACTACTTTGAGCGCAAAGCCCATAATTTTTCTTTGCCCATAGCTTAGGTGGTATTGTATTAAAACGGGCCATCGTAGCTCTAGCGAACAGTGGTTATGATACAGATGTTCTTCGGATCGCCGCAGAATCTTCTTTGGAGTACAAATTTTGGCATGGAACAGTCGCCTTTTCGCTCAATTGCGAAAGGGAACCCTAGGGCCTAACGAACCTCTGGTGGAAGACTTGGCTCTAGATCTAGCTCGGCTAAGAAGCCTAGAATCGGAGTTTAATGATATCTCCTATCTGAGAAAGATGAAAACATTTTGGGGTTACGAAACTTGTACATCTCCAACATTAGTCGTGAGTAAACCGGCCCCTCGCTTTTCCGAAGACTATAGACTTATAGTGAGTACCTAGGCAAACGGAAATGGACAGCTTTCAGAGGGCCCATAGGTATATTGTCCTTGTAACACCTCGATCAGCTACTCGAGGTTTACTCGAGTCTAACGAGAGCTTAACGTTTCCTCTCAATGAAAACCATTCGAATATAGTCAAGTTTCAACCTGGCCACGAAGATTACAGCGTTGTCGTAGGAAGATCTGTGCGAATTTCCAATATTGAACCTATGAATGCTATCATCCTGAGAGCAGACAGGAATCAATCAAGCAAAACAATCGCCGACCTGATTAGGTCGGAGGTGCAGGGCCACAATGTCTTCACGGCATCAGAAGACTCCAAGGCTAGAGGCTGGCTCTTTAATGAGCAAGATGAGGAAACCTTCGATAGTAAGTTCGAAGCATTGAAATATCACCGTGTCCTTCTAATTGCATACCAGAACTGATAGAATTCTCTCCGAGCACCTGAGCGAGGTCGCCGACTGGAAGATATCTCATTGAATTTCGAAAATACATTCGATTGGGTATTTAATCACCCAGAATGCAAATTTGTCGACTGGCTACAACATGGTCGGGGAGCATTTTGGGTTAATGTTAGTCCTGGTTCAGGTGAGAAAAAATAATCTTGTTCAGCTGCAATACCTACCAGTTTCGAAACCCACACATCCCTTTTCTCCATGCCGCTACTTTGGACTTCATTGTAGGTGCTAGTTTGCTTCGATGTAGGGAAGTGAGCTTTGATGAAATATATCTTTAAAGATAGCCGAACTCGAGAACTCCTTCATGACCTCCTTGATTTAGTTGACGAGGTATATGCTAGATTTTTCTTTCATTACCGCGGGTCGCTAATACAGAGACCCTTCGATGGACTATTACGAGCCATCGTCGGCCAGATTTTAGAGCAAAGGCGGAAAGTCTATCATATAATCCTCGCTCTCTTCACTCACGCTACTTCAGCCAAAATTCTTCCTGAACCTTGGACCTCGGTAGGGCTAGAGGAAGTCCTCACTCTAATTTTGAATCAACAGCAATTCAACTTGGATATATGTATTCTTATTCCTAGATGCATTGGACGAGTACCAGGGACGTCCTGAGTTTATTGCGAGGTTTGTAGAGAGTCTTATTAAACGAGAGGCGACATCTTTAACTCGAGTTAAAATATGCTTTTCAAGCCCACCGTGGGCTACATTTACCACTGGCTTCAAAGACTACCCTGCTCTCACAATGCAATACTTTACTGAAGAAGACATACGTCGCTACTGCTTGGGCGCTATGGGTGCCGAACTGTCTTCTAAGGTATCTGTCCCAATAGAAATCTTAGTTCCCCAAGTCGTCGATCGTTCAAAGGAGGTTTTCCTTTGGATTATATTGGTAGCAGGCGATCTCACTAAAGCTGCTAATTCGGGATCCAAAAAAGAGTAGTTAGACAAGCTACTGCAATCTCTTCCAGCGGAGCTGGATGAATACTACGCAGAAATTGTCTCAAGAACACCAATATCATCTCGCTGGACTCTTTCTGCGATGCTCAAAATCACCTCCTAAGCTCTATACCCCTTAAGCGGGCCAGACCTTGTGGGTACTGTGGAGTGTTCACGATCATCGCATTATAAGGAAGCATTATTGAGGTCAGCGCGACTACTACTCCTGGAGCCAAGGGAACTTGAGGCCTATGCCTCAGACCAAATTAAGATCGATTACTGGTATTTAACAGGAGGTAGACACATTAGTAACATGAAGGCCTGCATTTTATACGTATCAAATTCATATCATTTCCTTCTTCACCAAGGGGAACTCAGATAGCGAAAGGCATTAATCTTATTTGCTTGGATCTTCGCCTAGGGCGCCTTATTAATAGGTTTACTAATTACTCCATCGTGTACACCAGTCATTATATACATCAAACGGGACTTTCATCAAAACTTCCGGTCATAAAGCGTTACCTACGTCCCATACAAAATGTACCTCAACTTCACTGAACACGCAGCATCATTTCACAGCAAGTGGTAGATAAGCATTTCGCTCATTAACTGTCACTAGGTATATTGTAGGTAGTCCTTCCTTACCTATCGAAAACACATGTTGAAGCCCGAGTTCATCGACTCCGGCTCGCCGTATTCCTGACGAAGGCGGGAAAGCACTTCCTGCTCCTCTCGCTCGTAGAACACCATCCGGATAGCCTCCTCGAACACGCGGTTCACGTTTTCGCCCGTTTTCGCCGAGCATTCCATGTACTTCATTCCGCGCACGATCATAGCTCCGGATGAGTCCTAATAATATACAAACATTCTTGATCAGTCTATCTTGTATTTCTTGTGCCGAAAGTGTGGACTGGATGTTACATAGAAGTAGGTAGTAGATAGATGTTTAGGTAGGGAGAGCTTGGTCTTACCTCGGTAGCAGAAACCGGCGAGTCAAGGTCCGGATGAAAAGGGGCTCGCATGCTGGAGCTGTTGAATTTGTCCTTCTTCAAGCCGAGCAAAATGAACGGGACATCGCCGCAGAACTTGTGGATTTCGTCCATCCACTACAAATATTCCCCCTATAGTTAGCTTGTGTGTGATAGGGCCGACGGGTAGCTGGCGCCGTGGGCGTGACTTACCGTTCTCTGGACAGCTTTGAAGCGTGCGATGTCATCCATGCTGAAGCAGAGGAACACGGCGTCCCACGCCAGGTAGGAAAGAAGTTGCAGCTGGTGGAGCGAGATGTCGCCAGATGTGTCCCAAAGCTCCAGGTCGACTTCTTGTCCGTCTACGGTGGCGACCTTGTTGAATAATTCATACTGGGTTCTCGCATGCGTCTATTTGATGTAAGCGGGTAGCTTTACTACCGAGAACTCCTTGCTTTTGGGATGTGAACGGGTAACTTACAGGATTGAAGGCATCGCGGTAGTAACGACTATGATTGCAACATGTTAGTAATCGTTACGGCGATTATACAGCGATAGGTTTGGGATTTGGGGGAAAGTAAATGTTCCTTACAGTAACAAGTTCGACTTTCCACAGCCGATATCTCCAACAAAGACGAATCTCATACGAGGGCGTTCGACAGGAGTAGCGGGGGTTCCAGGCAGCGAAGGCGTTCCGGAAATCGTAGAGCCTGTGAAGGATTCTTCTGGCTTCTCGGAGCTGACGACTCGGCGATATATGGTGGAAGCTCGACGGATAAGGCCATGAGCGAAGCTGCTGCGTCTGTGACTATCCTCCTTGTAACTTAGGGAGGAGCCCATTCTTGTTCGTTTGGCGCGGTGGCTCTCGTCGTCACGCATGTCGTACACGTCGGGGGTTTCCTATAGTACGTTAGTTCGTCAGGTTAGGATATTGCCAGAGCCTAAGGTCAGATGTTTAGGTAGGTACCTACCAAGGCGCGTTTGGGGGTTTGGATACGGACAGGTTCCAACGGCTCCTCTCGTTCGACGTGGCCGGGAAGGTTGTCAATCCATCGGACGACGGAAGGGTTAGTTTTCCACTTGTCGGGAATGATGAAGGAGAAGCTTTTCGCTATGGGCAGGCGGAACTGTTGAGGTCTACTCGCAGTCTCCATGATCATCACACAATGCAAGGCAAGAATGAAAACTAGGAGAAAGGTTTTTTGTTTATTATTATCCTCTTCAGCAATCGCGACTGCAGATTGAAACAGAGAAACCCAACTATTTTATTATTATTAGGTAGGTACTTAGGCTGGAAAATAAAAACAAGTGGTACAGTGTTGGGAACTATGGGAGTCAGATGCCCGATGCCATGGAAACCAAGTGGATGTGGGGTCTGCAAATACAAGTTTGTCGACGTCGAGGTTCGCGACGTGCCTGCCTAGATGCGTACCTACAAGGTACACACCTGACAGGACACCTGACAAGGTGCACGAATAATTACTGGCTAGTGCATCGCATCTACAGGTAGAAATGAGAGGGTTTGTTACCTGCCTTCTTTATGAGAGTGAATAATTGAGGTGATGAGAGTCGCGTCCCCTTTATTTCATTGCACCTGACGAAATTCAATACCACTCACAACTGAAAAAGATGAGCTAACGGTAGTGAATGACATAGTACAGTATATTCATTTCTTGTAAAAATGCTATCTTATCTCCATTACTTCTTCATACAGAAATTTAGCAAGCCAGTTTCATAATACTTAGCCACTACTAACTGTTATCCATATCCTCTCTCTCTCTCTCTCTCTCTCTCTCTCTCTCCTGGGAGGCTAATGTATGAGCATGATAAGCCTAGCCACCGCTACTCTAGATACATATAAGAAAGGTATTACCATAGCCCTCGCGTTTACAAGTATCGATGTCAATCGGGCACAGATACCTACCTAGTTTCTTCCCGTACTGGATCTTCATCGCTGCATAGTAAGATGCAAAATCTCCCTGATGTATTGTTATTTTTTAAAAAGAATTAGAAAAATGCCAGCTACCTTTACCCTTTTTGCATCGAATGACATGCAAGCTACAAGCTAGCTGTGCTTTATTTGCGGCATGAAGTTCCAGATGGCATATACGGAGTGAGTGTCAGGGCCTAATATGCAGCAGATTGTAGCGATCTAATAACTCCTAGCCTTCTATCCTCTTGAGAGGGAGCTAGCAACCTCTTATATAAACAGCAAAGTCCCATACTAACTAGTATACCCCTGCTATGCCCACATATCCTTATGTCCCTGACAAATACTGCCTCAAGCTTTGATACCCTCGACTTCCTGATCTTGACTAGTTACTTGTCATGGCTAGGAGCTGATATAGTTATGGATTTAGGCATATGGTATATTAGTGATCCGATCAACTGTCGATAGAGGTTAACCTTAGAATATGACGAAATTTGAATTAATAAGCTACACTCTTTCCATTGGGCATCGAGGGTGAAGTTCATAATTTCAAATATGTTGGATGCCGAAGTAATCAATCCTTTAGGTACCTAGTATTATTCGGACTTGTGATTGGGCTAGTATTGGCCTAATGTTGTCACGTTGCGGAGCATTATGTGAGGAAATAACTTCGTTGCTCCCTAAGGAGTCTTAAGTGAGACTTATGACAAATATTTGGACTTACAACTGGTTTATTTTTAGCGATATATGATATTATACTGTTACGATATATATAATACTGCTTAGTTTAAAGCCGCATTACACGGAGTAGTCCAAACACGGAGACGCCCCGGCGGCTCTTTAATATACCGATAGGGGGTCACGGCGATTAGGTAAATTATCTGCTAGATAGAAGCCATGTGGGTCTCCGGCAAGAGCCGTACGGGTTTAGATCATAAGGAAGCGGGGAAGTAATACGATTAGATTTATCATTCATTAAAACCTATCGGACGAAAAATGGATAGGAGAGGAAGGGCTAAAGGATTTAATGACAATTACCGGGAAAAAAATCTTATAAATCCGGGTGTATATAGGTACCTAATATATTAGCACGTCATTGTGACCTTGATTGATAATCAGCTTTACCGTGCTGTTTCGATATATTACATGCTATTGCCCTTCTCTGGTCTGTGTGAGTATTGATTATCTGTGCCTATTTAGAAGGTAGACAACTAGATCCAAAGTCGGATCACAACAAGGCTTACATAAATTGCAACATCTCTTCCACACAAGATGTCTGATATCCATTTGTATACCGCTCAGACACCTAACGGTGTCAAAGTGTCAATCCTGCTGGAGGAGCTAGGGCTATCTTACAAGGTGCGAGCTCATTATTACCGCTAAAAAGAAGTCTGATCCGATAGATGTCCATGTCTAACCAGTAGAAAGGTCACCAATATCAACATCAGCACTAACGTCCAGAAAGAACCGTGGTTCTTGGAGATCAACCCAAATGGCCGTATTCCTGCGCTCACTGACACTTTCACCGATGGTAAACCCATCAGGTTATTCGAAAGTGGTTCTATTATGCAGTATCTGACCGATAGATACGATACTGAGCATAAACTCTCGTACCCGAAAGGATCTAGGGAATATTACGAAGTTAACAACTGGGTAAGTTGTATACATCCAGACGTCCCCCACGTTTCAACTGCTCACCTGGTTTAGCTTATGTGGCAAATGGGAGGTCTTGGTCCAATGCAGGGGTGAGTAAAAGCCAGCGGCGAGAAAGTTTAACGGAGAACACTAATATTTGAGCAGACAACTGAATCACTTCAACCGTACGTGCTACTTAGATTTCTGATTTCTATTTGACGTTGGCGTTAATATGAGTACCCACCTAGGCTACGCACCGGAGAAGATCGAGTATGGCATCAACCGGTATAAGAATGAAGTTCGTCGCTTGTACCGAACGCTCGAGACGCAGCTGAAATCCTCGACATCTGGCTACTTAGTCGGTGACCGGTGTACAAGCGCGGACATCGCGTGCTGGGGATGGGTGGCAACAGCAAGTACGTGTTACCTATCTATCATGACGAACTACCTCACATGAAGCCAACTAACACCCACGTAAAGAATGGGCTGGGATCGATATGAAGGAATTCCCGGTATTGCAAGAATGGCTCGAACGGATGCTGAAGCGTCCCGGCGTCGAAAAGGGCCGCCATGTGCCGTCCCCGCATGTATACGAGAAGTATCAGAATTTATCTACTGAGGAAATGGACAAGCAGGCCACTGATTTGAGAAACTGGGTCCAGTCGTCGATGAAGGAGGAAGCAAAGTAGCGGCGTCGTTTTCATGTCTTTTTTTTTTTTTTTTTTTTTTTTTTTTTTTTTTTTTTTCAAGAGTCTGTAGATGGTAGCAATTCTAATTTTGAGGAGGATGTTTCTGTGACGACTGTTGCGGTTTGAAGTCTCATGAATACCTAAGTTAATGTAACTTACCTTACATTAGGTAGGTATTTCTGAATCTGGTCTCTTTAGTTTCTCATGCAATATTTGCTCAAAACTGTTGTATTACCTAAGTTTGTAACATTCTTGGACAAAGGGAAGATATATTTACCTGGTTTGATTGATTGGTAATGTAATTATTATGAGGGCAGTTATACTTAAAGTCATTAAAAATTGGATAATATCAGGATATTTCATGATAATAAGCGTCAGTGAATTGAGAAATTCTATGCTGAGAATTCAATTCATGCTTATTCCTTTGGTACGTACCCTTTGATCTACAAACATCACTAACGCGAAACGGTTTAGCGTTACAGTCTTCCCCACCTTGACTTAGATAGAAAAAGTGTTTACCTAAGCGTGGCGCATGGAAAAGTCGCCTCAAAATAATTGCACGCAAACAACGGTCCATGGTACCTTAATTTTTTTTTATGCAACTCTTTTCTCTTAAACACATTTTCCTTTTATCGCGCAGAACTCCATCAATATGTCGTGGAGAAACCAAGGGATCACAGGATCCAATAACATCCCCCTCGGAAAGAGTCGACGATTTGGAGCTGAAGGAGACGATGCGACCGAGAAACGCGAAAACGGAAGCGATAGTTACAGCTTGTCGAACGGGGACCGCGACTTGAAGCGCGGTCGCAGCCCCGAGCCAAGTAAGCTATCCACGATAATATAGTATTTCGCTACAGAGCAAGCAACTAATCAAGAGTCTTATAGGAACCGATACTGATGGCCCTCGACGTCGGAAGAAGCGTAATCGATGGGGTGATGCCTCCGAAAATAAAGCTGCTGGACTTATGGGCCTTCCCACGGCCATCGTAGCCAACATGACTAGCGAACAACTAGAAGCCTATACCTTACATCTTAGAATCGAGGAGATTAGCCAGAAGCTGCGCATCAACGATGTTGTCCCTGCCGATGGCGATAGGTACGTTTGACTTCATGTTGTCTAACAAACTTGACTCTGGCGCCATTCGATTAACGTTTCACCCAGATCTCCATCTCCTCCCCCGCAGTACGACAACCACGGCCGCCGTGTTAACACTAGAGAATACCGTTACCGCAAGCGTCTCGAAGATGAGAGGCACAAACTTGTTGAGAAGGCTATGAAGACCATTCCTAACTACCACCCACCTCAGGACTATCGCCGCCCTACCAAGACCCAAGAGAAGGTCTACGTGCCCGTCAATGATTATCCAGAGATTAACTTCAGTGAGATTGCTAACCCTCTAACCTTTCTAACCATGTTCTTGCCCCTTCTTGTTCGGGATATCGCCAGGAATGCCGTTATATCTCGATGGATGACTTGCCACATCTTGGCCTCATCCAGCTCGTACTCTTGCTCTAACCGTCTTGTTACAAGTACTAACACATAGGTCTTCTCACTAAAGTTGGTTTACTTATCGGTCCTCGTGGTAACACGTTGAAGAAGATGGAGTCAGAGTCCGGCGCCAAAATTGCCATCCGCGGAAAAGGCTCCGTCAAAGAAGGCAAAGGTCGATCTGATGCTGCCCACGCTAGCAACCAGGAGGAAGATCTTCATTGTTTGATCATGGCAGACACCGAGGAAAAAGTCAACAAGGCCAAAAAGTTAATCCACAACGTCATCGAAACCGTACGTATCTATGTATTCTATATGTTCTGAATACTTCTGTACTAATGTCTTGTAAGGCCGCGTCAATTCCCGAGGGACAGAACGAACTCAAGAGAAACCAGCTTCGAGAACTAGCTACCTTGAACGGTACTCTACGTGATGACGAAAATCAGGCCTGCCAAAACTGTGGTCAGATTGGTCACCGGAAATACGATTGTCCTGAGAAGCAGAACTTTACGGCCAACATCATATGTCGCGTCTGCGGTAATGCCGGCCACATGGCTCGGGACTGTCCTGATAGGCAGAAGGGTGCCAGTTGGCGCAACGACGGCCCTCCCCGCGCTGCTGGTCGCATTGGCGGTGGAGATGCCGTCGACCGTGAATATGAGGTATGTATCCGTTGCAAATAAATATTTGGATAAAATCTGACCGAATGTTTAGCAATTCCTTCAAGAACTTGGAGGTGGTTCCAGCGGAACTCCAGCTCGTATCGAAGCGGCCCCCGGCTCCTACAACAACAATAATGGCGGTGACGCAAAGCCTTGGCAAAGAGGTCCGACAGGCGCTGCTGCTCCATGGCGTTCTCGCAACAACGATCAGACGAACGAAAGTGGAGGCGGAGGTGGTGGCTCTGCTCCTTGGCGTGATCGCCATCGCAGCACTGACAATCATGGAGGCGATTACTACGGTGGTCAAGGTCAGAACTACAGCGGTGGTTCTGCCTCCGGAGCAGCACCTTGGCATCAGCCTCCGGCCGGGCAGCCCCAATACCCCAGTTATCCCGGCTATTCAGGATATGGTGGAGCGCCTGGTATGGCACCTCCTCCTGGTCTTGCTCCTCCGGGAGGTTCTCTCGGTGCTCCTCCTGGACTACCACCCGGAAACATTAATGCTCTAATCCAGCAGTATTCCAATGGTGCAGTGCCTCCTCCTCCGCCGCCGCCTAGCGGTGATGCTCCTCCGCCTCCTCCCGGCGATCAGCCGCCGCCGCCCCCTCCTGGTGCTTGAGCGTGGGTACATGCACAGAACAATCTAGCTTATCGATACTAACACACTTGACCATGGTATATCATATCCGGTTCAAGCTATTTCGTACTGATGATTCTGCTGTCACGCGTTTATTTCCTGATTTTAATACTAACCTCTCCGTATGCCTCCCTTCAGATTTGTACTATTTCACTTCTCAAACAGGTTCGAGGAATATGTGCGATTGCGATTGCGATTGCGATTACGATTGCATTTATCGCGAGTGGGGGTTATTACGCACATGTATTATAGGCTTAATCCGTAGACAGCAATGAGGATTTCTTTTTGGTGTTTACTACATCTACCTTGAGGTTTTTGTTGAAGTAGCGTTTTTGATCTTTTCCCCCTATGTGACATTCGTATCTTAGGTACCTCCTTACTAAGGTAAGAGGTGCATACCAGGTACCTACCTACCTAAGGTAGTGTAAGGTTCTACCTAAGGTTACATACATAGTACATGTAGGTAGTTCTTGTGTAACGCATCATATCGGCAGGGATCTCATGTATAGGTTAGGTACACAAGCTCATGTAGCGCCACTTTTCGTGATTCCGTTTCTGGGAGCTTGGGCCATGCTTCTCTCTAACTGCTAACCTAGCCGGCCTAGTGCTTTCACCACCTGCATCGCTTCGATGTCGTAACCTACAACTTCTTCTACCTTTTCTCCAACTCTCTAATTTTATTACGGACCTCTACTTCCAAACCATGCAATCAAGTTTAAAAGTCGACGATGTTTAAGGGCTGTTGCAATTATAGGATGGAATAATTTAAACAAATAAGTACCTAATCTAATCTACATCAACGAAGCTCAGCGCGCACGTGCAGCCAAATCCCTTCAATCGTACCTAAACTACGGAATATCACTATCAATATCAAATATACCTTCGCATCCATCAACCTATCTAACATAATACATCCGTCGTCCTCTGTGTAGTGCTTCAGCTCGTAAGCCCTACTACTCCTGCATCTGCGTCTCTTGGGGATGTTTATCATCATCCCCACCTAGAGCTTTTCTGCCTCTCTTCACTGGTTCTCGCGCGTTCCATTTCCTGCAGCCTTTTTTTTTTCTTTTTTTCTTTCTTTTTTTAATAGTTTTGGCCGTATCTTATCCTATAGGTGAATCGGCAGAGTCGGCCAACTCAGCCAATCATGACTGTATCAAACCCGGTCGCCTTTAAGCCATTCGCTGTAACATTCTGGACCACAATCGCTTACATCGCCCTGCTCGTTCCGTTACTCGTCGTGCACGAAACCGTCCCGGCTCCTCCAAGCAATCCGACCCTCTACTCCGGTCTCAATCTCACAAAATCTTGGCTTGACTTAGCTGTGATATCCCGCGACTACCACCCATTCAACAGTCGGAAGAACGATGAGATCCACGATTGGCTTTTACTGGAATTAAATGATATTAAAAAGCGCAACAGGGCGAACGATTCGAGCTTGGTCGTATTCGCGGACGATATTTCAAATATAACTACTGCCAACATCGTATTTGGAGCATCGAGTTCCACTGGCACCTACTTCGAAGGCACAAATGTTATAGTATACATTCGAGGGAAGGATGACCCGCAGGGTCCTTGGTGGGAGGATGGCGCCGTAACGTCGGACAAAGTCATAGGGAAGGGAGGCGTTTTGATGAACGCCCACTACGACTCGTACGTCTTTCTACATCTTATGTAGGGCGAAGCTAATATGAGAACAGCGTTTCCTCTGGATACGGTGCTACGGATGACGGGATGGGCTGCGTCACTTTGATAGCATTAGTCGACTACTTCTCCCGACCCGAAAACCGACCCCAAAGAGGTATCGTTGCCCTATTCAACAACAACGAGGAGGATGGTCTATGGGGTGCTCAAGCCTTCATCAACAGCCCTCTTCTACCTTTCTGTCACACGTTCTTAAATCTCGAAGGCGCTGGAGCTGGCGGCCGGGCTAATCTATTCCGTACAACTGACGCCGAAGTAACCAATGCCTACAGGGGCACGAAGAATCCATTCGGGACTGTAATCTCATCTGATGCATTCGGCCTTGGTGCTATAAAAAGTAACACCGACTATATAGTTTTCGATGGAATTTTTGGGTTAAGAGGTTTAGATATGGCTTTCTACCGACCTCGTGCCAGGTATCACACCAATCAAGACGACGCCAAACACGCATCTAGAGCCAGTCTCTGGCATATGCTCAGCACCTCTCTGCACACGATGCAAAGCCTCTCTGGAGATACTGGTGAAACGTTCATTGGCGACCGCCCTGACGGGGATAGAAAGAAAGCGTGGAATGGCAGACGAAACGATGGCGTCTGGTTTGATATATTCGGGCAGACGTTTGCTCTTTTTGAACTGCGGACTTTGTTTGCCTGGTCTCTTACTTTACTAATAGCCTCGCCTTTGATCCTCCTTGGCCTAACGTATATCCTAGTCCGCAACGACAAATACTACTTTTTCTCGTCAAGGCGATCTGCTTATGAAGGATCAGATCTTGACCCTGTTATGCTAGGTGGTCGAAAAGGTCTATTCAGGTTTCCTTTTGCCTTGGGCGTCTCTGGGGCCTTGGTTGTCGGTTCTGCATACCTGATAAGAAAGATCAACCCGATGATTATATACAGCAGCGAATATACTGTGTAGGTTTTGATCACTTGACATTTTGAAGAGTTGCTAACATAAACCATAGTTGGGCCATGATGGTGTCGCTTTTCTATTTTTCCTTTTGGACCATCATGGCAGGTGCAAATTTCGCTCGCCCCAGTGCTCTTCACCGAGGATACTCCATGTTCTGGCTATTTCTTATTGCATGGGCTCTTTCAGTCGCGAATACTGTTTTTGAAGATCGCTTTAGAATTGCGGCCGGATATGTGTTCGTTTTCTTCCATTCCGCCGTTTTTCTTGCCTCTTTCGTTGGGCTTTGCGAATTGTTTGCTCTTCCTACGAAGGCGTCGTTTGCGCAGCGAGTACACGACGACCACGAAATCAGAGATCATCTTGTTAATGTCCCACATGCCGATGCGTTGATTGCTCCAAGCCGAGATGAGCTTAACACTAATGATAACGAGAATGAGGAAGATGAAACCCAGTCCCCACCGACGGAAACAACACCTCTTGTCGGTGGTGCTCCTGCAGGCCCTCGTCGGACAACATTCGCCACTACATACCGTCGTTCGATATCAGCAATCATAAATAAAGCGAGGTCAAGTGATAGTGATAGACACCACCCGTATGAACATGAACAGCTGTGGTCGGCAAATCTCCCAAGTTGGCTTTGGTCCCTTCAGTTCCTCATTTTGGGACCGTTCTTGGTCATTCTTATTGGCCAGCATGGCCTAACATTGGTGGCCTCTGTTTCCCAGACAGGTGCTGATGGATCAAGCCTCCTAGTCCCATACCTTATGACAGCATTTTTCAGCATGTTTCTACTATTGCCTATTACACCATTTACGCACCGGGTCACTCACCATATACCGATGGTACTCCTCGCGGTATTCGTCGCTACACTGGTCTACAATTTAGCAGCGCCCCCATTCTCCGAAAGTAGCAGATACAAAATATATTTCCAGCAAACTGTGGATCTGGATACTGGTGCGACGAAAGTACATTATGCTGGCCTGAAAGAGTATGTCCAACAGACGATTGCCGAATTACCATCAGCCGCCGGCAAAGAAGTTGAGTGTACTTCTCGAGGGAGCCTGCGTAGTGGCCTAACTACATGTTCTTACGATGGTTCGGAAGTCCCTCCTAACGTAGTCAAAACACTCCCTGATGGAATCCCACCACAGAAGGGTTTCAGTGACTGGCTGCATTTCAATGTCACGCGCGCAAAGGGCAAGACCAAGGCTAGATTTGAGATCGATGCGAAAGATAGTAGGTCATGCGCGATTGCGTTTGATAGGCCCATCTCCTCATTTACAGTCAATGGCAACGAACCCCACGAGCGTTTTGGTGCCATACCGGAAGCGGGCCTGACCAAAATCAAGCTCTATCGACGGGATTGGAACACGCCATGGAAAGTTGACGTTCAATGGGAGGTCGATTCACCTGAAAATACTGGGATTGATGGCAGTGTCCTCTGCAGTTGGGACGATGTGAACACCCCTGGTACGATTCCTGCCTATGATGAGGGACTCAAGTATTCCCCTACATGGGTAGCTCTCACCAAGTTGACGTCAGGTTTATGCGAAGGAAGGAAAACGTTCAAAGCGTGAAGGCGGATAGATGTACTATTGCACGGCGCTGACGATGCTGAGTGAAGATAACACATCTCCCCGCCAATAGTGAAGGGACGATCGATCTGACAACTTACACCGGTTTATTTTGCATAACGCTTCTTAGCAACGTCGACTGTCTTAATGTTACAGGCCACGAAATGAACGAGGTGCAACGAGCTGGTCAGTATTAATGAGGTATGGATACATTGCATGGTAGGCGTTTACTTCAATATTGATAAGGTTGCAGCTAGGTAATGTCACATAACCTGCCCTTTTCCCCATGATATGAAGGGCCTCGATGATGCCATTATCTTATGAGTCGTCCCTTGTCTCCCCGATGCAATCATATTCAATTGGTAATACGGTAATAAACCATCTCTATCTCTGTTCTCAAACCTCCGTGTCTCAAGGAGGGGAATTTGTTCGGTTAAGTTGCTTTTTACTATCCGTGACTCTTTTATTCATCTTCTGGAATGATCGACAGGACAATCGTTCTTATTAGTCGAATCTGGATCGCTCTTTTTAGAGTGACTTCGGAGTCTAGGGCCTTCCTCTCATACGTTTCCCCAGCGTCACAGTAACAACCCTAATAACGTGTTGGTGGGTTGTCGATCACATTCGGGGCGTAACATTTTCCTATAAAGCCACCAACCCAGGAGCCCAGAACGAGTCCGGAGTATTTCCCCATTTTCCAATCAGACACGGCAAGTGTTTGCTCAACAATCTTTATCCTATATTAAAGCCAGGTTGCATTTTGCCTGTTTATGCGGAGGTGTTGATGTGTGGTTGACGCAATGCTTGCGGTATACCTATTTACAGGTTCGAGACATTGCAAATCTCTGTTAGGAAAATGTTAATTGGTTAAGCTGTTTTTTATTGTATTTGTTCTAGTTGGTTCTCCAAACGGTCGTTGCCCGTGGTGTAATGGCCTGACCTTACCTAGTGAAAAAGAATGATCGACAGACATTAGAACGTTTCGCCCATGCAGCCTTCCCCAAGCCTTTTCCCACGAAATAAATTAAAAAATGAATCCAGAAGGTGTCACGGAGTTTTATGCGAATGGAAGCAGGGGAAAAGAAGGCTGCAACTTTCCTTATTAGTTAGTGCCCGTTTGTGTGCCTTACATTGATTGCTCTGTCTCTCTGGCTCGCTCGCCCGGTGCCGGAAAAGGTCCCTGTTTCTTCACATCTTCGCTTCCAAGTTGCGGGCACCAACTCATAGTGCCGATCACTTTTCTTTACCCCTGCTCTCAGGGGACTTTTGACATCAGTCTGTCATCTCTTGTCATCTCTATCATACCATTCCGTCTCCAGTTGTAGATGTAGATATACACGTTCACTTGGATCAATATCTATCATCAACTCCCCCGTATTTGTGTTCTTCTACCTGGTACCTATTCACTCGCTCAGTGCCGAACCGGATCTTCTTATAATACGACCCAGAAATCCCCTGTCTTAATCTCCCAGCAAAACTCCTTGCTGTACAACAGCACAGCACACCAATTCCCCTAATATCTACCTTAATTAGCACTTAAAGCTTGGGTAAAAATGGGAAACTTCACCTTACGAAACGCCTTGTCAACCGTGGCAGTAGCTGCGGTGGGACTCGCGTTCCCGGCTACCGGGACACCAGCTCCTACTCCCGCCGCGGCTCCCTGCACTACAGGCTCGCCCGTCGTGACGGCGGGATACACCATTAACTACGCGCCGGCCGTGCCTACGGTAGCATTCCAGAACGGGTACCAGCCGGACGAGGCGTGGTCTAAGAGCCACGTCATCGGCACTTACGTGAGTAACTACCTAACCTACCTAAGTTGCGATGTGTAAAAAAAAAAAAGAGGGAAAGGGGAAAAGGGGGGAAGAGGGCTTAAAGATTTAGAGAAAGATGGTCGCTAATAAAATTACGCGAATACACAGACCTTCGGCGTCCCGCCACCGGTCGAATCGGGCTTCGCCTACGCGCAGTTCAAGTGCCAGTACTACTGCAACAACGCCGGGGGCACCGGCGCCGGCAGCTTCTTCGTCAACTACGCTGGCGAGGAGAGCAATATCGGCTCGTATTGTACTTGTTTCGACGAGCTGTAAGTTGGGGGGGGGGGGGGGGGGGGGGGGGGGGGGGGGGGGGGGGGGGGGGGGGGGTTGTTTTTTTTTTTTTTTTTTGTTTTTTTTTTTTTTTTTTTTTTTTTTTTTTTTTCCCCCCCCCCCCCCCCCCCCCCCCCTCTACCTATGTAAGTACGTCACCTGCAGTATGCATAGGCTGACATTATTACGTGTAGGCTGCAACCGGAGACTTTCGTTGAGAATGAGGAGAGTCTCGTGGGTGCTTGGAACCATATCTGCGCCAAGTAAGGTAATTACCTGTCACGTGGACGTGGAAGCAGGAGAGGCGCGGGTTGTTGCAAGATACCTCCCTAGGTACCTAGCACTTGTGGAAACCAAAAGGGGCCACTACCTAGGTAGGTAGGTATTAGATGGCCCAAGGCAGATAAGTAGGATGTGTAAATTACTGCGGCCTGGTGTCTGCGCCTGTAAAAGAAACATTGAAGCTATCGTAATTGGTTCTTGACAAAAAAAAAAAAAAAAAAAAAAAAAAAAAGACTGGAACTAAAATGTTGCGGTTATAACCTATTAATGTGTGCGAAATGTGGGTAGTAAGCTGATCTTGGTAAAAAAATGGAAGATGTGTAGTTTTGGAATTGTATATAATTTGCTATTATGCTATATAAACGCATTTCTTGAGCCTGGCATTAAGTGTTGGTTGAGTTGTTCGTAAATTGGGGTTGCGAATTTTGACACAGGGCGTTGTTACGACCCCTATTTCTATCCGTGACACTTGTGGCAATTGAAAATATACATCCTTTTTATATGCAGGAATTCCCATGCTGGCGTGAAGGCTCCCCTTTGAGTATATCAGATTAATAACAATCTCAATAATTTGGCATGATATTATAACTAGGTATTCATTGTTCGTCACTCGGAGGCATGCAACGAGCACCGTACAATAATAGCAACTATCCATATCGAGACAATGCAATACTTCATGTATCGAGTGTGTAACCCCTTTTTCATGGTGATAAGTGTTGTACCGTATCCCTTCCCTCTACCTGTCATGTCTTCCTAGGGAGGTTTCAGGTAAACGACCAATTCGCATCTGACGTTGTCAATAGACAACCATGACTTCCCAAATCTTATCCCAAGCGTCAATGCGCAGCCCTTAGCCAATCAACCAACGAACCATGTATCCAATGTCCGTGAAGCAACCCCCTTCCTCCTCTCCCTTCCTAAGCCGCAATCTTACATATCATCTTGTCCCACCCGATCTCATCTACTTTCCCCCATTCTTGTTCTTCTTCTCCTTCTCCTTCTCCCCCCCCTTAGCTCTTTCTTCTTCCCTCCGCCGCAGTGCCTCTGCCTCCCAGGAGAGCGGCACGTGCCACTGCACCAACCCTCTACCGCTGGCCTGCGGCCGAGCACTACCTCTCGCATTCTCACCCCCCGCCGCCGTCGTCGTCGCCGTCTGAGGCAATCTCATCGGCGCCCAGAAACTGGCGGTGGGGTCGGAAGGCGCGCCCACGCCGGCTCTAGTGCTAGTGCTAGTCTGGTTATTACGGTCACGACTATCCTCCTCTCGTGGGACCGTGCTCGGACTCCCGCCCCGGCCCCAATCCTGACCCCCGCCACGGCCACGGCCACGGCTAAATCCCATGTACGCGGGCGGGTTCGCGGGCGTGCTGCTGCTGTTGTTGCTGCTGCTGCCGAAGCGGAACGGCTGCGGCGCGTGCGGCGTGGGACTGTCCGCCTGCGACGGGGACGACGACCGGGACTGGGATGGGGACCCGGAGGCTAGCGCCGTGCCGCCGAAGAGCGCGGTGCGCGTGGGGCGCGGGGTGAACTGCGCCTGCGCCGTGGGACTGACGGTCCGGCGGATGGAAGTTACTTGCTCGTACTGCGGCAGGCACTGGTCTGGCGGGGTGTCTAGTAAACAGGAAGGTTGGGGGGAGTAGTAATCGAAACCGATGGGAATGTTGGCGGGAGGAGTGTTGGGAGGAGGGGGGTACTGCCGACCTTGCTGTTGTTGTTGTTGTTGTTGTTGTTGTTGTTGTTGTTGTTGTTGTTGTTGTTGTTGCTGCTGCTGCTGCTGCTGCTGCGGTATTGGCGGCGTAGCGTCGGTAAAGCTGTTGTAGGGGGTGGCGGGAGGCATAGAGCTTGGTGAGGTTAAGTTGCTAGCGCTAGCGCCGGAGCCGGAGCCGGAGCCGCAGCCAGAACTAGTGGTTGAAGCTCGGCGTGACGAGTTTGAGAAGAGTCTCGCGAAGACACCGGGAGATTTAGCGGGTATACTGGTGGTTGTCGTCTGCTCATTCGCCCAGGGTATCGGGGCGTTATGGTTCGTTTTTGCGTCTGTGGTAGAGCTGGAGGCAGCGGATGCGGGTGTGGTTGGCTTATTTGGGGGCGGCGACATTTTGTCTTGGGAAATTAGAAATAAATGTGTGCTATGAGAGAGCGCCTGAATGCTTCAGAGACTTATTCGTTGAGGAGGCGGTTTATTGTGTGTTGCGAAGTTATGCTAGAGGACGAGGGGAAGTCGACGAGGTTGGGCTATATATCTCTCTCTTGATGATATAGGCAGAAGCAATGTGTCCCTATTGCTTCTAGTTTCTTCACCGTTTGCCTTTCTCTATTGATTGACCTATTTGCTCTCTCGTTTGTTGAGTATTCGCTGTGATTCTAACCTATGCCTAAGCACCTGCATATCAAAGTGTGTCTGAGATACCTATTACAAGCCATATGGCAAACGGCAAAGATGGAGAACAATCAACAACCCACAGGACTGCCATGTCTGCAGTTGAAATCATGCAAGAGGTAGTTTTGTCTTTCTCGGCTTCCATCTTGCTTTCTTTGATGCATTTGTGTAGTCTGTCTCTTTTCTGCATATCGCATCGATAGATACCAGGTGCCTAGATTCTGCATCCCCCCTACTTTTGATATTTACAGATAGTTACCGGCTTTCCCAACATGTCTACGTAAGTTTCAAGTCCCCTGTAGATCATTAAATGACAAAGACTAGTTTGCGATGAAGTCTTAAGAGTAGCGAAGCCTAAATAGGCATCTAGTTAAGCTTTCATCTTAGGATAACTAACGAGAAATGGTTGTACAACCTTAGCGCAAACTGCTTCGGTGTTAGTAGAACTGCATCCCTCATTTACTAAAGGGAAATTCTAGTCAATTAGGTACTTATTTATTGAATACATCGTAGCAAATATGTAGTAGATGGAATCACGCATATGGTTGCACAAGGAACGATAAATAATAGATAGGTATACAACGTTATTATTCGCCGCCTCTAGGGCGGAATATATACATATCAATCTAGGATAGATACGTGTTATGCGGACACATATTTACTCAGATCGGACCCCGAGGCCTATGTTCTTGGTGTCCGCGATCTAAGGGGGCACTGGTCGAGTGACCTAGTACCCCCCTCTGCGCGGTCGAAGGTCGGGGCCTCCCCTGGGATTTGACAAAGGATCCACATGGTCCTCATCATCATCATCATACTCTTCACCACCACCTTCATTCTGATAATGACTGCCCCAATTCACTTCTCTAAAAGGGAATGGCCTTTTAGGGAAGGGCCCTGGATTCCAAACTGGTGCCTTGATACGTGCTTCTCTCCGTTGGACTAGTTGAATAAACCACTCCGGCGCAACCTCGTTCTGGAACAACTCGTGGCCGTATTGCCTGAACAGTCTCGTGAGGGACGTGTCGTTCCTCCATGTTCTCAGACCTTCCCAGTGGTCCCTAGAGTTGTAAATCCAGACGATCCGAGTATTAGGCTCCGGCGCAGTCAGCGAAAACGGCCGGTTGTTACGCTCGTAAAAGCCAAGCACCAGGGGCGGAAGATGCGGATACTGACGGCCCCACTGGGTCAGAACATCCGACAGAATCTCCGCCTGATAAGGGCCGGGCATAGACGCATCCTCGGGATGGATGTCGAACACCATCCTGTACCGGCCCCGAGCCAGTTCGCGGTTGTATACGTCGATCAGATCAGTGTGGCTTGGCAAGGGCATTCCTTGAGGGAGGACCCTCTGGAAACTCAAGCTGTCGACGATCGCCTGCACGCCGCAGAGTCCTCGCGGCTGGCGGTTTCGAACGGCAGCAAATCCAGTACTAAATCGGTATAAGACTGGGAATAGGAGTTAGTTAATCACATTCGCTTTAGGCTATCGAGGTAGATACCTAGGCAGAAGTTTGGAAATCCTGGACAAATGGAAGAGAAAAGGGGTAAGAGTAAGAGGGGGGTTACTTACAGTCGGCCAGCGGGGGCATTATACTCGTATCCTCTGGAGTGCCTTGTGGCTGCTGTGGTGCCGGTACAGGAGGTTGAGGTGGAACTGGAACTGGAACTGGAACTGGACGTGGAGCAGGCATCTGAAAAGGTGTCGGGAGAGGTTGAGGATGTGGGGGGAAGAAAGGAGGAATTCCACCACCCAAGTTGGTTGGTAACACTGTCGTTTGCTTTGGCCTATTCCATGGAGGCCATGGCGTTTTTGCAGGTATTGATTTCGGTATCGGTATTGGTGACGGCGGGTTGGGCGCCGGTTGTGGTGGCATTGGCACATAGCCATCTTCCATTGCCAAGCGCTTTCGCGCTCGTTCTAGCCATGACGGGACAGGTGGTGGCCGCTTTATATTGCTCCTCTCTCCTTTTGTTCTCGGAGTGAATCCTCCTCTGTTGGGTGGTGGGAGCCGCTTCGGCGGTCGATGCGGCGGTTCGGCCATTGTTTCCTAGTAGGTAGTTTACGTGGGTAGTTTACGTTTTAGTGTAATATAAGGAGTGATATCAGTGTCAATATGCAAGTTGTGGTGGACGTCGATATTGCTGAATCGATTGGATGAGCAAAAGGCAGTTTACCTCCCGCTATATAGTATCTACGGTGAGGTGTATCGTATTCTGATGTTCCAAAACTCAGTATTCGTATGCAAAACAAGCCAAGCGTTCAATAACATTTTCACCATCAACATAGATCTCCAACAAAGCATTGTTAAATAAAGAGCTTATCGAGGGTAGCTATTCTGCTCCACAATGTGATTATTGAGGTACGTAGATGATGTCCTGGAACTATCTAGTGCATACAAAGACACCATTCTTCACGACGATGAGGTAAATAGGAGATCTGCTCATATGTATCCCTGTTGTCAGATAGTTCGATTGGACGCTAAAGACTGCATATCTTAATATTTGAGTCTCTTCATCACCTCGAAAAGCATCAGACGAAATTAAGGGGAATTATCTACAAGGGGCTTTACGGATCGAAGGCTCCGGGCGTAGGTTGGAATATGAAAAAGGCGAACATGACATTTCGTACTTCATCCAACTCTAGGTCACGGTTAACTTGAAATATCCGTCGACCCTACGTACCTAAGGTACCTAGGTACTCTAAGGCATATGATAAACTATGGCATTTAAGAAGCTGATTTTAGAAATTAAATGAACGCAGGACAAATAGCGCTTGAGTTACTTGTTAGTGGCACATTAGAATCAGAATTAGAATCGGAATCGGAATCAGTACACAGGTTAGGTATAAGCATCAATTTAAATGGTAATTGACCAATCAAAAGTCGAGAAAAATGAGAGACAACATCGAGTTGCTGAGTCAGCAACGCCCCCCTAAATCAACGTCACTCCAATAAACGGGGGGGGGAACTCACTAAATATTAGTACTTTTCAAAACAATTCTTCGATGCTTGATTAAGGCCAAAGATTGAGCTAAAATAGAATAAACTATAATAATTAATCGTCGGGGATTAAGCCATATCAAGGCTATTTTCAGTATTCTTAATCATCAGCGCGTATATGTATCCTATACGTCGAGTGATTTCCAAAGGTTTTGGTAGGTACGTTCTACAACTCGAACTTACAACTAGGTAATCTTAGCATATTACTAGAATCAAATGTTCTTAGATCAATGGCATTTTTTTTTTAAAAAAAAAAGAAAAAAGAAAAAAAGATAGTTTGTTTTAATACATATTATACCTAAGTGACCCAGACCCGTGGACTTGTAGATAGGACACCGATATTTGATTTTGCAGTGATGTGTATAATAATGATTTAAAAAAAATTATTTTATGTAGATGGTACCTATCACTTCAATAATTTTCCAGTGATCAAAGGTAATTTATTTGGGCTGGGCAAGTACGTTTAATAAATGTACCCAATCACAACGTACTTGCCTCATATGTAAAATCGTGGATGTATCCTACGTACCTCAGGTACCTAAATATACCTAGATAAACTAAGGAAGTTACAGCCGTTGAATCACGTATATTGAATCACCCAGCAAACTAAAACTGCAAGTACGAACCCGATTTATTTATTTCGCACTTTCCAAATCAGTATCAGAGCAACTGCCCTACCGCTCTTGTTTCTAATCAGCCGTGATCTTGCCAGCCTTTCAATTCCTATATAAGGACCCCTTCCCCCCGACTTTCTTTCCCTTTCCAACTCCTCAACTTTTCAACTTCAACAAGTCCAACAACAACTATGACACCAACACAGGTAAGCTTCCACCTAATAATATTTTACACATCACTTGTCTTCCTCTACCTCTACTACCACAAACCATCCCATCCCCTCTGCTTCCTCTTACCCTACCCTCGCAACCCTTCCCTCAATCAGTCAATCAATCAATCAACCCACATTATCATCTTGATATCCCCAACCATCACAGTCACTCCTCTCCTTCACCTTCCTTTCAACCCAACCTCCCCATCATCGCAACACATCCAATACATTCTTAACCCATCTACTACGGTAAGTAAAATCACCAAGATACTTACATTATCGATTTACCCAACAGGCCTAGGAAGGAAAATGGGAGGGCGAATTTGGTAAGTTGATTTTCATCTTATTTTTCCCGTCATGGTTTTCCTGCAGCGCATCTCATAAACCAGTCCACTCTGAAGAAGAGTTTCTGCTATGACATAATCATTCATGACTCTTTACATAGAATGCTTTAGGCTGCAGCCTAACATTCTATTTGGCATTCTTGACTTATCTTTTCTTCACCACTTATCAATTACAATCTTAACCTTCCCTTTCTATCCCATCCACACTGTCAATTCCCCCTTAACCTGTTTCCACTCATAATCTCTTATCTCTCCCCGAACACAATCTTATTCATCTTCCTAGGATAACTTCGACTATCTACGGCATCGAGTACGAACGGCGAATGCGAATACAACTTCGATTTACGCGACAACTCCGATAAAATGCGACATTCGATCACGAAATACCTATCCAGCTTATATATACGACAATCCCGACGACAAAACTCAACTAATTCCCGACCACTTTCCCAGGTTCACTTCGATACACGTCGACAAGGCATGAGATGGATGGATGAAGGAAAGCTAGAAAGAGGGTGGAAAAGATGGTAAAATTAGCATGGGACGACGACATACCAGGATCAGCACGACGACTCGACCAGGACCGGATATTTCTTTTGTCTTAACTTTCTTCTCTAACGAAGTCATCCTCAACCACCGCAAAGAGCCAAGCAGTAACTGATCGCCGGTCCCTGGACCCGCCATGGTTCACCATGGTGGAGAGAAGCTCAAGTGTTCCCTTGCTTGTTTCAGAGCCAGCTCGGAGTCGCATTGCGCCCGGGTGTGAGACCAAATCCGATTTGGAATCCCTCTCCGGGTGAGAAACATTCGGGTCTGTGGTGGGTCTCCAGTGCGGGATATCACTGGTCTCCGTCAAGCTCGGGGTCACTTGGCGGAGGGGTTTCGGCCAGGCCCATGATGCCGCGGTGGTCGGTTGATGGAGTTTTGACCTTCCCCTATTGCCCCTTCTCTTTTGTCTTTTCTTTTGTCTTTCCTTCTGTTTTTCCCCTTTCCTCCCCTTCCCAGTCTACTAACCTACTAGCCTACCGCCCAACCAACCTTTTGTTGCAGCTAACTCATTCGCAGACTTACACCCAGTCCACAATATGACCCTCATGCTGTCACAGTGAGACCTGGAGGAAATAAGACCAGTCCACGATCCACGCTCTTTTTTTGTGGCATCTGTGACTTGGCAAATAATTTTTGGAACTCTTTTTTTTTTTTTTTTTTTTCATTGCAAATCTCTAGCTTGCTAGGGGTGCAAAGAAGATACTCTACTCTGGGTCCAGTGAGTTGTTTTAACTCACATATAAATTTATCAGGTAGATTCTGCGAGGATGAAGTGAGGTAACCGAGTGGTTAAAAGGAAGTAGATCTCGAATCGGCATCTAGGTATCTAAGCCCTACGTACCTGTCATAGCCCAAGCATGAGGGCTGTCACCAATACCTACCACTTACCGCCAGCCAGTTACGGAGTGGTCTTCATTCAATACGGTACCATTTCATGTAATGCCTGTCACCACAGTGTTTTCTCGCATTACGATGTATCTATCAAAAGTGAATAGTGGTGGTGTATTAGGTAGTTTAAATAGGTACCGTAATGAATCATGTGCCTGTGCCAGGATAACAGGTCCCTCCCCAAATCTAAGGCAAATCGACCGGCCACCGCTCTCTCATATCTCGGGCAGATGTAAAATGAGGGCTTCAAGGCTAAGTGTTTAAATATTACCTACAGCTTAAAGTTAAAAGGTGGCCAAGGAAAAAAGTTGGCTACCTCAGGGCCAATAGGTGGACCTCAAGTACATCATCTAACTATGGCTTGTAAAAAAGGGGGGGGATGGGCTCGGAATATTCCCGGCGGGAACCCCTGCGCTGCACGTCAACTCCGCTGCGCTGCAGAGGTGCTCGGGTGCGCCAAGACAAAGAGAACACTTCGATAATTCTTTAGGTGAATAGAAGTTCCACTTGCAGTATCCATTCAACGCCCAGTCGATTGCTCCCTGGACGTAGCCATAACCGCTAGAAGCCCAATCATAAAAACCATGTATCTATTTGACATCCGGGTGATGACTGAGAAACGCTGCATGAGGCATTTTATTAAAGTATTAACCAGGTCTTAGGGATCTCAACTCTCCGCATCCATCGAACCACCACAGGTCCAACATTCTAATGTGTTTAAGGATGGGTCCAATGAAATGAAACTAGGAATCATTGGGTATACCTACATGCTACTACTACTACTACTATTACTACTACACGTATGCGATTATAATTCGCTCAGCGTCTTAGACAATGGTCAGTTCGTTAGCTTAAGAGGTAGGTACCTTAGGTAGTTAATAAGTTTTGAGGGTTTTGGTCACAATCGAATGCTTGCGAGTTAGGGTGCATTTTGTGGAATTATCAATTTTTGGGCTTGTGTTAGAGCTCGGCGAGCCATGCTGTATTGCTGAAGCTCACTGAGTTTCTGGCTAATGACTACATCCGACGACGGTCCGTTACCACTTGGTAAGGTTAACGCGTCCAGTCGACCAGCTCTTCAGGATTGAGGCCACTGCTCTACCACTTGGGAGCAGTAACATTAAGAGCACCATCCTTCCCTGGTCCGTACCAGGTCAGCAGGTGAAGTACCAACTTGTTGGATGATGCTCTTCGGGTGATCATTATCAAGATACACCGTGAACCCCTTCGCATTTGGAGGGTAGGAGCTTTCAAGCTACCATTAACGACCCTCTTATAAAATAATTCACCTTAGTCTCATCCAACCACCTCGTCTCAGGCTGGAGCTTTAAAGCTACCAAGCGGCCTGTCCTCTCTCTCTCTCACTTTCTCTCTCTTGCGTGGTTGACCATGACTTAATGCTCCTCCTCATAACTCGATTAACACCAATCTCAATGGGGGATGGGCTAAATGTAGGGCAAAGCAGGGGGAATTGGGGGGGTATGATATCGGCCCTATGTCTATGTGCTAACTCGCCCAGTAAATTTGTGACATCGGGCTTCGCAAACGGAAATGTTAACGATGCACCATTACATATCCATCGTGTCACCGCCGTTGGCGAAGTTGAAGCCGCCACCCTGTGCGCCATTCGTGCCGAAACCAAACGTTCCGTTGGCTTGGGTCTGGGCAGCGATACCGTCGTCGGCATTCTCATCTTCGTCGGAGAAGTACTTCTCGATGATATTGTATGACTTCATGTAGATTTCTTCGTTTGCATTTGTCTGGCAGTCGTGAATCTTTTCCATACCTCCGCACTCCTCAATGAATAGAGCGTAGCGATTGATCGAGTCTGCACCCTCTCCAGCTGCCTGCTTGTCGAGGTCACCAACCTTGAGGATATTCTCTAAACCATCCAGAGCAACTTGGATAATCTTGTTGTCGGGGCACGCTAAAAGGTCGCATAGCGGCTTAATGCAGCCTTGCGCAACCAGGTATCGGATCTGCTCAGGTTTATGTAGACCACCGCTTGTGGCATTGCTAATAGCCCAACAAGCCTCTTTGCGGGTCTTGAGGTCACCATTCGACAACAGGTGGATCAAGGGTGGGATGATGTTAGCGTCAATCACGGCCTGGATCTGTTGGGAATTGCCCGCGGTAATGTTCGAAATCGTCCAGCACGCTTCCTTACGAATTCCATCTTTGTTAGAGCTAAGGAGCGACAAAAGGCAGGACAAAGCGCCGCAGTTGATGATTACCTGCGTCTGGACGTCGTCGCCGGTAACAATGTTGCCGACGGATCGTAACGCAGGGGTCTGTACAGAGGTGGAAGCATGCATGAGCAATTCTACCAGTCTACGCGGGATACCAGCCTCAATGACGGCCTGTATTTTATCATTAGATCCATCCGAGAGATACGAGATGGCCCAGCAAGCATCGATCAGGACTTCGTCGTCGAGTGAATAGACCAACTTAGCAAGAACCGGAAGCGCTGGTGCAATCTAGAAAAATTTGCACATTAATATCATGACAATGCAAGGTATGAAGACTTTTAACTTACCGTATTCCAATCAGGCTGGGGGGTCTTGCCTCGGCAGAAGTTGCTCAAGGTCCAAGTAGCATTTCGAAGCATGCTAAGCTTACGGCTGTCGCCAAGCAGGTTGAGTAGGGGCTTGAGGGCACCGCAGCTCAAGACGTAGTCTCGGCATGATGGACTATCACCGGCGATGTTTCCAAGCGCCCAAACAGCTTGCTCGCGAACGTCGGGTTCGGGGCTAGATAGTAGCTCAACGAAAATGGGCACAGCACCGGCTTCAATAACAACCTGGGTCTGAGTAGCACTTCCTGACGCTATGTTGGTCAAAGCCCAAGCGGCTTCGAACTGAACTAAGGTATGGGGTGATCGCAGGAACTCGACAAATCGAGTGACGACACCAGTCTTAATGACTTCTTCGATGGGAGGGTTTCGTTCCTTAGAGAGAAGCTTTCTGAACTTAGTGGTAGCCTGGATCTGTAAATCGATCTGGTCGGAGAAGACACCTTGGACCATTTGAGGAAGGTCCTCATTGAGCTGTTTGGCCAAGATGTTAGCATTATGGTTTAAATGGTAGGCAGATAGATGTCGCGATGGGGCGAAGGGGAATAAGAGTATTCAAGTACTAGAGGCTAATAGTGCGGACATCGTTACTGTGGAGCAACCGTCGCCGTAGCAAAGATTTGAAGGCTAGAGGAAAAAATGAAAATAAAAACAAAGCGGATCCAAAAAGAACAGAAAAAAATATAAAAAACTGATCAATACACATACCTGGCTCTCGGTAGGAGCAGATTCATCATCACTGTCAGGAGCGGCGCCCAAAGAAGCACCAGGGCGCGAGTCGCCGGTGCCAATACCTCGTCTCTTGGCTAAGTTTTCTTCACGTTTAGCCTTGCGAATCTCGACAGCCTGCTCCTCGCGTCGTCGGCGCAATTCGTCGGGCTTGAAGGTGCCCTTCGCCTTATAGTTAGTACGGCGATGCTCGGGAATAAACCTGTCAGCCATGGTTGCGAGAGTGTGATGTTGATCGCTTCAAGCGCTTCGGCTGATGTAGTGGCGAAAAAGTCCTAAACAACAAGGCGGGGTGATTGTTTTGATCGCCTGGAGCCCTGAGGGAGAGACGGCGGATTAAAGTGTAAAAAAATTGTATTGACGCAAGGAGAGGGGGGAATTGAAAATATCCTGCGGATGCAGTAAATGATGTGTACCTCTTTTCGTCTGTGCGATGTTGAGAGGAAAAGAGGGAGAGATGAAAAAAGTTAAAAGTAGAAAAGTTGAAGAAGTTTGAAGAGTTGAATTCGTAGTGGGGGGGGATTATTATGATGCTGGAAGCAGCAGAAGAATTTGGATTAGAATGGATCTGGCTGCTTGGTTGCTCTTTCAAAATCCGTTAGCGTACCTGCTAGCGAGATCCCTTGAAGTTTCGCACTGGCAGAACTGGCAGAACTGGCATAACCGGGCTGACTGGGCTGGGCTGCCAGGGCATCTTCTCCCTAGGTAGCTGTAAGTATGAGTACCTGAGTACCTACGGTTTACTATGCTAGGTACCTAGGTACTTAAGGTATACAAAACCAATAAGAAAAAGCCAATCAAAGCAGTCCTATAGGTAGCTACAGCTACCCCACTTCTATGTGGGATTATACTTACTCACACTGCACAGACCACACACTAGCTTATCCCTTCAAAAACCACCTGACTCTCATGTGATAACGTAACTTGAAAATACAAAGACGGCTAACTTACTGCTCGCTTTATGCAAATACAAGCATATGTTATGCATCGCAATGCAATGCACTTTAAGTTCAGACGCGTTTTAACGCGTGCTTCTCTTATGATATTCTCTTATGATTCTTAAGTTACCTAGGTACCTATTATGCCTGTCATGATGTTTAATTTTCTTATGATGATGCAACTTTCGCAACTTTCGCAACTTTTAACCTGTACATCTAATTTGCACCCGAATTGAATCCTCTTTTTTCTCCATGTTTTTCAATTTATCTGCAAAGTGACCCATCAGGCAAAGGTGCTTTGCCATCCCTCAACCCATGTCACAAAGCCTCATTATGTCTGAACTGTTTCAATATGACTTCTCGGCAACCTAAACCAGGAACTCTTCCTTCAGGCTTTCGTCTTATCCGGGATATTCTTGAAGAGCGCGTTCCGGTTGGTAATTTCGTTAATGTTGTCGGTTTAGTCAAAGACCGTAGGTCACCTATCCAAACTAGTGGACCTGGTAAGTTTTACGATTCTCTTATACTCTTATACCTGTTCCGTATTTTTCTATGGAGAAAGCTTAGCTGATAACGTGGGGGAAGATTGGAAGTCTAGTATTACCATCTACGACAAGTCTATTGAGGACGAACCTGATAAAGGCCTACCCATAAATATATTTCGTCCTGAGCCCGAAGTCCCCCAACCGGACGTTGGTGATGTTTTACTACTAATATACGCCAAGGTTCAGTTCTATCGGAATGAACCATCGTTACTATCCCACCGTTCAACTGTAATTCATATATACTCGGGAAACAAAATTCCCAGGCTGCCAAAGTCGGCAAAACAGGCCTTGCTAGACCCTGTACGACCCAATGATCGTCGTCCCTCAGATAAGGAACATGAATATGTTTCTTGGCTATACCATTCCGTTAACAAGGACGCTCTGCCAGATGCCGCCGAGTTCAGTATTCATGTTGACCAATCTCGCAACGTCAAGAACAAATTCAAAGTCCTTAGCGACGTCCGAGACCGCCAATTCTGTGATATTATCGTCAACGTGGTCAAGCAACCTTTTGATCAGATGGACAAAGCTACAATATGGGTCTCTGACTATACTGAAAACGACTCTTTCTATAAGTTCTCGTGGGACTCTGCAGAGGTTTCTGAAGGTCGAGATGGCGATCCATACGGCTACACTACTAAGAATGTAGCCCCATCCACCTGGGCTGGTCCTTACGGCAAGCGCTCAATGCAAATAACTTGTTTTGGTTTGCAGGGCGAATTTGTCCGCGACCAAGTCAAAGCAGGAGATTGGATACAGATGCGGAATCTTCAAGTGAAGTACGGACATAACGCCAATAACCTTGAAGGATTTCTGCGCGAAGATCGCGGTTCCTTCAGCACAAGTGCTCGGGTTGATATTCTTTCGGCCGACGACCCAGAAAATGTTGATCCAAGACTTAAGGACGCCATCAGACGAAAAAGAGAATACGAAAAGGACAAGAAAAAACAGATGAAGAACTTCGTTGCAAATGAGAACGGCAAAGTAAGCGGCGGTAAGAGGAAAGGTGAGAACCAAGACGAAGAGAAAAGAGGCTCGAAGGCGCGGCGCAAGGAGCAACGAGCTCAGAGGTTTAATAAAATTGAGGAGCGGGACCTAGAACAAGAGGCAAAACTAGGTCTCAACAAATCAAGTATGATCATCGCGCTCTTTATATAGTAATCAGTTCTACTAACAGAGACAATAGTTAAGTCTGAATGTACCGACCAACCGATTTTCTCTGTTCCATCCATACTAAAACCCGTACCTTGGACGACTACTGTAGACGGCCAAGAAGTAACGTTTACACTTCCCTTTACTTGTGCCAAGTACTGTGCCAACGTTCGAGTTGTCGACTTCCGACCACATAAGTTGGAAGACTTTTCAACCTGGCGCAAAAATACGGAGTATGATGTACTCTCTGACCATAGCGGTGCTTCTGATTCGGAGTCGGATGAAGACGCAGGCACCTTAGACCGATACCGCGGCGAAAAGATCTGGGAGTGGCGGTTCGCATTGCTGCTCGAAGAAGCTGCTCCAAAGAAAAAGGGCAAAGATAACATGCTCTGGGTCGTGGTCGATAATGCCTCGGCACAGATGTTAGTGAACCTCGATGCTGTAGAGTAGGTTTTTTTTTTTTTTTTTTTTTTTAGAACTTTGAGACAAATTTTCTTATCCCGATTCCCTCGATACATGGGTATCAAGTTAACTCGTAGTCAGTCTTCGAGCAAATCCCGACGATCTAAATAACTTGCGAGAGCAGCTCTTCAAGCTATGGGGCAACCTGGAAGAGTGCAAGCAGCAAGAGCTCCAAGCTCGGCAGAAAAACCAACGGCGAGTGGCGGCTCAACAGCCGCCAGACAGCTCACCCCCTAGGTCCCCAAGCAGTCACCCGGCTCGCAATGCCATCCAGGGAACCTCGGTGGTCTCCAATAAACCGTTTACCTGTTGCATCCGCCAATACGGCATCAAAGTCGCTGAAAAGGACCCCCTCAAGGCAAATGCTAGCAAGGGGAAGCGCTGGGAGAGAGTATTTGGCTTGTTCGGAACTAAGATCAGCTCTTGATTTCAGCAGGTGGGATTACATGGGTAAATATCAAATTAGTACAAGTAATATCGTAATACGCCTGCCCGTCAGGACCTTCCTGCAATAGTGCTTTGCTCCAACGTTGAGAGCCAATGCTACATCAGAGACAGGCTGAAGATTTGAGTAACTTTCAAGGTAGTAGCCCTTGGGAATTAGGAAGTATGAAACTTAGTAGATTGGGTACTCGACTACATACTGTACCACCTAAGCAATTCATGCTATTGGGATCCCACGCCTATCCGTTCTTTCACCATTTACTCCCACATTCTCATTAAATTACCTGAGGTACTTAACTCTCCAATATAACAACCTAAGCACCTAGGTTGCATATGCCAAAGGCAGGAGTTGAATGCAAGTATGTATTAATACACATCTAATAGGTAACTAACAATAGAAATCCACCCTCGAGGGAATCAATCAATCAACCCTCGACTCCGACTCCAACTCCGTGCAATTACCTCGATAACCACCCGCCGGTACAAGTCACCTTCAGTTCAAGTAAGATGCTGCTCGCAGAGAACCAGGTACCGGTAACGCAGCGCAACGCAGCACAGCGCAGCTTTTCGCCCTGTTCTTTTTTTTTTCTGCGCGATGGGAAAAAAGAAGAGGGGGAAAAAATCGTGTAAGCTCTAAAGGCGTACCTGTGCTGTTTCTGTTCATTCATGCCGTCCCGTTCAAAAGCCGTAATTACATACACTGGGCATAGTGGTGGTAGCAGTACTAGCAATACTAGTAGCAGGGACAGTAATAGTACCAGTAATAGTAACAATAATAGTAGTAATCAAATCAGTCAGTCGTTTCCTTGCTCGCCTGCCTCCTTCCCTGCTCAGCCCATCTTCATTAATCCCAAATCCTAATCGCCAATGACCTCATCATCTTCCATCGGCTCTCCTCCCGCCGCCGGCGGTGGTCTCTCCTCATCGGAGTCGTCCTCGATAGGGTCGTCTTCTAGTAATTCCCTCCGTCTAAGATCCTCCACCGTGCCTTCTTCGGGCTCTTGTTCGGGCTCGAGGTCCTCCTCGAACGGATCTTCTAGCCTTATCTGACCACCGCCATTATCGTCTTCGTCGTCCTCGTCCTCGATGACCAGCTCCGCGCTCAACGCAGGCTTCTTAGCGGGCTCCTTGCCCTTGGCCTTGGCTGCGGATTTCTTCTTTCCGCCTCTTAGTTCGCGGAGGTGGTCCTCGTCTAGGTACGCCACCACATCTCTGTAGTTGTTTCCTAGTTTTGTCTTGTTGCGGTTTAGCCGCTTCCGTAGCTTCCCGGCGTCCGGTCCAGTGTGGTCAATAGTCTTGGCTAGAATGGCAAGGACGAGTTTACCAGTTAGCTCGCACAGGATCTTCTCGGCCTTCAGTTCGGCTGCGAAACGCTCCTGCTCTGTGAGCTCCTCATCCTCGTCGTCTTCGGGTGGTAATTCGTCATCCAAGGGATCTTCATCGTCCGTAGGATCGTTGAGTTGCTTATTGGCTCGTTTCGCGTATGCTTGCTCTGCTGCATCGAATATAGGGATCACCTCCTGAGTGATCAGGGCCGGGGGCATTTCCTCGAGCAGAGGACGCAGCTTTTTGTATTTGGAGCCTTGCGGATCCTCAATTATAGGCCGTAAGAAAACAAATAACACAGACAAATCACAAGCACTACCGACGGCGAAGAGACGAAGGTCGTCATTGAACCCTCGAGAGGAGAAGGTTTGTATGAGGTTGGTGACAAAGTCTTTGCGTAAAAGAACCAGTTGATCAACATCAGCATCCGAAATATCCGCATTGCTTTCGACAATGCTTCGTAGTCTCTTCACTTTCCACATGAAGTAAAACTGACACGCTTTTATGGCAAAGGCAACTACTTCGTCCTCAGGGTCATCCAAATCTTCATTTGATTCTGTCAGTAGACCGCGATGCACGATGCTAATGAGAATCTTGATGGCTGGTCGGTCGGAGTCGGTCGATGTTCCTGGAGTTTCAAGTACATCAACGCAATCAGATATGCTGACCAACTTACTGATCTTCATAAGGATTTGAGAGAGTTCAGTAAGAGTTGATCGGTCAAGATTGCCTCGAGCTGATAATTCACAAATCTTGTCAACGGTCCGCAATGAATTGAGCGCGTTGTCCCAGAGTACTGCTATCTTATTATCAGTCAATTCCTCGAGCTCTTCGTACTGTCTGGCGTGGATAAATGCTGTTGTTGCTTCGTTAAGAAGCCCCTGGTCAACATGCCGATTGAATTGGGTGGCGATTTCATCAAGAAGTTTATCGTATGTTGCCGAATTTTGGCGCAACTGTTGGAACACTTCCAAATCAAGGAAGTGCTCCAATCGAAGTACTATGGCTGCCAACGCGGGATCCGACCCAAACTTGTTTAAGAGACGAGGTATGAGCGCTGCCAGCTTCATACCAGCATTATCTTGGGCGTCTAATTCGAGTCTGCCGACCTTCTTTTTATGTTTATCATGCTCGGAGGATGGCATAAGACTCTCTCTTACAGCTGCGGCAAGGACTTCAAGCAGAATAGCTTCTTCTCGTGGTTCGGGTGCAACAGCTCTCTTCGTGGCAGCCTCGATGGAATTGGTCTTCGAACTCGCTCTAGATTTTGTGCTAGTTGAGTGGTCAAATAACAAATAACCGGCAAGAATCTGCCAGTTATTAACTTCAGGAATTTTCTCATAGAGCACCTGAGTTGCCAACATGATCCGGGAGTCTGGCACGTTGGAGTTTACCACGTCCGCAGCTACGTCTAATCCGTGACGTATCTCATCCTGCTCTTCATCTAGTTGAGCATCATATACTGCAAGGTTCTCCGCAAGAGCCTTGATATTGATCCAATCCTTTCGAAGTGAATCATATTCGTCTTCATCGTCGTCTCCAAAGACTTCATCCAGCGCATCGTTTCCGCCGATTTCATCCACTTTATTCTCGATGAGTTCTTGTACCAGTGCCGAAAAGAAACCAACGACCGCTTTACGTACTCTGACCTCAGAGTCGAAAAGTAGTTTATTGACCGAGTCGACTTCTTCAGGCTCAAGCATGCCCGACGCGCGTAGTATGTCAACAACACCAATTGCCGTTACACGAACAGATACATCAGAATCTTTCGTGGCCATCTCAACAAGACGAGGTCTGAACCTGTCGATGAAATGGGCCAGTTTCTCCGCATCTCGTTTCAAAACTCTCGCTAACTGCTTCAGAACTTCTATTCGAGTAGAGACGGAGACATCTGACAACAACCATCCCAAATAGCGTAGGTATTCGGGGGCCATATAGACTGTCGGGAGAGTGCAAATCCAGGTACCGAGAGCCTCAACACACTCAGCACGAATTTTAGGGTCGATGTCGCGGTAACGGTGAACAAAGACAATATCGAAAAGGTCCTTAACCTTACTGTCGATAAATTCGCGATTGCGATTTGCAGTATCCAGAGCCTTTTTGGTGTTCTCGATGAGATTCTTATTCTTGCCTCTGCGATTGGACTCAGTTTGTAGAGCCTGGTTGGATTTCGTAATTCGTTCGTCAAGCTGTTCCGTTACCTCGTTAAGTGAAGTAAGTATTGCCAACCCTACCGTCGTTGCCGTATGTCTGAACGGGCGAAGAGAGGAGGATGACATGATGCCGACCCATCGTTGAATGTTGTCCAGCAAATCCTCGTCGTTGTAGAGGACATCGGTTTGGTGAAGCACACTAATCAAGGACTCAAAGAACCCAATAAGCAGTTCACGAAAGTTCTTACTGTTCTTGGCCCTCGATATAAGGGGATAGTCGGAAATGCTTGTCTATTGGACAGCTTATTAGTCTCTGTACTACAGAGGAATATGAACATTACTCATAAGTTGATAAGGACGATAACACACCTGTTGATAAGCATCTTCTAGCTCTGATAATCTATTTGCAGAATTATCGGGGTCTCGAATATCATCTTCAGTCAGTTGTTGCTCGCAGCCTGCCGCAAGCAAGACGCAGTTGATAACTTCGGTTAATGCTTTAGCATCATCTTGCTGGTAGCGCTGGAACCAGTTTGCAGCGACATCGTCGGAAGAATCGCCAGAGCCAAATACTTCAGCTATTAAGATTGTTAGCACATATTAATTATATCCCAATGGGGGATATTTATAAAGCCAAGCTCTTACCATAAAGACCGTCTCCATCAGGATGAACGATAACGACTCTCGCGGTTTTCTTAGGCCTGTTTGGAAGCCTAACTGCGGGCGCAAGTGAAACAGTTCCAGCTTCTGTTGGCGTTGGCGCACTGCCGTTCACTTTAGTGCGCTTCGCCGCCGGTTTCTTCGCTCGTGATTTTTGTTTGGATTTGGACTTCTTCGATTTGGAAGTCTGCTCCTCTTCATTGTCTTCTTGGTCTTCTGGGTCGCTCAGTTCGTCGTTGTCATCCTCGGCGGGTGATTCGTTCTCAGCATCTTCCTCGTCGCGATCGCGGCCTCTCTTTCGCTTAGACGACACACTATCGTTATGTGACGAATTTGCTTCGGGGGAGAACTTCTGAGGTGCTCTGACAACGCGTCCCGATCTTCGTCGCGAATTGTCGGGGGCGGAAGCGGAGGCAGAGGCAGAGGCAGAAACAGAAGCAGAGGCGGGAGAAGAGGTCGCGTTATTATCGTCGGTCTCCATTAGGGGCAGTCTGGACGGTGACATATGGATTTTGAAGGGTAATGCGATGTTAACGCGATGCGACTGTTCCCCCCATGGAAATAAATGCGATTACTGGAAATGTTGACTAGGGGTGAGATTCGTTGGTAATTCAGGCGCGTCTAAAAATGGTGGGGAGCGTGTTCGAAAGTTTGGATTCGCCAAAAATGAAAGTTGCTGGATTCCATCTTCCAAGAATAACTGAACAAAAGTGGAGCAACTAACATCTACTACTTGCACTGTACCTTATACATGCATAACTCACATATGACGAAATCTTTATCCCTAATCTTATCTGCTTATCAGCGTTGATGCAGGTACCTAACGTTAGGTCCCTTAGGTAATTGTACCCCTCCATCCCCCCCCCCAATTCAGGTCTCATTAATAGTTTTCTCATGTAACAAAATAGGTACAGTACTTATCACATCTATCAATATAAATCTTTGCAAGTAGGTCTCATTCTAGAAATTTATTTATTTTCTCAAATTACTATCTTAAAAACTGTATTCATATCTAATTTTTTCTTCGTTTTAAAATAATGAAGTTAATATCTCTTGAACGTGTGTTCTAGAGCTAACCTCACTCACAATCTCTCTCACACAGACGGAGCTCTGAGATAAGCCTCAATTATGAATATTAGCGCCTGGTTGAAAACCTCAGAACTATGTCTCTCACAAATATAAAATGAAATTCTTACACATACCTTTCCCCTATCCTGATATACTTATACTTACGGGATGACCTCCCCGTTTCCAAAATCGTCATCCCTCCCCGGAGAGGGTCAAATAGTTATCAAGTTATCGCCTAATAAGACCTCTACGATTGAGAGTATCACATATCAATATCCGCTAAAACTCATATCCCCCACATCGACCACCGAAACTGGTACCGTATTAGTGTTCCTCTTATCGTATGGCGGAGGGCTCGTTGGAGGTGACCAAATTAATCTCTCCATTGACATACATCCCGGGGCAAGACTCGGCATCGTCACCCAAGGTCACACCAAGATCTTCCGATCCGTTGCGCCGCATATCATAACGAAACAAAATCTGAACGTCCGAATCAGCGACAACGCTGCGCTCTGTCTCTTACCAGACCCCGTTCAGCCGTTCGCAAATAGCATTTACGAACAGAAACAGATTTTCAAGCTGACTCCTAGGGCATCTCTATGCTTATTAGACTGGGTCACCCAAGGTCGTACGGCTCGAGGTGAAGACTGGGATCTTGATCGATGGGTCGGACGCAACGAAGTTTGGACCACTTCCAACGCCGGAACATCTAAGGATCGTCTTTTAGCTCGAGATGCTATCATCTTGGACGGCGCGAGTAGGCCGGCTGGGTCCCCTACGCTTAGAGAGTCAATGTATGGACACGCCATCGTAGGGACTTTGATCCTTCGGGGCCCAATGACCAAATCCATTGGTGATTTCTTTCTATCCGAGTTCGCTGCATTACCACGGCTAGGCGCTCGAGATTTCCGCAGCGCCGAAGCACGTGAGAAAGATGCAGCGATACCTCAATCTTCCCTGGAACGTTGGCGAACTATTAGGCTAGAGGAGGAAAGAGATAATCAAATACTGTGGTCAGCCGCCAACGTACGTGGCTGCATCGTGGTGAAGTTCGGCGCTGCAACTGTTGAAGCTGCACGGAATTGGATAGGATCTATGCTCCTTCAGGAGGGTAGCATTGAGCAGCAGTTTGGCGAACAAGCTCTAATGTGCGTTCGATGATGGCAAGTCCTGGTATGAGAAGAATAATAGAACAGTTCGAGAACTATGAGATCCCTGTTTAATCTAAAAGACTTCTCAGAAGAGTATACTTAAAATAATCTAAATTGATCCTCACCCCTTTCTTTCTAAGGCATTAGGTAGAATATATAAAAGTTTCGTTTAAGTTGTATACCCCTTTTCCTTGGTGTATTGTACAATACCAAAAGTAATTTTCAGGTGGCAGGCAGCTGCGAAATTCCCTATTCTGAGATGACTCAGGTACAATACAGTCGTGCCCCACCGTATTGTACAAGAATCTCTCTGTGTCTTTCCGCAGTGGCGGGTCGCGAAACTTGCACTTACAAGAACTTTGCCCCACTAGAAACTTTTCAGTTTTCCAATCAATCTCACTAAAAAGCATCCAAGGTATCAAATCAAAGGCTAGATTTATATTTAATAAGCTACATTCAAACACATTCGATTTTTATTATCCTGGATTACTCCTCCTAGCACCGATGAGATAGTAAGAATGCCTCCTCGTGGTACTCGTGGCGCGAGAGGAGGGAGAGGAAGGGGCACAGCCAGAGCCGGTCATTCATCAACATCAGATACCACAAGTAGAGCTGCATTTGGAGAGGCAGAATCTCATCCCGCTGAGAGTTCATCACAACCACAAAACTCCATAGAAAGCGGCGATGCGGTGGTTATAAACACATCTTCCGAAGGGACCCCAGTCGACAGTCCACCGGTGTCAATCAGCCAGGGTGACACATCAACTGCTCCCTCAATGAGACAATCACAGACACCAAGCGTTACGGCTTCACGGGCTGGTGGTAGATTCAGACCTAAAAATGTTCGGCGAGACGCTGCAGAGCGTGCAAGGCTGGAACAAGAAAGAAATCGTGACCTAGCTGTCAAGATTAAAGAAGAGGAACGGCAGCAACGAGTAGAGGACCGAAGGGCAAGACGGGGCCGAGGTCGGGGAGATCCATCGCAACGAGGATTTATCCGGAGAACAGTTACCGCTTCCGGTCCATTTTCTGCAATACCACAAGGTGCGGTTTTCTACCAATTCGATAGCGAGAGAAGCTTACTGACTTACGAACAGAAAATATTAAAGGAGGCGCTGGAGGTGCTGGAGGATGGGGCTGGGGAGCTAATGGTGGCGCTTCTTCTTCAAAGGGAGGCTTTACTTCTAAGTTCGCTGAACTTAGATATCGACCTAGACGAGAACACGAAGATAGAGTCAATGTTGACCTTCTAAATGGGTCTACGGGTTACGACGAGGAAGGAAAACCTCTTTACCAACCCTCCCGTTTTAATAAGGCGACTGGAAGCCTCCCGGTCGGTCTTCTTCGGACCCACCATGAAGAAGACGAAGTCAAAGTCAAGACTACGGCGGAGCTTGAAGCAGAAGAACGACAATCTTCTGACGATGACGAACTTTTTGTCGCCCAGGCAGCCAAGGACTTACGCGAGGTCGGTATGGAGGACGATAGTGAGGTCTGGCATGCTGCACCAAAGAGTCAAGTCAAAGTCAAGACCGAACCCGGCACGGAACCAGATGCAATGGACATCGATATGGCCGATATTCCTGAGGCAGTACAGGTTAAAGCACCTCCTTCACCCGAACTCAAGAAGAAGCCGGTCGTGGATAAAGATAGCGTCGTGGTTGCACAGAAGAAGCGAAAGGAGAAGGCGGCCAAGGACCCCGAAATCTTGCAAGCTATATACGACCTAGATGCTCAATTACAAACACTCAAGTTCGACGAACCCCCCAGTGCCGAGAAAGGGAAAGAGAAGGAAGAGGAGGACGAGGAGGAAGCATCGCAGGGTCAGGAGAAAGACGATCAGATGTTCCTCTTCCAACTACCTCCCGTTCTCCCGCCATTAGTCAAACCTACAGACAGCAGTGCAAATAGCGAAGAGTTGGAGGTCGCCAATCCTACGCCCCCGGCCGGGGCTCCCAACAGCAAAGTGAAGACCGAGGACGGCAAGGAGAAGGAGAAAGAGTACAATCCATTCGCGACTCTGCCGCCCGAGGGCGGTTTCATCGGCAAGCTCCACGTGCGCAAGTCGGGCAAGGTAGAGTTCGACTGGGGCGGCACGGTCCTGAGCTTGGGGATGGGCACGGAAACCGACTTCTTGACGTCGGCCATCATGATCGAGCAGAACATCGACCTGCAGAACCCCGAGGCGAGCACCGGCTTCGCCTGCGGGATGGGCCAGATCCTTAACAAGTTCGTACTGGCACCGGTGTGGGACGAAGAGGAGGATTGGGATCCTAGTCTCGACGGCGTCGAAGGCCTAACGCAATAATAGCCTTGGATGGAGAGAAGTCGCTTTTATGCGGACGTACATATCTACATTTGAGAATGTCACGCATTACACTATTTCAAGTAGACAGTTAGCGACAAGCTTTTTTAGGCTACGGGGCTTGTCGACATTCGTGGTTCGTGCAGTGTACCTAAGGTATACCTATTTATTTAAAGCCTGAAATGGGCCAGCAGAGAATCCCGGCAGCTTGGTTGGGCAGAAGAAAACAAAAGGAAGTTTTGATACCCCGGTCCATCCACCTTTCCACGATACCTATCAGACGAAACCCGGCTCGTAAAGAACCGCGTATAACTATACCTTCAACCTTGCCTTGCTTTAAGCGAAGCCAAAGTGATTTTCCCATACTCGGTACTGTGCTGTTAGTTCCGCGGTAGGGATAACGCATCCGTGCGGCCTTGGGCTTCCCGAGCCGTTCGTCAGTTAGTTCCGCCCCTGGCCCTGGGCCCTGGGCCCTGGTTCTTACTACTAGGAGAATTTTTGAAGTGTTAGGTCTGAGCTAGGTAGTTGATATGATCGATGTAACGCTAGCCTCACCCGTCCCGTCGCAAGAGCCGCGGGTATGCCGGGTAGGCAAGACATGGCAATGGTGATACTTAGATAGATAGTCATAGTGGTCCAGGGTTTTTCTCCGTTCTCTAACGCTCGGCGCGTTCCTCGTTTTACGCTAAACGTGTAGGGCGTCAAGTAGATTAGATACTGTACCTAAGTTCTAGGTACCTAGGCATTGAATAAGTTTAGGTTGGGAACGAAGCATTTCCTCCTCGTGGCGATGTCTTTTAATGTTTATTTTATTTTACATGAGATACGTATTTACATCGCCAATACGGTAGCCTATAGGTATCTTGTAGGCAAGCCCTCTTGCGTAAGATAAGGGACCAACAACCCAACCTAGATAGCCGAGTAGCCTGTTCATCGACCCTTATCACAGCAATTATATATCCACTCGCACACAGCTGAGCCGCTCACTACCCTGGGATGTAGTTATCAGTGATATCGTCGTGATAACATTAAAAGGTATCCTACTAGATACGTATGTACACGGAAATTTCCATTTCATTTTCGTTAATTTCGGTCTGTATTTCAGATGCGGTCGATCACGGCTATACCCTTAACACTTCGGTTAGAGAGTTGATATAAGGCGTTAGTATATTTCACATAGTATGTTAGGTACAGTACCTATACCTATATTACACCTCTAAACGAGAGAAAGAAGTACGACGATCCCGGCTGTTTTGGTTTGGTTACGTCTAGGTGCTCAAGGTATCTTAACAAGCACCGCCGCCATGTTGAGTGTAATTCTCATGTAGTTGCTCGGGTCTCTATTATCTACCTAGTTATATAATACATAGAATCACGCAATAGTCATCTCGCGCTATAACGGGACATCGAATAGCCTGGGTCAGTCTCAGCACTTCTAACATCACCTAAAGTCATTTCATACAATTCAATTAAAGTCATCAGTCATACATTGTAGATAAGTTGCAATTTGCTATATAGGAGGTATATACTTAGGTACCTAAGGTATATAGCAAATTCTTATTATGAACATTCCCAGAAACCGTGTGGTCTTCCTGGGCGCTGATTACCCGTGTCTTCCCCTCGCGGGACCTCCTCAAGAGCTAGCTAAAATACTTAGCGAAGCCCTTTTTTGGGGCAGATTAGCCTTAAGTTTCCTCGGCGCCTAGCCTGGTCATAATATACCTAATCCCGAGGCAGCGTATTAGCCTGCCATTAGATCCCGTAGGTTTCTTTCTGTGTAAAGATATTCAGGACCCCAATACATAACTGCCCTCTCCCCTTTACCTAGTCAAGACTGCTCTCTTCGATGGCCAGGAACTTCCTTTTCCATTTATTCCCCGTAAACGCCTTTAATTCCTGCAAGTTTGTTAATTTCCTACGGCCCAGCCTTTCCCAATAAGCAGGTACCTAAACCTGTTTTAGCCCTTTGGGTATGTCCCGATATATTATATCCATTTACATATCTAAAAGAATCGAAAAGGGAAAACGGAAATAATAATCAAGTTGACGCTGTGGGTATTTCCCGTAGTAGGTGTCGTCATAATCATCGTCTGAGGTAGGTTTTGCGCATTTGTAATTCGATTAGGCGCGTTCATCTTCGGTATGAGGGTAATGTGGGTAATGGCTTCGTCAGCTGTAGCGAGTTTTGAATATCGTTGTCTTGGGACTGAACGTGGGTGAGATCTAGAGATCCGTCATTCGAAGAATCCTGTTCCGCCAGCCATGTTTCGTCGCGCTGATAAGTTCCCACGAGTGGTGTGGGTGTGGTGGGCGTCGTAGGCGTCGTGTTACCTTCGATGATATACATCTCGCTCTTTATTTTTATCCTTTTGGATTCGTTTTCAAAATACTCTCGTCGTCCATCGTCTTCTTCGATAGGTGCTTCGTGAACTCTCGACATATATGACGGCCGAGATCGATGGCTTCGACCTGCCAAAGTGTCGGCATCCGAGATCGATCGGGAGCGTTGGATTTTGCCTGAATAAATTGTAGCATCGGACGATGCTCGAGATAGGTAACTCTTGCTCGTCATGCTACCAGCATCTGATAACGACAGGGACCGCTGAATCTTGCCACCAAACGACGCAGCGACTGGCGAGCAGGGCTTAGAATTCTTTGCATGAGCAGCCTCAATATCTACGAGTGTAAAATCATTAAATCCAAAAGCTGGCATCTTGGTTGATCGGTTTACGCGCGACGCCGGGTGGCTGTTGTTGCCTGCATTGGTTGGACGGCTCAGTCCGCTAGAACCAAACCCCTTGATCCTCCATTTTCTAAGAACAGGCCTGATAGTCACAAGACTCGAGGCGACAATCGCAACTCCTGGTTCAATCAATGTCCAGACCATCGCATCAGTAGCAGCATCTATATTAGGAAAATCCATTAGCACACATACGCCACAGCATAATTCGTTATTAGATAGGGTGACTTTTAATGAGAGCTGAGAACTTACGCAAGAGATCTTCCATTTCCGTAAGATCGGAAAGAAACTTGATTCGGACGAGGGTAGCGACGCTCGCGAAAATACCCAAACCGAGAACCACGACCACGGTCATTTTAGCTTGCGTCGTCATCTTAACGCTCCAGAGCATGGGAATCGGTATTAATGCGTATAACCAATCGGAAAGGATATTCATAACACTTAGTGCGTATGCAGCATTAACAATCTCGTCGGCTGAGACACAATGAGCCTTGGGGTCCTTCTCAAGAATTGTATAATCCCATTGAGCGGAGACCGGGTTGCACTGAAAGATATTCCAAAAGAACAAGACTACGCTCCATATACTGACGACGATAAGACTACCGTATAGAGTATACCTGTACCTCTTTTGCGTAGCGAGACGGAGCAAGAAGATACCGATACTAAGCTTGATCAGCCACATATTAAGGACATACGTCGCCGTAGCTAGAGCTTGATATTTCAAAGCCTGGATCTCGTGGTATTGGTCCAGCGCTTTGTTGTGCCTTCCTAATCCATCCCGAACTCCCATAAGTATAAGTGAGCATGATGTGGTGAAATTTGCCTGTTCATATTTCTAGTAAGTATAAAAATCTAAAGAACGTCGCTCAGGAGGAGTATGACTTACCTGAGCAACTAACATCAACCAGTCATCCCATTGGAAGCCATTGGTGAGCTTGGCGCGAACAAACGACCTTAGACAAACAGATAGCCAGGAAAACGCCAGCATGACGGCGGCGGTAGCCACCAGAGCACCGCCATTGCTGTCTGTTGGCGCGTTTGGGTCTTGAGCTGCCATGATAGATACTGTCTACCAGGCGCCGAGAATAACTCAAGGGAAACGAGCGAAAAGAAACAAACGAAAAAAGAGAGACCACAGATAGGAAGAGATGTTTACAGGACCGGCCAATGTGTAGTGTAAGTTGATAAAATGTGCCCAACACTATGGGAAGGCATTGTGGGGATAGGGATAAGAACAATGCGCACTTAGTCAGGCTAGACTGCTTTACGGGTCTAATACTAGATACCTCTAGTGTTCGGTAGCATTGCCTCGAGGTTGACTACGTTAGTTACATACTAAAAGTCTAAGATGATGTAGTATATCATCTCGGGGTAACCCTGTCGTGGCCCTGTCGCGGAGAGAGAGTATGCTAGTCATGTCATAAAGAACCCCTGGGGGGACTGCACTGAACAGCACTGCACAGACTGAAGCACTGAAGCAGCGCCGGTCGTCATTATAGCGAATTACCTATTATGGTAATGCGACTGGGTGTAACTGGGCGTAACTGGGTGTTAAGACTGGGTTATGGGCGGACTTTGAAGGCCCCTTAGATCGTCAGACGGCCGGTGCTACCCCGGGTGAGAGCCGAAGCCAATGTGACCGTACGAGAATGCGGAGGCTGCAGCTAAGAGAAGCATGCTAGGATTACTTAGGGACTACGAGCCTCAGACCCTTGCTGGACAGTATATAGAGCCTGGTAATAATAGACCCGAAGACAAGGAAGTTAATGCAGGTGTATCAACAAGGCAAAGGGCTCGAGCATTGCGGATCCGGTGCTTTGACGTGCTTCTGGACGTGCGCATGCATAGTCATGGATATACGCCTTTCGCGAACATTGTTAGTCTTATTGCAGTACTAATTACTGTGCGAAGTAGTTCTGGGCTTGTAATAAGCGATTGAAATGATTCGGATATGTTGGGACTGATGTGCGGCTAAGCAAATTGAAAGTTGTTATTGTATGTTGTTATAGTATGTTGTTATGGCTGTTGTGGTTGTTATAGTTGTGATAGTTGTTCGCTGTTGTTGTAAATGGGACATTTCGTGAAGCAGGAGGGGCTTAGATTGAGGTTGAGGTACCTCCTATCAAATTTCATTACCTCTTTTCTTGCATATACCAATTACGATCATCATATTAAGTATGAGTATATGTCCATACTATGTATGGTATACATTACAACTCTACAGCAGTACATACTACCTATTTGTATACTATCTATAATAATGTACATCTCATCTATTAGGTAATGTGTAGCGAATGCACAAGCTCCGTCTAATGTTACGCGCATTTGAGTTGAAGCCGGTGTGATTTAGTCTAATTTAGTGCGATAAGCGGAGTTGATGATCACCAACTTGATGCAACTTAAATTCTCCGAATTGTGTGAGACACTTTCCCTTCTCTTTTTTTCACATGTATTCCACTTTTCCAACTGATATATGTATAACCCAGAGCACACGACTAACAGAGCAACATACTGACCAGTCACCATATCACCTACTATGTAGCAAGAGAAGCCATACCTAACGGACTACATGCATGCATAGGCCAAGCCATTGATGCGAGAAAGGCGAAAGGCTTAAAAAAAAAAAAAAAAAAAAAAAAAAAAAAGGCTTCTCAAAGTTCGTAAGCGTTTACACTATCAGAACCAGGCCCAACGAGCCGGAACCGCCCTCGGAGGAACGCCAATAAGGAAGCTAGAAAAGCCTAGAAGTAATGAGGTTGATATTGTGAAACGGAAAAACTCACAATTCACACTGCAACTTTCCCGTACGACGACTTCGAAGGTACCAAAAGCTTGTTAACTAGTGCTCATATGTTGAGCTCACGGACTGCTATGACTGCTATCGTGACACTAGCAAAACCAAAGTACAATACTATGTACGCACATAGTATCCTTATTAGCCAGGGGCATTTGCATCGCTTACATGCATTCAATGTGGGTATTTGGGTTTCTTCCAACCCCTGGCTTCAGTTTTTTGCAATCCGGCACCTCATGGTCCGGGATTAGAAATGGGTACTCTTGCTCACCCTATTTCTGTTAGCTATTCGCTTCAGTTACTTCGCCTATGCAGGTCAACAAGAAAAAGTACCATCTATTATGAAGAAACACGCGGGTACCTAGGTGATTATGCTGCATGGCTCTCAATTGAGAGAATATTCTAATATTGACATTCTATAACTAATGAGTACCTAACCTAATTAACTAAGGTCAGTGCTAAGGCGCAAAAGGGAAACTTGGGTACGATGGATACGACGTGTTTGATGGGTTTAATGATATCTACCACATTATCCTACATCTTGGAAACCTAAGCCACGGCATCAGTCCCTATCACATACCCCGCATGTTTCATCACTTCAACAATCCCGAAGACTTGATGTTTGGGAAAACCTAGCAGATTATAATATACTAGGTTAGTATTTATCGGAGAAAGATCGGTCGTTGTATTGCCAACGCCAACCACCACACGCACACTCTGCTGCATACCTACAAGCAAGTGTTACGAAGTGACCATCCAATTTCAAAAGAAACCATAGCGAGAAAGAGAGGGGTGGTTTAACGTATGAGAAAAGATTTCCAGGAAGCTTCCATTGCAGTTCATCGTCCCAATCCCGCCAATCACCTAATCCATGTCCCATATGCATGTTTCACAACTCTCAGCCTTGTGTAGGGTATGATGTCCGGATTGTGACTAGGGGAGAAATCCTTCGAGTCTTCGAACAACGTCTCGAATCTGATGAGGTACTCGCTAAATACCAATGCTAAATACTAGCATATGTCTCCCCGGGAGAGTCCATAAACTAACTATCTGACGAATCGGATGATTCATCACCCATGGAGGTTCGAAAGGATCAGAGTCTGGCTCGGGTCCACCAAGGAGCCTTGCCGGTAATAGCTAGTCTGCGCCATAAACTCGGAATTCATGAAGCAAACGGAATCGCAAATACCTATTGCAAGCTACTTCAGCTCTCGAGTCATTAGTTGCTTTGCCTAGCTTCGCCTAGCTTTGCCTACCGAGATCGCATTTCGATATTATGTTGCATTGGATATAACTACCTAGGTAGACTTCTAGGCCCTTAAATGTTGGTGGCATCCCATGAGAATATGAAAGCCTTCCATTCTTAGCTAATTCGGCCGAGGTCATAGCGAGTCGGCTTTCAATATCCATATGCATATTTCGGTCCGTAGATGGAAGAAGATCATTCAGGAATAAGGTCCGCCCGTTCCCGCCCTCTTGGGCTGAGGTCCGCTCTCAAGTTGTATTTGTCCGCAATGTTCGTCGCAACATATCATGAGCTAGGTTAGATAACGAGAAGCTAAGGGCATATGGTGAGCCGGTAGGTACCTCTGTCCAAGATGTCGGTTCTACTGTTATTTTCCGGATCGACATTCAGATCAGATCGCCCTCCGCTACCAACACTTGCCCTTAAGAAAAACTGTCGCTTGCCTATAATTGGCTAGCAAGCACGGGCAGTTTAGCCCAAGTAACTAAGCCAAAGTGACGAGTCATTCGCGTTGGACCAACCTTAGTCCATGGACTTGCCATCCAATTAGGTATACCATCCGATCACATCCAATCATATAGCCAGATTGTTGCATAAGAACAAACAAGAAAAAAATTGTAACCTGCCGTCGGACTCTTTCGGCCACGGTTTCACAACCTTCGCTTCGAGCAATTGGCGAATAGGAAATCAGATGCTACAGTTTCGAATAGTAGCATCACAGCGACATTTACTTACGTACGGATTAGAAAACAACGTAGCCTCTTGTCCCCTACTCTGGCTAGCAGAGAATTCCCGAAGAAAAATAGGAGGTTAAATAAAAAGTCCCAAAATACCTAACGCAATCCATTAAGAATTACGCGCAGTTATCAACATCAACAAATTAAACAGACAAAAATAAGAGAAATCATACTCGATATAGGAGTACTAAAACCGTATTAAAGCAAAGTAATATGCATTTAAAGACCGATATGTACTAAGAGCGCGCATTGAGATGGATGCATCCCCCCCTCATGCGTCATAAGCTTAACATCAATGCTCTCTCCCTGCAACATGCAAACAAAAATGCTTCCTTTCCGACACTGGTAGTCGGCACTACTACGTTGGTACTACTAGGGTCGCTCACTAGCCACTCCTTCATTCATGGCTTCGTCCCTCGAATATACCGTCCACCGGTACGGCGCGCATGAGCTCCAACGGCTAGGAGTTTGGGATCTTGACATCGCCGATAAGACGGAGACGAAATATTGGATCATGTAAATCTCACCCACAAATATTACTTGCATGCGCATGTATTACTTGGTATACGTGAATGCAGACAGACACAAAAGAAAGAAAAGAAAAGAAAGAAAGAAAGAAAGAAAGAAAAGCTAACGGCTACCGTTTCTTCCCCGCAAGGTAGATACATCCACGGCGGCGCATGGCGGGACCCGCGCATAGCGCACGAGACCTTTGCGCCGGTAATCACGCGGTTCCTCGAGAGCAACAGCAACAAGCGCAAAAGCAATGAATCTCCCAATAGTCAATCTCCTGGTAGCGGTATCCCCGTCGCGGCCTTCGCATCCCTCGATTACCGCCTGAGCCCGCACCCGGAGTTCCCGCAGGACCCGGCGACCACGCCGCCGGAGCGCTTCCGCGGCGCCCGGCACCCGGATCATCTCGACGACGTGCGGGCTGCGCTGGGGTATCTCCAGCGCCGGTACGCGTTCGGGGGGAGGTATGTGCTTGTTGGACACTCGGCTGGTGCGTGTCTTGCCTATCAGCTTGTAGCTGGTATGTCCAGCACCCCCACTACCACGACCAGCAGCGTCGAAGTGGAATTGCCCGCCGCGGTGTTCGGCGTCGAAGGCATCTACGACATGACGGGCCTAGACGCGCGCTTCGGCGGCGACTACGCGGGGTTCCTGGAGGGCGCGTTCGGGCCGCGGGACGCGTGGGACGGGGCGGCGCCGATGAAGTACGCGGGGAATTATAAGGATCGGTTCCCCGACGGGCTGGCGGTGTTGGGACACTCGGTGGACGACGAGCTGGTGGATATGCCGGAGACGGAGGGCATGGCCGAGCGGTTGGAGAAGGACGGTGTGGAGGTTCTGCTCGTGAAGGATTTGAGGGGGCCGCATGATGACGCCTGGCAGGATGGGAGGGGGGTTGCGAGGACGGTGCTGAGAACGCTGGAGATACTAAGGGAGAGGGATGGTAAGTGAGGAGATGGTAATGAGAGGGTTGGTAGTTGTATGTATAAGAAAACACGATAAGACACAGCAGACTGTTCTGGCCTATTCAGGGGGTATGAGCTATCGTTAAGTAGAGTAGCGTCCTGCCAATGAAGTAAATGAGTAAGCTACTCACTGTTAATTTCTACTCCCTTATGTTATATCCACCCTCCCTTAAGTCACTACCTCAGTTCCTTTATAAGTCTCTTATGAGCCAGTTTCATAGTTGCAGGTTTATTTGATATGTTATCGCAAAGGTTGACTTCCAAAGAAAATAAAATAAGATAAAATAAAATAGCAACTAGTTCCACTTGCCAGTATTCGAGACACTCTAGAGGCCCACTATTGTAGTTCTTTCATATCTATATCCTATACGACATCCATAAAGGCTATATTTATTGCTTGCTTATTCACTTGGTGATTACAGTCAATCCTCATCTACGGTGAGTACCTAAGGTAGGAAAAGAAAATGTTGTTCCAGCTAAGATTTACATCGCATACTATCATAAAAAGCAGCCAAGTACTGCAATAGACGTGATTAAATTCAAACACGTTCTTACCAAATTGTCTCTCACCCCTATTCTAGTTGAGATGTGGTAACTAAGTGCGATTGCTGATCGGGGCACATCGTGATTCTACGCCTCACACTATACGCTTATATAGATCCCTATAGACATCGACACGATATAGCAGGTATATACTCAAGCTGAATTTACAGCTTTCGAGTTTCAATGCTTAGAATGTCTTTATCTAGGTAGAAGGAGAGAGAGATTGGCCAATTTTCACTATCACCGAGCAAGAGAGGGTCGTTCTGTTCAGATGAAGTGTATTAGACAGTTATACTATGATGGTACAGCACGCTAGTGAACCGTATCTCAGGAGAAATATACTATAGTTACAACTTAAGATCTTTAGGTAAGAAGAACGGGGAAGATATAAATTCTTCACTGCCGTGTCGCTAGGTTTATCTAGGTACTCATTATTGTACGGACTATCTGTTAGCTTACACACTTAGACACTATAGATTCTCAGCTCCTGGTCCCTTATATCAGAAGATAAATATAGGAGGTATACCAATGCAGCTAACCCCAACGTTACCACCTCCCCAGAGTCCCCCATATCCTCCCAACATACCCAGTCTTCTCTTGTATATATAACTCTGCAGCCGACGTCTAATCCCGCATCCCTAACCAGAACAATTCCACTATAAGAATTAAAGTGCCCATCACACCACCCACTAGTCCGAAGACCCATACCTCTCGGACGTGATATACGCATTAGGCGCGGCCGATATTAAGTCCCAATTAGGCGCGATAGACGCATGGTGGCGCACTTGCTTACACGCCCTACTATATACCTAACCTCCCTTACCTACCTCTATGTAACCTATAGTAGATAGATATGTATATAGTACCTACATACTGCATCACATATGTATAGTATGCATTGCATGTATGTATGCATGTATGTATGTATATATGTACATGCATATTACCTACATATGCGCCGGACCGCCGCCCTTCCGGGCGCCTCATTCCGGAAGTACCTATTTACGAAAGGTATGTTGAGAGGGAAGAAGCGATATCATGACACGCAAGGGGAACTACCTAACCAATTCGCTTCGCCATCGAATCGCGCTGAATCCTCTACGGCAAAAGAGTAAAGACCTGCCAGTAATACAGCGATATGCCACACTACCCAAAGCCACATTGTTTTGCGCGCAATAAACCACCAAGGTAGGTTAGGGTATAGTTGTGTATGTTTGTTCGTGCTACGTCAAGTTACGCTCCATAAGCGTCGTCTATTCTAAAGCGGCCTTACCTACCTGATATGTATAATTCTACAACGGGACGACCCCGTTCCCTATCCAGCCAGTCCTATCACCACGGTCCTCTAAGTACCCTCCCTCGGCTAGGTAGGTACCTAAGGTACCACCGGCCCTACTGTGGTTTCTATCCAAAAAGCACCCCCGGGAATCGCACCCAAGGCAAGGTACCTAAGATAGGTAGGTAAATCAAGCGATATATCGGAACTCAGGGTGTCTATACCCCAAATCGGCCTTCTCCTCCTCGGTCAGGCCCTCGAGCCTAGCATTACGGCCGCCACGGGCCCGCACGCGGTTCTCCCACAGGCAGTAGGCGATGCCGCCGAGGGAGAGGAACAGCACGACGATCTGCGCGACGAGGTTGATCGTGTGGCCGATGGGGAACGCCGGCCCGTCGTTCGGCAGGTACGCCCAGACGGCGAGGATGCCGCCCATGGTCCCGATCGTCACGATCCAGCTGCTGGAGACCGCGCGCACCGCGGGACCCGCCGAGTTGTTCAGGCCCCACGAGAGGAACCCGGGGCCGCCGGGGAACGCGCCGATGGCGCACAGGTACACGGCGCCGTACTTGACGTGGTTGCCCGACCCCCACCGGAGCATCGCGAAGCCCGCGATCCCGAGGAACGTGAACAGCGTCAGGTAAATGCCGCGCATCCGCGTCTTGTCGCTGATGAAACCGATGGCGATGGCGATGAGCGAGGCGGCGACGTACACGGGGACGGTGTAGTACTGCGCTGTGAGCGACTCCCATCCCAATTCTCGGAGAAGCGTCGGCATGAAGACGGAAAGGCCCTGGACGGTGATGTTGATAGTGAAGAAACCGACCGCGCAGATGTAATTGTTGATATTTAGCAGCGCGCGCTTGACGTGGCGCGGCTGCACCCTTTCGTTCGGGTTGGCCTTGTGCTCGAGGCGAAGCCGTTCGGCGGCGATCCACTTCTCGCGGTCCGTGAGGATTTTCGACGTCTCGGGGCTCTGCGGTAAGATGATTGGGGCAATTGCAGCAAAGACCATGGTGATGATACCCTCAAAGAAGAAGATATTGCGCCAGGTGTGTAATCTCGAGCTTGCGATACCCCAGTCTGGGATCTGCGAGAATCCCGCGGCCAACAATCCACCGAATGCGCCAGCAAGCGAAGCGGCCGAGACGTAAATGCCAACTCTGAAATAGAGCTCTTCTCTCTTGTAGAAGGAACTGAGGAAGAACGCCAAACCAGGCATAGTTCCTCCCTCAAAGATCCCCAACAACGCACGAACGGCGCATAGCTGCTCGTAACTCTTTACGAAAGCTGTCCCTACAGATACGGCGCCGAACCCAACAACTAGTCCGGGGAGATAGAATCGCGGACCGACATGCTTGAGTATGATGTTAGACGGCACCTCGACCGTCAAGTAGACAATATAGAAAATGCTAGTCGCGATGTTAAACCGGTATCCGATAAGGTTCAGATCCTCTTGCATTCCTTGAATACGCGCATTTCCTATATTTATTCTGTTCCATTAAATTAGTATCGATGAGAAGAGCGGCAGATCCAGGAACACCGTACCGATCGAGGAAGCAGAGCAGATATAGGATAGTAACGGTCGGCACCAATTGCCAATCTAATTTCCTGCGAACGGCAGTTTCTTCTTCTGTGGTCCAGCTCAGTGCCTCTGAGGAGCCTTCACTCTTAGTCTCAAGAGCGAGCGCCTCGGGATGGTCGATATCGCTCTTCTCGTCTATAGTCCGTATCGCTGTCATGGTGACTGGCTGACTGGCTGACTGGCTGTATGGTGCAGTCAAGCAAAATCGGTGAAAGAAAAGCACAGGTATGTCAGCGAAAGCGTAGAGAATATAAGGGCAAGCAGGCTCTTGGGCTTCCAAACTTGTTTATAATGGATTCCTACTAGGACCTAAGTCCGAGCAAATCCTGTTGTCCATCCATACCTACCTCTAACATACATACATGCCTACCTGGGGACCTAACATACATTCGTGCTGGGGGCGCTTCCCAATGACCTGGAGGACAAGAAAGAGGGTCCAGAACCTGGAATATGCAGTTTCGGCAAATCAGCGACAGGATTTGATTGAGTCGTTATTAAACACCCCGGCCTCGCCTAGCCGGATATTCAACTCTACATGGCAAGAAGCAACGGGTCCTGGGGTTGTGGACGCTTGGGTCGCTGACGGGGACGCTACCCCGCGAAACGGTTGGTTCTAACCATTCTTGGCCCTGGCTTCTCCCCCTTTCCACTCTTTCCACAGATCTTACTCCGCAAATCTTCGGCAGAAGACATTGTGTTCTTTGAAACCAGTTTCAACTATAGGAATCGTCGGTAGTCGTCTCGGCGAACGACTTTCTAGCCTAATAGCCCGCCTAGTCAAGAGACTATCGACCGCCCAGCTGCGGCTGAGGGCCGGAGGTAGAAATACCACCGACACATACGGATATCGAGTCATGTTCCCCGGTTGGCACTTTCACGGTATGTAGGTTAGAACATCGTGGCTTGGAGGGGTGACTTCTATGCCACTGTTGCCTAAGACTTTGACGTATATTGTTCGCTGTCAGGCGGCACGGTCCAACCCCATATCTATTGATTGTTGAAATACTACCATGCCCGTGAGCGGCACGGATGCTGTAGCTCTAACATATTATCCTAACTACATACAGGCTGTAAGCAGCGTTGGTAAATTGGTGGCGGACGTAATAATAATGGTGGTGTGTAACCCCTCAAGAGCGATGATGGCAAACTTGTTATATTGGTATTACTACTAGTATTACGGTAAATAGTAGCGGTAGTACGAAGTAGTAGCGTAGCTAAGGTAAGCGGTATGACTACCTAATAAGGGAGTCTCTTCGAGATAGGGGTTTCGTTAGTGTAAGGGTTGTTATTGTTATTAGAAAAAAGGGGAAAAAAAAAGATTGATGATTGATGGAAGCATGAATGGAAAACTTCCGGAGGTGAACAAGTTTGGGGAAGACAAGACCCCCAGCACCCCCAGCACCCCCGGACCTGTCTTGGTGCCCCATTTCTTTCCTCTCATAGGAAAATCTTGCATGGATACACACCCCAGCTAGGGCGAGACCTTACCTTATCAGGGTTAGATTGATTGCATGCGTGTGGGTACGTCGAGACGCTATGCTATGTCAGCAAGCCACAACGATACGTAGCCCTGGTATTCCGTAATAGTAGTTGCTTTCAGGTAAAAGCTGGGGATCATGTGTGTTGTTTGTGGGGTTGAAATTACATAGCAAAGCATAAATGTAAATGTATAAAGTTATTAACCATTATCCATCGGTGTGCATAGTAACAAGCTTACACAAATAGGTGCTAATCCGTAGTAATACCTACTGCAGCAACACTATGTTCCTTATGTCATGATAAGATATCATGATAGAAGATGCTATCTGCGCATACAATTGTCATTCAATTCGGGCCAATGGGTGTGATCGATATCTACTACTGCTACCTTCATGATATGACGTAAACTTAAACAAGAACAGCAAAATACCACCGGTGTGCCTTGAAAGTAGGATGGGATGCGACAGCTTTTTTCCGACGCGCATCTCAATGCGACGTGAAGGCGGCCTCCGCGTAATTCGCAGCCCGCATTGGCATATCAGGTACCGTACTTAGCAGGTAGTAGGTAGATAAATGATGCCGTGCTGCCGGCCGAGATGCCGGTTGCACAAAGGCCTCTCTCGTGAAACCCGGTCCTTATCTAGATCTGTAGCGCCCTCGGGGTTATATCGTATATATTGAGCCGTGATATATTAGGTACCAATTTGTGAATTTCGTATAGTATGAAGTTGTTGCGGTTATTCTATCTATATCACGGGATATGTCACGGGATATGTCACGGGATACATCAAAATGATAATACGAGGAAAACGAAGGAGGGCAGTGAAATCTAGGCTAGGTAAAATAAACCGACTTGTTCAACTAGCCATCGTCCGCTTGGATTGTATTGTACGTAAATAATAGGTAACACTATTGCTGAACTTCGATACAGCAGATTGCGAAGCTGCACCGAGCTTGAATTCATCGGAGTTTAGATTACGAAATAACGAAGCCAATAGAAGCCGGATTCTTATCACGTTGTTACCTTGCCACCACGATATTTATGTTGAGGAATATACACGTAGATCCAGGAATAGATTGCTAAACTGTAACCTAAGGTAGGCTAATAGATGTGGCACTGCACTTATGTAAAAACTTCACAGGAACCCACATACGAAGAAGATCTCATATGTACAGTGTTCTATTAAGTTAGAGCGTATGTATGCGTGTTATTATCACGACATCAAGATCTGCATGAGCTTTCCCGTCTATCCATCCCGTATTGCATTTTGTTCTAACCCGAACCTGCCGCGTGCATAGAACACCAAATTCAAAACCATCTCGTAACCAAAATAGAATATCTGAAATCCATACGTGTCTCAAATCATGAAAAATCATAGATGTCAAGGTAACCGGCGTTAAGATATTATATATTAAACTTTTTGGCTCCGTACGAAAACGCTGCGAAAACAACAAAAGGGAAGATCATAATTCGTAGCCCGAGATCTCCTCAATCAAAAAAACCCATTAACCATCCCATTTTCCGCTTCCATTCCCCTTTTTCTAGACAAGAAAAGTAATAATTTTCTCCCTCTTCGCCGCGCTATTCCCGTCGAAGCCGAATACCGAGAAGTGTCCATAAACACCTCCCCCCCTTCGTCTATTCTATACACTACCGTGTAGTAGCAGTAGCAGTAGTAGTAGAGTCTATCATTATACCAGGGAAATGGCATGAGGAATCTGTCCCAAAAAAAAGCAAAATTCTCATACATGCCATCTCATACCCGTGTATCCCATTAACTTTTTTTTCTTTCCCATAAACCTCGGCAGGCGACAGCAGTCATAACAGTGTCGTCGCTCGACGGTATTCGTTAGCATTAGTATTAGTATTAGACCGTCTATACCTTAACCAAGAGTTTCGCGCCCGAGACCTTATACCTAGCCACGGCCAACGTCGCCGCTCCTAGGACCGTCACGAGCCCGGCCCAGACTTGGGCCCAGAGGTATTGGCCGCCGCAGTAGTCGATGATGGCGCCGGCGGTCGGCGGGCCGGCGACGGTCGCGAACGCCAGGATCGTGCAGCACATACCGAAGCGGGTGCCCATCTTCACGGGGTCGCTAGTCAAGCTAGCCAGGCCGCCGGCGAAGCCGCTCTGCGCCGCCGAGTTCGTGACGCCGAAGACGATCGCGAACCCGTACATCGTGGACGACGTGTTGATGGCGATCCAGGCGAAGAACGCGACGGCGAGCGTGAGCGTCGACAGGATGAAGGTGTTGATCGGGCCCAGGTAGGTGTCGGCGATGAAGCCGATGATCGGACGGGACGGCACACCGACTGCGTTCATGATAAGAAGCAGCGAGACGGCGGACGTGGGTGTAAAGGAGGCGACTGTAATAGCGTATGTGTTGACCTGTTGATATAGGTGTTAGTAAATTTGTGTCCCTGGGGTGCGAACCCTAACCCATAACCATGTGATCTAGGTAAGGTAGGCAGCGTCGAGAGTCGATATTACTTACGTAGAAATAACCAAAATACAAGGCCCAGTAGATGAAAAAAGCTCCCGTAACGAAAATCACGTAGGGGGGCTCTTTGAAGGCAGCCCAATCCACCATAGGACCTGTTTTCTTGGAAAGCCGGCGCGGCTTGAGAAGCACGTTCACGATAATGACGATGGTCAGCGCGACGAATCCTGCGCACCGGACGGCCCAAGGGAAGCCGATTTTGGGTATGAGGTACTGTACTGTCGCGGGGAAAATGATGCTCCCTGTTCCGGTACCAGCTGTAGAAAGTGCTAGAGCCAGCGCACGCCTCTTCTTGAAGTACGACGCGACGATGGTGATGGTAGGCATGTACATCAGACCTAAACCTAGGCCCGTGCAGACTCCCTGGGAGAGAAAAATCTGCCAGTATTCGGTGGCGAGACTGCTCATGAAAGTGCCTACCAGGGCGATGATGGAGCCGCCGACAACCGTCTCCCGCGCATATCCCGCGTCCGCTAGCCGTCCGGCTACTGTGCAGACTAAGTTGTTGATGAAGATCTGGATAGACCCTATCCACGAAATTTGCGAGGCAGGGAGTTTAAGTGTCTCGGTGTAGTAAAGTTGATATATACCAAAAGCTGCACCGTAGCCGCAGGCCATGGCGTTGATGAGATGACAAGCTAATACCTGGAGCCAGGCAGAGCCACCGTCCGGGTATTCAACTTCATCCTCAATGCTAGGCTTTGGCGTAACGCTCTCATCGGGATGAGTGAGCGATACCTGGCTGTTTGCCAGAGAAGCAACGGCTACCGTATGATTTGTCTCCTTGATTTGTGCGGAGACCATGATAGGCAAAAAAAGATGTGTAAGATAGTGTTTTGCGGCTTGGTTGATATGCCAAAGAAGCTTGGTATATTTGCTAAACTGAGTGGAAGATGACAAGAATGATAATCATGATGATGAGGTTCACGACGCGGCCCTTCATATACTTTACCAAAACCCTACCAGAACCCTCCCAAAACTTCCAAGCATGCAAAAATCCAACGGAACATATTACCTTAGAAAAATCTCACGATGTGGCCACGATATTGCAGGGAGCCAAGGGGCCGGACCCCAACGTCCGTTAACGGCTGCGTGGGCTTGTCATGGAATTTCCATGTGGAGTAAAGCGCGTTAGGGGCGACGGTCTGGCCGCCCATCCCAGCGCAGCACCAGCGCAAGTTGTGTCCTCCCCCCCCCAAAGGCACGGGTCCACGCCCATCGCGAACGTTGGTAGATCCTCTGACGCATAGCAGCGAACCGGAAGCTTGCGCGCTGCCACGGGAAGTTCGGGGAGTTTTTTTTTTTGCTCTCCAACGTGATGGAGGGCAAACGCGCATTGCACACATTGCACAATATCACGAGATGATTGTTTAGGCGTCTAGGGCTTGGTAGCTCATTACCGAAAGTGCACCGACTGGAGCAGAACAACGGTGAAGAAGGAATCTAGGCTTCTTCTAGTCCACATTGTCATCTCGATAGGGTCTCGGTAGGATCCTCACTTGGAGCTTTTCGGCCATGGACCCGTGGGCTGGGCATCAATTCCCGGGAAAAACTTTTTTTTTTTATCTCCTTCCCTTCCTTACCGTACCAAAGGTACACAAGCTTGGTATCGCGATAGTGCCATCCCCATATAGACACGAGGCAAGAGGAGAAAAGGTGAGTGGGGAATGACTTTGGCTTCGAAATCAGCTACCAAGTGGGCGACAGTGAAGGATTTGTGTGAAAGAAGAAGGCGACGAGAACGCTAGAGACAAAAGTTGATCCAAGCCACATTATTGGTGATCTAGTGCCAAGGCGGTTAGCTGCCAGGGGAGAACTAAGCTAATCTGTAAGAAGAATAGTCAGCTACCGATCTAGTTTAACTCAACGTCACACGAACCCCGGGATTTATTTTGACTGGCGGTAACTGCCGAGCTTATAGCCAATGAGAAGCTTGGATATGTTCTTTTAGCTTCTTATTTTAGGTCCAGAACAACGCCGCTTTAGTTTAGGTTTGAGCCCCGTCCGACTTCTCCTTTTGACATCGATGCGAGCCACGAACATGCCAGATGCGGTCCATTGGGAAAAAAAATTAAAAAATTGGTATGTGTTATGGGATGATGCCTGATAGTCTGAAGATTAGAATATGGCATTGGAGTAGTCCGATATCTCCTTTGGCTTGCTGATTTAGTAGCTGGATTTGATAATATGCCTCTCTCTGGTACTAGGTACACTGTGTCACTGTGATATACTACTGAGGTACGTACTCACTACCTATACCTAGATACCTATATAACGTGCACATTCGCCCAGACTCCTATGATGATCAATGTCTATCAGCTACCTATTTTATAGATGCGCTCCCACATATATGCGTGTACATACATTAGGTACATATATACCATCTTTTAGTTATAAGCTTCGTTTGTATTTGTTGCTAGAGTTTTCATAATATTTAACATTCGTTGCCGCTAGCTAGCGATGGAGAACGGATAAGGAAAAGAAAACACACAATGCGAAAAGCTTCAAAAAAACAAGTATGGACCGCCAAAAAAAACAAAAAAGAAGAAAGTATAGGAGAAGCAAGATGGATGGGATAAACCCCGTTGAAAGCACAATTTCCCACCCCCCGTACGGCTACCAAGACCGGCCTTTCGTACGCCCTGTGATCCGCTGCCAGTAGGGCAATATGCCTTTCATCCCCCGCCCTCAAGCAGCGGACTCCTTTAACACACCGGTTTTTTTTGTTCTCCTTGTTGCCGTTCCATCTTCTCCCTTCTGAAACGCACCTGGATTACTTTTTGTTTTCCAAAGCTTATTTTTCTTATTTTTTTCGAGTCGAGGACTCAGTAGTTATAGTATCTCGAAGCTAAGGGTTAGTTGGTGACGTTGCGAATGATGAAGCGACGAGCAAGCACAATCCAACGCCAATAACCCTTCCGCGAGATAATTGTACCTAGCGTTCCATATTTGATGAAAAGGAGTGTAACGGCCGCGAGGCCCATATTAATACCTGTTTCCTCTACGCCTCTTCCAATCCCCATAGGAATAAAACTCCGACGAAGAGTAACCACATTCACCATCCCATAATCCGCCTCCCCCCTTCCTGAGATATCGCGTAGTTTCAAACTAGCGTAAATGCAAACACCACGGCTATGCTATAGATTAGAGCAATGTGGTGTTGGGCATACAGGTATACCCTGTCAGCAATCGTGTTTTGTGACCGCAGCTGACGGATACGGTTCTCTGCACTCGAGGTAGATACAGTCGAGAAATAAAAGGTAACATCTCAGTAGACTTCGCAAGTTTTATACCTTACGTGGTACGCATCATCGAGTATCAAATGTATTATGGCACATGGTCAACAGATCAAGAGATCAGGTGATCTACCGCTTTCGCTTCTTGTTCTTGTCACCTGCTACCGTGGGAGCTGCAATAGGAGCGGCAGGTAGGAGAGTAGGAGGGCCTGAGATATCTGTCGTCTTGATGGGAACTCCCATGTGACGACCATAACGACCCTTTCGACCATTTCCCTCGTCTTCGCTGATACATTGGTCGGCGTTAAGGCCAGCATCACGGCATCGGCCACAGGGTCGCTGCCTATCGCAGCCCTTTTTGCTCTTGCGACATCGCTGGCAGCGCGGCTTAGTAGAGAGGTCAGGCTGATCATCCTCACCTGACTGTCCCGGGGCCAATGTAGTCGAGGCGATAGAAGGCTTGCGCGATTGATTTGGGAGCGATGCGGGCGACATAGGGCCAACGAGACCAGCAGCAACATTGGTCTTCTTCGCCTTGGTGGCTTTAGGCGCCTTGGGAGCTCTAGCCTTAGTAGTCTTTGCGACTGGTGCTTGAGGTTTTCCGGGTTGCTGAGTCTTGATCTTCAAGTCGTTCGGCTTGGGACCGCTCAGAGGGCCATCTTCAATGCCATCCTCATAGTCAGCGTCATCGCCACTAGCATCGATACTGTCGCGCGAGGGCATGAAATGGCTGTGCGTCGTTTGGTAGACCTTACGATTGGTTCCAGCTAAGTCAAGCTTCTGGCGACGCGACGGCGGCAGCTCATTTTCGCTTTCGCTGTCGGCATCACTTGTAGCACCAGTTGACGAAGCAATTTCAGCCCTGCCGCTAAAAGTATCATCCAACGTTGATGCGGATGTTCGCCCGTGGGAAATGTTAGACATTTCGCCTAGCCTCATGAGCTGGATTGCAACATCCTTATCCTCCTCTGACACGCAGCTTCCGATAGTCGGATCAGGGGTGGGCAAGATATTGTTGCCAGTTCCTGGGTAGCTAACGCTACCGCTGTTGCGATGGCGCCGCGAGTCATTCATCGGTGTCGCGAACATACCGGCTTGACCATATCCATTATTATAACTTTGTGGGGATTGGAGGGCGCGAGCATTTGTGAAGGCGTTTTGTCCGGGGTGCGCAAACGGAAAGGTTGGTCGTTGATGCTCAACGCGACGAACAGGAGACACAGATGGGTTGGAAGTAGCAGCGGGCATCTGCGGTGGCGCGAAGAGCGGTAGCTCCTGTGATTCCCGTTCGGTTAGGCAAGTATTTCCTCGAATATACTAGGAATTTGGATAGACTTACCGAACTCTCAAATTTGGCGCGCTTTCGGCGACCGCCTTCCACGATATTCTCAACGCTAATATCAGTGTTGCCGATCTGTTCCTTCGCCTTACTAGATACAGACGCGGGAGCGCCATCCCCGCTATCATATCCGTTGATGCTGTCGCTGCGATTATCATAATTTGCGCTGCGGTTTTTTGTAGAGCGCGAGCGACCTTTCTTTCCAGCCGTAGGGTTCGTGCTGGCAGACGCGCTACGCCTACCGCGACCTCCATTGGGAGATGGACTGCGCTTACGGGAAGTCCTCGACGCAGGTCTCGAGAGATGGTGCCCTAATTGTTGGGCCGCATAGTCAATTGGCCCTGGTTGATAACCATTTGGACCATACGCTCCGGCCGGTGGGGGTGATTCTTCAATAACTCTGACATAGACTATCATGTTGTTGCTGAAGTTCTCATACCTCGCGATGAGGGTATTGCCTCGGTCGTCTTCAAAACTGACACCTTTCCCTCCATGGTAGAGACCATAGAAATTCTTCACAGTGGATATTATCGACTCCGTGTCATCATGAGGGTAGATTTGAACGCGCAAGGGAAGTCTTGCGCGGTATTGAGGGGATTCGGGGAAAAGGAGTTCGAATTGAACATGTTTCGGGGTTACGGGTTGTCGAGGAGAGGCGCTTCCGCTGTGGGAACCGGTAGAACCGGACGGAAAGGTTTCAATGGGTGAAGCAGAAGCCATTTTGCTCACACCACGAATCGCTTCCGTGTGAAGTGTGATTCCGTCCGCTCCTTGCGGCTAGAGCTCAAGGAGATGAAAAGCGCTCACTACCGTTCGGAGATGGGTGGGTAGAGGGAAAGGGGGGTAGAGTGATTTTTGTTGGCGGCAGAATCAATAACAACAACACCAACAGGTATTCTTTATACAAGCTCTCGCCTTTTTTTGAACAGAGCACAACTCTAAGTGGTGGTGGTGACAATGTAGTGGTAGTCGAGAATTTTGAGCGAAGCGGTCAGGGCCGATCGCAAGGAAATGGACGAAAAGTCGGGTTCGTCAAAACGAGGATTTTCGGGTAGGGAAACTTGATACAAATTAGTTAGATTATAAAAGTATTTAGTAGCAATTGTATGTAAAGCATTTGGAAGTAGTAATGCTGGTTGTTCTGTCCAAGGCAGATTCCAGGTGCGGAGTGACAGGCTGAGTACGACCTGGATCGTGTGCAGGAGGCGAGGGCTAGAACGGGGAGAACGGAGGGATAGGGGCCAAAATGAATCGAATATGTGATCGCATTAGGTGCCATTGCTAGAAAAACTCACCGGTAGTAAGAATGGATGGTGTTGTGCGCTTAGAGATGCATGAACTCGACCTTGAAATTCAGGATAACCCCCGATCGACCTATGTCACCAAGGAGAGTCAGTTAGGAAGAGCAGAAAAATTATGGATGGTCTTGTAGGTGTGGGCAAGTATGTAGACTGTAGAGAGGATTGGGATGAAGTGAGAAAACATACCAAGAGAAATGGAGATGTGTTAGATGAGAAGCTGGTCGAGAATTCGGGGTTGTGTGAAAGAGGAGGTGGAAGAAGAGAGTGAGGTTTTGCAGCGTGAGTCTCCAAAAAAGGCTTTCCCACATAAAGTTGCATGCCGTCCACTAAAGTAAAGTACATCCAGTCTCGGTAGGTGCAGTACCTAGGTGCAGTACCTGCCCGACTTTGGGACTTTGGGGCACCGCGGACTGCCCAGGCCTTGAACAGCGCACCAGCACCACACCACTAAAGTACCTGGCTACCGGCTGCTAGTAGGCTGTTTAGTGATGCACCAAACCGAGAACGTGCCACTGAAGAAATACATGGAAAGCAAGAAAAAATACCAATAAAAAAGACAACGGTCAGGCTAGGTACACTACCTGAAAGTACCGACCCATCCCCCCCCCTTCCCCCGTCCTATCCTAAAGGTGAGGAAACCTTAACGTCTTATTCTCTTTTTATTCTTTAAAAATAGTGTCAGCTAAAATCAAGACATTAAATTCCCAAATTAAATTTATATCGCTTTTGAGATGCGACTTAAGAAATATGTCGATTCTCTTGCGAATTTTACAAAAATAAGTTGAATTTTGTCTAAGGTGGGTATTAGGGAGGTACTTCAAGTCTTGTACCCTATGTAAGTACTTCCAGCATTCCTCGGGTCTTGGTCAAGTGCGTCGTTTATAAAAGAGTTACAAGATCGACAACGAATGCGACTAGCCCAGAATACGGAACTGACAGACATACTACAACATACAACATACAACATACATACGTGCCTACATTGCTTAAGATGCCAAGGGCAGTAAGGTAGAAGTAAAATCGCACAAATCGTCGTTATCTATGGATTATTCGAAATATCTAATAGTTCGAAAAAAAGAAACTCGCATGGTATGTCTATTCGACAGCAGGATGGCGCCCCATCGGGTCGACAGGTAGACTGGGACCTAGACCGGGTTTATATGTATATTTTTACATTATATTGCATGTTGTACACATTTATATCAAGGTCATCCATGAATCTATCTATGTATTATACATACCTAGTATCCTACCGTATCCAATGTATGTGTATATATCGTATGGATATGGGCATTAGGTCATGTTAGTAGTTGGTAAGGCCTCTCTCTCTCTCTCTCTCTCTTCTTATCGAGTCGCAAACATTTGAAAACATTGGATGCATTGTACACATGGCCTAAACATATGTTATTGGGCACATGCCGTCCAGCGGATGCATTAGAGCGTCACATATTATCTTTTTTGCGACTCGCACGTCCCGCCGCGATGCGTAAAGGACGTGAGGATACACCATACATGTACTTCCACATATTGCTCGATAGGTACCCGCAGGGCAAATCCGACCATGCGCTGCGTTGCGCTGCATTAGGACAATAATGCGAAAGAAGGCGACATTTCGACTTTTGTCTCTAAGGTTCTCAATGGTCTACTCTCTCTCTCTATCTGTTCCTAATAGGTATCTTAGGTATGCTAGGTACTGGTATTCAGATATTGTACCTATCCTGCTCATCTTAATTACCTTACAAGGGGGACGGAGGGGGGACGGAGGCGGGGGGGGGAGAGGCAAGTCGATCTGCTCAAGTCGCCTTGTCTCAGAATCTTAAAGTGTTAACTATTAAGAGTCTTAGTTTAAGTGAGAGAAACCGCAAAAAAAAAAAAAAGGTGAACGCAAACACGTCCCTGAATTTGCGCATTGCGACGTCGAACTAGGAATTACCTGCCTCGAGATCCCGTGGATGCACACAGCCAGCCATATTGCGCGCTTCCGGCAGGTCAGATACGTATCAAGATACAAATCAAGATACATACACAGGTCCAGTTAAGGTCGGGTATTACCTTAGGTATACATACGTATACACACACATCTGACTTGTCCAAGAAGTTCCATCGAGGTAACTTAAGTTGCGGAATCACCCGGCCTTTTCTCTCTCTCGATCCAGGCACACGCGCGCGCGCGCATACACACACTGGGACATACACACACCATATAGGTATACACACATACACATACACATACACACATACGCATTCGCATACACGCAAAGGTCATCCTAGGCATAGGCATATCTCACACAAGCTGGCGCAATTATCTGATCCTTCATGTTCCGGAGGGGGAAGCTCATGAACTATAAAGCTTACTATATCTCGATAATGCGCTTTTGCGCCGTACTTTGCGATTCAAGTTAGACGCTACTTAAGGGGCTATGCGCCGCTGTTTTTCAAAGCGTCCTTCGCACTAGGATGAGTAGACGTCACATTTTGAGGCTCGAGCTTTTAGAAAAAGGAGCCATTGGCGCTTTCGCGCACCACTTTCGAGTCCCACTGTTTACCTATAAAAATTCCTCGAGCGCATTCCATACAAAATCTAATTTACGTCCCCTATATGATGTCGCGCGAAAGCGCAACTTGTGGAAATAACAAAATGAAGCTATCCAACGATCGCTGTCAGGTGCCCAGCTGATCTATCGGCTCCGTGGGTTATTGTTCGTGGTCGCAAACGAAGCCTCGTCGTATGCGAGTTGAGGTGAGCAAAGCGGGCAAGTTGACAGCCTAGCCGGCCAATAGCGTGGCTTCTCAAATGCGCCAGTTTGTCTGAGAGCAGGGATAAGGGCCCAGCAAAACTGGTAGGGTACGTACGCAGTAGATAGACACGATGACCACTCGGAGTAGTCCCCAGACCCATATGGAGGATACCTGAGGGTCACTCTACGCAGTAGTGTGAGTGGGCGCAAAACGGAAAACGCTGCATCTAGAATTCGCAATTCACTAGATTAAAAGATGGCCAGTATCTAGAAGAAGAAAAAGGGAAACGAGATCAAAAAATACAAAGTAGGCTTCCAAGGGCCCTGATGGACGATGGACAGTCAGGAAGGTTGTTATCTTTTATGTCCGATGGGAAAAAAAAGAAGGAAATGGGATTCGGCCCCATGCCTGTTCTATGTTTAACCATGTTTAACCATTTCTTCGGTATGGCCACGGCGTTTCGGTGCTAGAGATTTGCGCATCAGTACATAGATAGTAAAAGTTACCCTATCTAACGGGCATCTATTAAACGGTCCAAGGATCGAGAGAGGTTGACGATGGCCACTTGCATTCTGGTATTATACAATACGTACCCAGGGCTGTCAGGACGACTGAAGGACCAAATCGAAGCGAGTGGCACACTGTGGATTCTGGAGGGTTGGACAAATAGAATCCACACTATATACCGAATGCCGGGCCAGAAAAGGCAAAGACCCTGTCGTTAATTCGCATGGAAAGGGAAAAGTAGGTATACACGTAGTATATACACTACACGTACATAGCAGCAATGTATTGGAACTGGAGACTGGAGACTGGAGAATGGAGACTAGAGTTCGACGATGGTGTGCGCTGGCGACGAGTTTCATCCACTTGGATCGAATCAGACCCTGGGAATACTAGCAGCTTCTGACAAGCCCAGATCCTTTCAACCAAGCTGGTAAGCCGGGAAGATGGGCGAGAGAGAGAAAGTTCTTGCGGCAAGCCAAGCCAAAAAGCGCGGACTACCCAGGTACCCTTTGGGCGCAACTTGCGGGATCGCCCAACAACTTGGTTTCTCCACGCGCCAGAACTCGACTTGGTTGGCTGCTGACGGACGTCGTACATTAATAACATAATAAACATACACGACTCTACTCTTCTCCAAAACCGTTCGCTCGCCTATTTCGAGTTGGACTCTCTTTCGAGAAAAACAAACAAACAACGACAAAAAGAGGGAACAGCGCAGGGTCGCGGCCCTGGGCCATATCTCGGGTTTCAGGTCAATGTCCTTCGCAGCCCTTTTCCCCTCAGTTCCCAGCTTTCGAATATGAGAGAATTGCAAGATTCCGAGGCGGCGCATACATACATACTTCTATCTCTGCCACCTAACTAATAACTAAATACACTTTGTTTCTCTCTCGTCTCGTCTTGCCTTGCCTTGCTAGGCTGGGGCTAGGCTACCCAAGGTACGATATGTATTGTACAAGATGTACGATGATATGTACGATACCTAGCCTAGGCTGCTTGCTGGACTAGTGCCCCCCGTCTTCTTTATCTTGACCGCTTATGATAGATCGAACCACAAGCGTCCAATGGGCACGCAAACCTATCAGAATCGTGGTCTACTTTTCGTTCGGTCTGTTCTTGATCTACACCGCACTTACTGAGAGACCTCTCTATCTGTGGTCTTCCCCCTCCCCGTCTTTGAACTGGACACTTCCACTGATCCTGAATCCTGGGGTATCCCGCCAGTGCGTGCGCAGCACAGACAGGCAGGACATGGGCGGGATAAGTTAAAAAAAAAAAAAGAAAAAAAAAAAAAAAGAAGGGGACAAGAATTAGGGGACTCCAGTTTGGGATCGGCACCGGAGTTCGTCATATCGACTGCGATAGGTAGCGACAACTTATTTATTAGCCAAGCAGAAAAAAGCGAGTAATTTTTTGTTTCCTTTCTCTTCTTGCCAACCTCCGCATGTTGCCACGATAATAATATGGGTTTCTCTCGTCTCCCCAATCACATAAATTGCAAGCTTAATTAAGGGAAATACGGCGCCATTGGAGGATATCATGTTATGTTTCCAGTACAGTGTAATAAACCCAATAAACCCCCCTCCTCTGCCCCCCCAGCGCTGACCACTTATTTACAACTTGCAAGGTATAACTTAGCCTTTCGGTATTTCCGTGCGTTGTTACAACCCTGGCAACAATAGTCTCGTCATCATGAATTTTTTCGACGAACCGCATTCCCCTATCTTCTGCTCTTGTCGCTTCAATGTTTTTTTCATGCTACCTATATATTTCTATCTATCTCTATACGTGATTAGGGCTTTGTAGTCATTCCCATCCAATCGAAAAATAGATGCGATTTTTGTGCGGCTGTTTTCTCTCGTGCTCATGCAATGGTTTGAGGGAAGCGGCATGATGCGCATGCATGTCACATCATTGAGGCAACGTAAGACGTTGTCCAGACCAAACCTAGCAGCTTATACAATATATATAGACGTACGTTCGTATATGTTTGGTCCATATATGATCGCCAGAATGTTATAGGGCGTACTACATATCGGATTTATTTGGACGACAACTCGACATGCGTACCATTATAGTCTAACGTACTGCGAAGTAGTCGACAATTCCAGGTTCCGGCTTTTCTAGTACCGTGGCTGAAAGGCTCTTCAAGGGAGGGGTGCGATCCAACCACAGCCGAATGTGAAATGTCGTATTCCGACAACTCGTCTCTTCCCAGACCGCAGTCAAGGGCTAAGCACCAGAAGAGGGAGAGAGGGAAAACCAGAGCTGCGCAAATCGAACGACCAAGTTATTTGAGTATATTTGAGCATAATTGACGTCTATACAATCCTATAATTCCCTATGGAATCGCATTAAGCTACCCAAGCTGGTCGCATAATAAATCGTAAGTCGGTAAAGTCATCGTTCCCCAGTTTCTTTCCATCCAGTCAGACGATTTGCGCCACCTGGAGGCATATGATTGAATATGAGCTCGAAGGCACTAATCGGCCCCGGAGTACACAGAGATTGTGTCGCATAACCATACACAGCACTCCTGATAGGTTTAGAAGTGAGCCAGCCCCTCGGTAGATGCTGTAGAGCTGAAAGACTGTTGTTGGAAAAAGGCAAGACTGAACACCTTTAATGAGTCACGTGATTTCGAGTTGCGATCGCGATCTTATTTTCGCGATGACCGCGCCGCAAGCTCGAAATTTGAATTCGACGATGCGCAAGCCTATGCGGGGAAATAGCATTTCGCATGGTCGTAAAAATGTAAAATATGGTCCGTAGAAGCTTTGACAAGGAAAATGGGGAGGAAGTGAGTTTATGATTAGCAACTTATCGTGGATTTTCGCAGAAGTCAGAATGAATCCAACTGGATGGAAGACGCGATAATGCAAGATGATACGTCATTGCTCTCTCAAAAAGGCGCATTGACCATGGATAGGTTTTTAAATTGGCCTGTGAGTGTCTTGCTTAGGTACTCCAGTACCACTTTAAGTTTCAAGTGGGGTGCGTCATGTAAGAGTCGGAATATCCTAACGCCGCTTGTGCCTCCACTTTAGATAGAGATTAGGTCTCTGATTAGATAAGTTAGGTACGTAGGGAACTGAGTCATTTGTCAGGATGCCGTTGGGTTTCACAGGTTGCTACCGACTCGAAATTCGACCTGGGCAACGGGCAGGAGTTACGACAGGGATGATAGGCTTAATGCACTTCGCGGTTTGTTTATTTTGATTTATTTCCCCACAGCTTCCCGTGGAATTTCGGTACGTACCTCAATGCAAATTTCCTATTTTGGTATGTACGTACCTGGATTTGCGCTCTAAAGGTCTACCTTCCAACGCCGTCAAAGCAACAACTTTTTGAGCCGTCAATTGGAAAGTCAACATCAACAATCGGCCTTCAATCTTTAATCGTTTTACTAGTGACGACGGTCAACTTTCAAAACATAGGCAACCCCTCTTTCGTAAACTTACTTCGTTGCCGTCAGACCCTTTTTATCTCTTCTACCTTTTTCTTCTTTTTCTTTAATCAACACTAACTCTAACGCCGCCGCTGCAACGCCTTCTTCCTGTGCGCAACCGAATTCAAGAACTTTTCCTATTGAACAGCCTACGCCGTTCTTTGGTTCAACATTGCGCCGCCGACAGCTGTTGCCAGTGCCCAATCCAGTTCTTTGATTCCTATCAACTCATCAGCATTGAACTTCCCTGCCTACATTACCGTTGAACTTTGTGAGCCGATGACGATACTAAGCCTCCTTTTGCGCACCTATCCAATTCCAAATCTCACTTTAATATCAACAACGCCGTGAATCTTGTGCCACTCGCCTACATTCCTCAAAGCCATCTACTTGTCTTCGCTCGGTCGACGTGAAGAACTTCCTTACCCCTTCACCAATCACCGACATCACTTTACCTTGCTCTATCTTCATTGGGAGGAACGCGGTAGCCTTTATAAACCTCTGGAGATCTCCTGGTAAATCATTGGGAAGGTCTATCAAAAGGTTTAGCTTTGGTCCAAAAATATCAGTCCTGGGAACAAAGTTGAGTTCTGGGACAATTAGGTACGTATCCACAATATCTGCAATATCTGCACCCCATCAGCCCTTTTTTTTTTTGCAGGCCCTTTGTAAGTTGCAGCTATCGCGCAGCGCTTGCGCAGCAGATAACCCACTATTTGTCAGTTCATGTGCAGTTGTCAAGGTGTTGCCTAGCAGCTTGGCAGCTTCCTAGCAACTTCCTGACAGCTTTCTGGCAGCTCTCTGACAGCTGCGCATAAGCTCAAGCTTCAAAGCAACGCTTCACCCAAGTTTAATTACTTGCAGCTCTCATCCCATCCCATCCTCTCCATTCCCAACCTCGAACCCATGCTGAAAAAAACAAATACTGCATGACCCAACCACCAACCTTCAAATGTTGATGCTCAGCTGAGTTAGACTAACTGTTTTGCTAGAGGACTCCACTCTATGTGCATTGATTTCCTAGGACACGCTTTAAAGTATCCATCACTTACTTGATTTCCCTTGGGCAATAATCGTCTAAATATTCTGTACGCCCTGTACACCTCGTACATTCTGTACATTTTGTACACTCTGTACACCCTAATACCTATTTTCGGCTGAGGTCTTAGACCGAAGCTTTATCTTTCTACCTTCCCCCTTTCGTCGCGTCTCAAGATCACACCATTAGGGTATCATCCCTACGCAAAATCGCAGACCATGGATGCTAGGGTAAGTTCTCTCTTTTTTTCCCACCATCTGTCTCCACTGCGCCTTGGTCACTCTTTGCCTCCACAATCTGTCGTTCCCGTCAGTGACCAAACTACCATACGATTGATGCCCGTGCTTGACTCTATATGCATTGTCCATTCCCAACATTTTAACTTGTTGCCGGTGGTCTTCCGTGTCAGAGCCATTGCGTGTTGTAAACCTTGCAATTGCCCAACTAATACTAACTTTTTGATTCACTGTTAACAGCCTTCCCGTTTCGCCTATGCTCTAAGCAACCGGAACGACGAGAATCTAGCGCCAATGGCTAATAAGGCTATCCACCAACGCCACAAGTCCGCTAGTAACCTAGCAAACGCCATGCCCACTGCAGGCGGCTTCTCTAAGCTCGCGGTCAAGCCCAGTACCCAAATTGAGTTGGACACCCGAGCGAAACCCGCACAACCTAACTCGCAAATGCCGGTTGCGAAGTATACTAGTGCCGTAGATCAAGAGAACCGAGCACACAATGTTTCGAAGGACGCCTTCCTACGACCTGCGCAACGACTTCCCAAGTCCCTCGTTCCCTCTCTTTCGATGAACCAGCTCCGACCTACAGTCAATGAGCCGGCACCCATCTCGAAGCAGCCGTTGCAGCAACAGCCTATCAAAAAGAGAGGTCAGCAGTTGAAAGTCTTCAGTGACAACCAACCTGAGAAGGATGCCAATGCTCAGAAGCCTACCCTAGAGAAGGCCAGTCGAGCCTCCATCACTATCAAATATAGTACTGAGCCGCAAGTTGAGGTCAGAGATTGGGTTCCCGTAGCGTCAGAGAAAGTCTTGCCAGAAAGCCGCCAGCAAGGATCTTATCTAGAGAATTCCAAAAACTCCCAGAATGGGAATCCTTCTGCCGTTCGTCAAGTAGAGGAAGAGGCCACTGAGGTCCTATACCTGGATGCTGTGGAAGAACTTCCGCAAGACATGTATTCCTTGCCAAAAACAGAGGCGGCGGAAGCTGCGACCTGGACTGCGAAGATTGGTCCCCTGAAGAACCCTGATCCACGTGATTGGGTTTCTCCGGCTCTAAACACTGAGAAAGACACTCTACCACCTACTACCGGTGACGGTATGTACCATCTGTACGACGATCGATTCGCCTCTAGCGCATTTCCGTCTCATCACCTCGCCGACGTATCTGACTACGAGGATGAAGACTACTATGACGATCAGGGTTACACCACAGCCCATTCTGGCCGGGACAACACGACAACCGGTGTGACCACTATCATGGTTCCCCCCAAGCTCACCAAGAAGGGTGCCGCGGAGATTGCTGCCGCAAAAGAGATCGTGGAGAGAAAGACTAGCGATGTTCCAGATGAAGAAGAATGGGATATTAGCATGGTGACTGAGTATGGAGAGGAGATTTTTAGTTACATGAAGGAAATCGAGGTAAGCAAGCTGCATAACCGGGGTAGCACAGAACCATACTAATTTTCCCGTGCACAGATCGATCTGCTGCCAAAACCTCATTACATGGATATTCAGACTGAAATCAAGTGGTCCATGCGAGCGGTCCTTATGGACTGGGTCATTCAAGTCCACACCCGCTTTGGACTTCTCCCAGAGACTCTCTTCTTGGCCGTCAACTACATCGATCGATTCCTCTCAGTTAAGATTGTCTCCATAGGAAAACTCCAACTAGTCGGCGCTACCGCTCTTCTGCTCGCCGCAAAGTATGAAGAAATTAACTGCCCCTCAGTGCAAGAAATCGTCTATATGGTCGATGGTGGCTACAGCCAAGAGGAGGTCCTCAAGGCAGAGCGCTTTATGCTCAGCATGCTAAACTTCGCACTGGGCTGGCCTGGTCCTATGAGCTTCTTACGACGTATCAGCAAGGCGGACGACTACGACAGTGAGATTCGAACTGTAGCCAAGTACTTCCTCGAGGTTACCGTTATGGACGAGCGCTTCGTCTCGAGTCCTCCCAGCTATGTGGCTGCTGGTGCCCAATGCCTTTCGCGCATGATCTTGGGCAAAGGTGACTGGGTAAGTTGACATCTTTTCGAAAACAGTATACATATATCTAACTTATCTCGCAGACTCCCGAACATGTTCACTATTCCGGCTATACGTTTGCGCAGCTAAAGCCGTTGGTCGGAATGATTTTTGACTGCTGCCGAATTGCGCGTAAGCATCATCGAGCAGTCTTCGAGAAATATTCAACTCGCCTTTTTAAGCGCGTAGCTCTGTTTGTCGAAGAACAGATCATACATGGTTTCAGACTTCCTTTCCAGCGCGGATATCCGCAGATGTATGATCTTACGAACACTGAGATCTACCCAGCATCGCGAACTGTGTCGATGCCACTCCCTATCTTAGGTTGAGTCACTTTTTCGACCGGGTCTTCTTACGAGCTCGGCAATGACAACCAATCAAAGTACCGGTGTATTACATACCTAGACTAAAAACCAACGTGGCGAAACGGGATAAGATTTCTTCAGTTTCCATAGAGATCCGGTCGTTGTTACCGATGTTACCGACACAGGTTAATACCTGGTCAACTAATAAGCCGGCATGGATGTGCCGTCATTTACGATGTCATACGTGGTTTATGACCCTCATGAGACATCTCGGTTCACGACGTTTTCTTTGTTTCTTTTACGTTCGATATATTTTGCTTTCCTGTAACAGTTTTTTTACGCAGCTCTCGGCCTAATCGGCGAGGCTTTGGCATTGCGGACAGTTTTTCAGCATGAGTTCAGGCGTACGGTCCTGGGAGGGCAGGACAGGGCGGCATGGCAAACAAGCAAGCAAGGAAGCACAGGCAGGGAGGCAGGCGTTGACAAAAAAAATCTTTTATTTCTCGTTGATTCTTCATTGGCGTTGCCAACACGACTATCTTATTAGTCATAATTTAGGAGGGGGGGCCGCACGGCACCGGAAAGGCGATGAGGCATACTCTAAGCTCTTGTTTGAGTATATAATTTTTTGCTTGCTTGGGAAAGAAGAGCAACCATCTCGACCCCCATTCGTGGACAGGGTTTGCTAGATAGTGCTTCTGACTGCAAAGTCTCCCCGCATTGATTTGTTTACGGTTGCTATGCGCACACCTGTTTTCGTTTTCTATTACTTTTTTTTAGCCGTGACTATGTGATCGCGATCGATAGTTTAATAATGTGACGAGTGGCTTTGCTTTGAGTGTGTCTAGGTTTCGTAGGTATCTTGATCCAACCGAAGTTCCACAGTACTTCCAACGGTACTTAGGTAGGAGATGTATTACTTTCGTGCTCTGCTCTGCTATTAATACCATTCTCCTTCTCCCTTGCCGTAGCAGTAGGTTAGTTACCTCGTATCTTCTATTTCGAGCTATTAATAAATGAGTCTAGCCTCGCAGTTTAGCACAATACAATCAATGAAGCTTGGTTTTCTAATGAGAATATGTCACCGTAAATATGATTTAAGTAAACCGCTTTAAGTATCGTGTTTATTAGGAGAAGCATTAGGTACCTAGCTTTTGAAGCAAGACAAGACATTTACCTACGAGTAAATATAGAGGATCTGTAGATGAAAATCAAGTAAATATGTGACCCGTAGACAGCTAATGGTTAGTTGGTTCTGTTGGACATGAGACAAATTCCATCCAACACCACGCTAACTGTGAGCAATGGCAAGGTTTGAATTCTCTGTACGTGAGTGTTTTTAATGTCTATTCGTTAGGGGGATTGCATGTTTATAGCGAAAAGGTCTGAGACTATGAGAGCAATAAAAGACACTAGATAGTATACGCTAAACTAGTAGTACACTTAAGACATCGCCTAACTGATACAGTTGATATAGGCAATTAGCATCGAAGCAACATGTCCATTTACGTGTAAGTTTCAAGTTAAGGTTTTTGATATTCCTATTTCATTTCTCATTTATGTGTCCATACGAGACCGTGCCTCTTCACCGAAACGTCATGCTCCTCGAGAGCAACGATCTAACAAAACAGCAAAAAAGAAAAAATAAATAAAAAAAAAAGAAAAAATAAAACGTACAACACTGGGTATTCGCCGGTCGTCACCGACCCGACTACTGATCCAGCGATATCAGGTTTATCTAGGGGAGAGCGAACGGGATCCCGAGCTTTCCTGATTCTATGGTCGTACGTGATGGTTTTTGGTGTTGTGGCGACTTATATGTAACATATCATCATATCCCTTTCGCTGCCCGGAGTCACCACTACCACCATCATTATTATCCCTAGCCACAAGCAAGAAACCTTAAAAGAAAAGAGATAAAAAAATAATAAAAAAAATTCAAGGGAATCATGCTGCTGCCGCAACTACTACATCCCCTCTTTTCTCGCCATTTTTGTCCGCCATCGCCGCCTTCGTCGCCTGGAGGGCCTCGTAGTTGCGCTTCATGGCCGCCTTGGTGAACTCCGACCCCGTCACCATCGGGTACTTCTTCAACGGCCCCTGGATCTCGCAGTCGACGTTGGGCTGGTTGAAGTACGCCATGCTGTACCGCGTGCCGTAGTAGTCGGTGGCCGGGTCCGTCGGCGTCTTGACGCGGTGGAACGTGGACTTGAAGCGGTCGTCGCTCCAGCTCATTAGGAGGTCGCCACTGTTTTGTTTGCCTTCCGTATTAGTTGCTCTTCTTTCTTTCTTTCTCTTTTATCCTTTATCCTTCCTCTTTTCTTGTCTACGCCGAGATTATAGATAGGCCAGGAAGATTAAGAAATAGAGGAGAAGAATAGAGAACCATGTAGTTGGAGCAGAGAGATTGCCGCCGACTTACATATTGCACACGATCTCGCCCTCCACAGGCTCGACCGGCGTCCAAGTATCCCCCAGCCCGAACTCGGTAAAAGCTTCTCGCCCAGGACATATCTCCAGGCCTCCCTGGCCGGGCCGCTGGAACAGCAGGGTCACAAAGTCCCAGTCAGCGTGGGCGCCCGCGCGGTGGTACCCCTCGGGCGTGGGCGCCGCCGGGTCCAGCGCGAAGTACTTGAGCAGGCGCAGGACGGTCTGCGCGCCTTCCCTGCGGATGTCGTGCGCCCGCACGAAGTACTCGTCCGGCAGCCCGAGGCCCCGCGCGAAGCACGCCATGAGCTTCTCGCTGACGTCCTGGGCCAGGCGCATGAACTCGAGGGTGTTTTGCTTGAAGCCGGCCATCCCGGCCGCACCTCCGGACTCGGGCGGCCAGGAAGAGTCGGGCATCCCGAACTGCATCTGGAAGCTCTCCTTCTGGTCGGGCAGCCCCGTGCTCGGGCGGATCTGGGCCCGGCGCTCCCAGCCGGTGTTCGAGCGCGGGGAGAAGGGCGCCTGGGACTTGAGCGGGTCCGGGAGGGAGAAGAAGGACTCGGCGAGGGCGAATTGCGCCTCGATGGCGGAAGAAGGGATCCCGTGGTCGACCAGCGTGAAGAACCCGCTGGTCTCGGCGGCGGAGACGAGGGACGCGGTGATGGCGTCGATGCGGGTGTCGAAGTCCCGGAGGGAGATGCGCGGGACGGGACGGTTGGTGTATTTGGTGGTGGTGGTAGAGTCCGCCATGGTTACCTGGTATGCTTCTTAAAGGCTAAAGATATAGAGGGAGTGAAGAGGGGTATGAAGTTGAGGTTGTATTCGTGTTTTGGGACGAGTCAAATACTCTGCACCTCCTTTATATGTGTACCTGAGACTGATACGAAGTATAACAGTCTCGGGCCGATCCGAGATATGTGTCGATGGTCTCGGAGCCTGTTGATATATCAGGTAGATAAGCACGATCAACACATCGTAATAGGTTTACTTGAATTATTTCGATAGCATGCTTTTTTCTCTCCGCTCTGTGATACGCATATAGACCTATCTGCTTATTATCACCTAGCAGGCAAAGCGTACCCCGAGAAACTGGAACGGGGCGGTCCGGAGAGTGGAGAATAGATACCGGGGAGATTACATATACTGCAGGTGGTTGATCTATCGTTCTGCGGAGATAGCTTATCCGCTAGGACGGCCTACTTATCTCCAACCGGAGGCTGCCGTTGACTAACATGACGTTTTATCCTATCATAATCGAGTATAGCCAGCCTCTACGTATGCAAGAGGGAGCCTCAGTTCTCATTTCAACCTAACTTGCGTGCTGTTGCTTTTCGGGTCGGTCGTGATGGTGAGACATCATTAGGTACTTACGTATGTCGTCTTGCTTTAGCATTCTTATCCTACATGTAATGGAGGTCTTTAAGGACAGGTTTCTTAATTAGTGCAGCCATTTGGATTCACATACCACGTGGCTATGACACCTATCGACTCCGGGTTGACGATGAAGACTCGTATGGAATGAGCAAGACAATGTCTAACAATAGACATGGCTGTTTAATTTAGTAGACTTGTGAGTCGCGTCACGCATAGCTGAGATATGTGTACGTCCTTACCTACTTCACTTGGAGACTGACACGGGGGAATGGTGGAGTCAGCTTAGAGAACTTTAGATTGTATTTTGCGGTAAGCACTTATGGAATATCGGTCTCTATAGCTGGAAAGGGAATATATGTGTCCCTTGTATGTAAAGATCTTGATAGACACTTAGTGAGGACTAACTTCATCTATGTGATTATGGTCGCTTTAGAGTAGGTTGCCTGCCGCTGCGTAAGGTATGATCAATTCATCATCGCAATGATTGCTTCAGGACTCTGATTTCTTCATCCACAGAAATTGGAGGAACCCAATCACATCTTAATTCTGTTCTGCCATACGTACTTGGGCACTTATCATCATACTCACCTACTTATATCTGTTATTGTGACTTTTCTTTAAATAATTGAAAATGAAACCAGGTAAGTAGAGTAAGTGATTGAGGGAAAAAAAAAAAAGTTTGGATTTTGCTATTAGGTTGTGAGTAAAGCATACCTAGGTAGGTAGGTACCTAAGCAATATGTGTGGTTTAGATACTTTGCTCTTTTATGAATCGCGTTTGTTAGATGAATAAATAGGCCTTGTTTTTTTTTTCTTTCTTCTTCTGGAGTAAAATCAAAAGAAATGAAATAAAATTTAATTAAATTAAAAATTGAAAAAATCTCAGCATCGAATAACCGGGTGGATTCTATTAAATAGCAAAGCAAGAGGAATTATTGGAAAATAAGAAAAAAATAAATTAATTTCAACTCATCCATCCATGCGCGAACTGAGGTGCGCGTATTGGACGTACTCTGGTTGTACCCATTCAATTGTCAGTTAGCTTGTACCTTGCACACCTCCTGCACCTGTTGCTACCTGCTGCGCCTGCTAGTCGGGTTCCCTTAGGGGAATTTCCCCGTCATTTCCTATGAGATTTGCATCCCATTTTTACATTCACGCTAGCCCAAGTCAAGGGTTTTCCAGCTTACCTTGGTACCTACCCCGGCCTCCTAGGTACTTCGATAAACACCAGACGCGCGCAGGAGCTGCCCAGGTCTAACAATTTTGCACGCGTCCATTCCCCGACTACAGGTCATTAATTTATCCTTTTTTTTTTCTTTTTTTTTCTTTTCTTTTTTTTCCCTTCTTTTCCTTCCTACTTATTAACTCAACAAAATTTCATCGACCTCGCGCACTTACAAGATTCATTATTACAATTTTTTTTCCGGATTTTATCTAGAAAGGAAGACCTGAATTAATTTTTTCTTCCTTTTTTTTTGTGTGGAATTCGACGTGCATTTTGCCTTTGTCCATCCGACGCACCTTTTTTTTCTTTTTTTTTCCTCTTTTTTTTTCCACAACTCGCACTCTCACCACAACCGCACAAATTCATCGCCATGGCGCCTACAAGAACTGCGCGCTCGGCCGCGTCGAAAGAGAATGGCACTGCAGCCGAAACAGGGGCAGCGGCTGGTGGTGATGGAACTCCTGTGAAGCGCGGCCGCGGCCGCCCCCCAAAGAACGGCATTGCGCCTCAAGCTAAGAAAGCTCCCTCGGGCCGCCCTCGTGGCCGCCCTCCCGGAACCGGCTCTGGTGTCAAGAAGGCTACAAAGGCCACCCCCTCGAAGGCTGCTGGTACCAGCGGCCCTGGCCGCCGTGGACGTCCTCGTAAGAGCGACGCAGACGCCACTACGACACCGAAGAAAGGTGCGACTCCCAAGTCCGCGTCCAAGACCTCTAGTACCGGCAAGGGACGCGGTCGACCGCGCAAGAGTGATGTCTCCCCCGTTGAGGAGCCTGAAGAGGATGAGGACAAGGATGACGATGAAGGTAAGATTATTTTTTACATTTATGTTGGGAAGTGTGGCACGGTCGTTTTTGGATGCCGTTGTGAGGAGGACTGTATGTTTTTGAGTAAAATGCTAATATTCCTACTTGTGGTTGTAGAGGACGCAAATGCCGACATCGTGATGGACGATGACGTTGAAGATGATAATGAGGCCGACGATGACGACGCCGCTCCCCAAGAGGTAAGATCGCCCTATTCGCTTCTCCCCATGTGCACTTGTATCTCCCACCTTTGATACACCAATAACTTACTAATCTGGACTATACAGGAGGATTAGGGCACCGAAATCCGAGCGTTATACGTGGGAGCTTTTTTATCCAACGTCCTCAGACGTATCAGTAACGTGAGGGGGGCTAATGCTCCCCCGGAGAATTGAGGACCTAGAAACCCTAGTTGCTTCCCTACCCTATCCCCGTGGGAAGCAAGTCGTTTTTTTACGGTCTTCTGTGTGAGCAAATAACTCGGTTGCATGCGGACATCAATGTCATAAGGGAGACGCAGGGGGAAAGGGGGGGGTTTCTTTTTACGATTGGCTGAGAATAATGGCGTTGATTAAGGAGGAGCCGGCTTTGTACACATACACATACTCATACTTCCGAAGCAGCTATCGCTTCGTAGTCCATTCGTGACTGCGATCTACTACTACTAGTGCTCCCTCACAGCTTGTTTATTACTATACGTCTCGATGTTTTCCGGGAGCAAGAAACTACCTAGGTAGGAGCATACGAAAAGTCATATTTACCTAACGCTGTGCATTGCAATTTCCAGCCAAACCTATGCGTACCCTTATAATATGGAGATGTGCGATGAAGTATATCGTAGTAATTAACTTGCGCATCCATATAGACGTCGTGATATATATATTAATGGGCGTAAGAAACCGTCTCACAAGCCCTATCCTTCTAGCTTTTCAAGAACCGTTTTCGAACTTCTGAATCATTCTACAAACCAAGCACCGAGCAAGGCCCCTACATTCATATTCGCTTCCACTCTTCAAACTCTACCGCGAGATGCTCTTTGAGCTGTTTAAAGGAAGCACCAAAATTTTTACCGCAGCGCCAGCACTTCAGGTTGGTATGTATAAATCCGGCTTTGCTAGGGTGCCTCCTCGCGTCGTCCTTCGCGAGCGGGAAGTCGGCGACGTCGATCAGGAAGGGCGTGTTGAAGCTGTTGTAGTGGTTGCGGTGGCGCATACACTCCGAAACCATATCCGGGGCCAGCACGTGCACGTGGAGGTCGTTCATGGACGGGTGCGCGTGGATACCAACCAGCAGCTCGCTCTCCCAGTCCCTGCCCTTCGGCAGCTCGCCGTTATCGCCGCCGTCCCACTCCTTCTGCCCGTTGAGCACGGCCTCGCGCTCCCGGTCCTGCGCGCTGAACCGCCCGTACCGCCGCTGCAGCTCCTTCGCGACTAGGCGCTTAAGCTTCTGGGTCTCGGCCTGCACGGAGGCGAGGAAGACCGGGTCCTCGAAGGCGTCGAAGGGGTGCATCCGGCTGCGCGGCGAGCGCGGGAGGAGCAGCGTGTGCACGGTCGACTTCGGGTACATGTCGTTGATGGCGACGAACTCGTCGTTGTAGTATATCACGCGGCTCGGCGGGAACGCGGCCGGGTCGTGGGTGTATGCGCCGAGGCCGTCGCGTCTATCGAAGGGTCTCGCGGGGGCGCGTCTGGGTTGTTGGTCTTTGGCGGGCTTCTTGCCTCTTTGCGACATCATTTCTGAGACTTGTTACATGAGGATAGGTTAGGTCACGTTAGGTTATGTATGTAACTAGGTAGGCAGGTATGCTTGAAGTTTAGAGATGGAAACTTGTCTCAGCCCAGGTAAGTACTCACAGATGTTGCGTCTCGCACCCTGACTTACGCCAGCACCTTCTGCGCCCGCGGGAGTCGATGCTGTCCCTGCGATTTCCTCCTTGGTGATGGCCTCTTCGGGGTCCGAGTCGACTGACGCCATTGTTCTGTTCTTCTTTCGATTTGCGCGGAGGGAGGGAGCTATAGAGAAACACCGTCCCAAGCCTGGGGATCTACTTTGAAGATTTGAGTTTTGGAGATACGAGGCTGAGGGTGAGGTCGAGTAGGTTGGTTGGTACAGAGTTCGGCGATAAAATAGAGCCGGAGAACTCGTGGTTAGAGGCAATCTTCACATTTCGTATTACTGTAATTTCTCAGACATATATGGCCTGATTGAAACGTTGTTGCACCCGTTGAATTATCTATAGAAAGGGATTGTTGATATCAATTCAGTGCTGCTGCTGTTTATGGTTGAAGCTCACTTTTGTGGTCGTAGGTATTGTTGATGTAAGAGGTAAAAGAACCTGTACTATGCCCAGTATTTACGAGGTACATACGTTTACCCAGGGTCCCTATTTGTTCAGTTACCTAATTCACTGAGAAGCTACACCTTCGTTCTACCCCGCCATTGTACTAAGTGGGGGCAGCTGAGACTCTTAGATACAATTCACACAGTGCGGGGTAGGTGAAAATTGCCAACTCTAAGTGAGATTGGACGATGATGTTAGAATCACCCTTTAATACACAGTATGAATATTATTTCCACCGTAATCAAGTACTTCCAGACCGGAAGTATCTAAGTTCATAGACCGCTACTGGATAAACTCCGGCAAAACCGTAAATTTTATCTCCAGACCGTCAGCTTCAAACAGTTCTCAACTTATTTCCACTCTCCCATAGATAGCCATAAAAGGATCCCAAGACTGTATACACATCTAGGACGCCAGATGGCTTATCAGTATGGGGAAGAAAGGCAAGGATAAGGCCACAGCGGCACCCTCGGGAGCTGTTGTGGCCGCTAACGCTTCATCATCGTCATCATCATCAAAGAAGTCATCTAAAACAGGTAAAAATGCCACCGCTTCACAGCAAAACGACGATTTTATAGTATTCACAAACTCTACGAATGATTCAAAGTCTAATAGAAAAGGTGGAGGAGGAGGTGGAGGTTCTTCAACAAACGCGGGAGGAAAGAAGTCTGGGGCTGGTGAGTCGACAGCAGCGGAATCTTCGGGGCCTCCGAAGCCGACGATAAAGCAGATTATCGGAGGAGCGAGTTGGACCGGTAAACTACCCGTAAATCTGCTCTCGGAGCATTGTCAAAGGCAGAAGTGGGACAAGCCCGACTACCAACTTGTAAGCGGCTTGTTTTGCTCAACTGCCTCGTGTACCTAGTTAATGAATTCGAGTTAGATCAAAAGTTCGGAGGGTATCTCGTATTTCGTCCAGCTTAGTGCCAGAAATCCCAAGACTCAGGAGGTGCAGAAGCTACCGGCTTTCAAGCTACCCCCAGACTATAAGAACCTGGTGATGAGGGAGACTCCATTAGAAGCTAAACATGCAGCCGCAACGTATGCTTTGTTCAGGGTCTGTAGTATGAAGAATATACATACCACCCTACCCCCGGATTATAGAACATTATGGAAAAAATTCGAGGAACTAAAGAAGGAAGACGTAAAAAAGGGGAACGCATGGATGTACGAAGCGGACCCGTTTACTACTTTGAAGCAGCGTGAAGATGAGAAAGCTGCGGCGGAAAAGAAACGAAAGGAACAAGAAGCTATTAGAGAAAAGGCGAAGAACATGCCTGGTGCGGCCGGCTTGGTCCTTCGAAGTAACGCTGCATCTTCTGGGGGAGGAGGAGGTAATCCTATGAAAGGATGGACGACAGTTCCGAAGATCGAGATGGGTCGGAAGACACGATCCCAATTAGAAGACTTGCTTCGACATGAAGTAATCTGGAATCCACACGGTGTCCATATGCCGAATTCCCTGAAAGACGCTATTATTAAAGAACTCACCGGCTCTGGCTTTCGGAAAAGTCACGTAGAAGAGGCTGTCGAAGAATGCAAGGATCGCGAAGAGACCCTGGAATGGCTACTCATACACGTCCCTGAGGATGACCTCCCTAGGTGGGCCTTGCCAGAGAGCTACAGCGCAGGTGTTTCAGTCGCTGCAACGCAGGACTTGAGGCGCGAGGCAGCAGTGAAGCGGCTTTCTCAATCGGGATACTCTGCTGAGCTGTGCCGGAAACTATATGATGAGAAGAATGGAAACGAAGGGCTTACTGCCGAGGCATTACAGCATTTTCTACTTTCAAGCGGTAACGACTCGGCACTAGCAAATAGCACTGCCGAAGAGCCATTCATATCGGGTACTCCAGAGGAATGCTGGTACGAAGAAATGGAAAGTCTCTCATCCGTCTTCAGTGAACATTTCAAACGATTGTCCGATGACGTCTGTCAAATCCGTATTGACTCGGTTCGAAATGGACCCAAGAAAGACGTTGAGACCTACGTACAATTCCGCAAAACACCAAGATACCCGTCCGAAGTTATCGTGGCCGTGGTGGCAGATTTGCCCTCTTATATAAAACTCAGCATAGTCAAGCAGACTCTCGCTTATCTCATCGAGTCTCTCAGTGAGGAACCGATGAAAATTTACTTTGCGGTTGATTGGATTCAGCAAAATATTAACAGTATCATAGAGAATCCAGGGAAGCTGAGAGATATATCCGGTGTTGCATCTACCGCAGCGGAGACACGTCACGTTATTCCAGTGAAGCAGAGGTCTTCACGACATCCTAAACCCTTGTCATGGACCGTGGATATGCGCAGCAAGGAAGAATGGCAAAAGAGGCAGAACAGTCCTACTCTAAGAGAAATGCTTGCTCAACGACAAAAGTTGCCCGCTTGGCAAGCAAGAGATCTAGTCGTCAACACAGTTTCACAAAAGCAAGTTACTATTATTGCTGGTGAGACGGGCTCTGGTAAATCTACGCAGTCTGTGCAATTCGTTCTAGATGATCTGTATAGCAAGGGACTTGGGAATGCCGCGAATATTATATGCACACAACCACGCAGGATCTCTGCTCTCGGCTTAGCGGACAGAGTTAGCGACGAACGTTGCTCAAAGCTTGGCCAGGAGGTAGGCTACACTATCCGTGGAGAAAACAAAACAAGTCCTCAGACGAAAATCACTTTCGTTACTACCGGTGTGCTTCTGAGACGCCTGCAGACTTCTGGTGGTCGGACTGAGGACGTCGTTGCGTCGCTCGCTGATGTCAGCCACGTTGTCATTGACGAAGTTCACGAACGGAGCCTGGATACTGATTTCCTTCTGAGCATCGTTCGAGACGTCTTAAAACGGAGAAAAGATCTTAAGCTTATCCTCATGAGTGCCACACTCGACGCGGCAACTTTTGAAAGTTACTTTACCTCTGAAGGACTCAAGGTTGGCTTAGTGGAGATTGCTGGCAGAACATATCCCGTTGAGGATTATTACCTTGACGATATAATTCGCATGACGGATTTCACTGTAGACAATAACCGGTATCGTGATCGAGATGAAGGAATGCTTGACTCTACCGAGCAAGGTCGTGGCGGAAAAGCACCCCAAGACCCCATCAACAAGACTATCCAGAAGCTAGGTTTCCGGGTCAACTATTCCTTGCTCGTTGAGACAGCAAAAGCTATCGATGCAGATCTATACCATAGCAACAAGAAGGGCGGCATCCTTATATTCTTGCCGGGTGTTGCGGAGATCAACCGTACGGTTAGCCAACTCAAAAGCGTCTCGTCTCTTCATGTTCTGCCACTTCACGCCTCTCTTGATACACGCGAGCAGCGAAGAGTATTTACAAACCCTCCTCCAGGAAAGCGCAAAGTTGTGGTGGCCACGAACGTAGCAGAGACATCGATTACAATTGATGACATTGTCGCTGTCATCGATACAGGTAAGGTGAAAGAGACGAGTTTCGATCCCCAGAATAACATGCGCAAGCTCGAGGAGACGTGGGCTTCCCGTGCCGCTTGCAAGCAACGCCGGGGGCGTGCTGGTCGAGTACAGGCTGGTAAATGCTATAAGCTCTACACGAAGGATATGGAACAACGCATGGCCGATCGTCCAGAGCCAGAGATTCGACGGGTACCTCTCGAGCAGCTTTGCTTGTCAGTGCGAGCCATGGGAACCAGAGATGTCGGTGCATTCCTGGGAAGGACACCAACACCGCCAGCTGTTTCTGCTGTCGAGAACGCCGTAAAGATGCTGCGACGAATGGGTGCACTTGATGGCGAGGAACTAACTGCTCTCGGACAACAACTGGCTATGATCCCCGCTGATTTGCGTTGCGGAAAGCTTATGATATACGGTGCTATCTTTGGCTGTCTTGATGAGAGCGTCTCAATTGCTTCTATCTTAAGCACCAAGAGTCCGTTCATATCTCCTCAAGAGAAACGTGATGAGGCCAAGGCTGCCCGCATGAAATTTTCTAGGGGCGATGGCGACCTTCTTACAGATTTGAGGGCATATCAAGAGTGGAACGCTATGATGGAAGGGGGTACGCCGCAGCGACAATTGCGACAATTCTGCGACGAGAATTTCCTCTCGTACCAAACCCTCAGTGACATTTCAGCAACCCGCACGCAATACTATTCAGCACTTTCCGAACTAGGCATACGTGAAAATCGCACTGCGGGCAACCAACCATCAACGGCTCTCGTGCGTGCGCTTACAGCATCTGCGTTCACGCCGCAGATAGCGCGAATACAGTTCCCAGACAAGAAGTTCGCAACGTCGATGTCAGGTGCGGTAGAACTCGACCCAGAAGCCCGAACGATCAAGTACTTTACGCAAGAGAACGGCCGCGTGTTCATCCATCCTGCGAGCACTCTACATGATAACCAAGGGTTTTCAGGCAATGCAGCGTTTCTGTCCTACTTCAACATGATGTCTACAAGCAAGATCTTCATCCGGGATTTAACACGTGAGAATTCTTCTTTCGCATATCGCATACCGTTAATAGATAGGTTACTAACTGCTGATACTTTGTAGCGTTTAACTCCTTTACGTTGCTTCTGTTCTCTGGCGCTATCGAGCTGGATACTCTTGGTAGAGGCTTGCTAGTCGATGGTTGGTTAAGGTAAGATAGCCATTTATACTAAAGTCGCCTTCCTCCCAAACAGTTATACTAATTAGTCTCTTACTATAGGCTACGTGGCTGGGCTAGAATTGGTGTCTTGGTTTCTAGACTGAGGGGCATGGTAGACAACATCATCGCGTTGAAGGTCAATGATCCAAATGCAGATGTGCGCGACAACGAGGTGATTAGAATGGTGGCTAAGCTCATAGAACTGGATGGCCTAGATGCTTGAATGGTTTCACCGTCGTTCATTTGAGGCCTCAAAGTACTGATTGACCTTTATGTTTTTGGGGGTATGCAAATACCCGTTACGATGAGCAGATAGATCATTTTGGAACACATGGAAACGACCGTGGGTGTGGATGTTGTTTGCAATGAATCTGTCTTGTATGCTATTTATTGCTGGTTCTAGATGTGCTACCCTGCAAGCCAAGAACTACGGGCTTCTTTATCTCTAACTTCTGTCTTACACCGTCTTCATTGATGTCATAGAGGCAAGACTTAGGTACCGTATTCAATATAAATTCCTATATGCGTGCAATTAATCGGCGAATTATATATATTGTCCTAATGCCCGTTAGCATGATGCTATATCAGAGAGTTAAAGGTATGTATATGCTGGTCTGGTAGTTTGTCAAATTCGGACCCTTACATGCATACGTGTGGACCCGAAACCAGCCTCCTACGATGCAGGTCACGGACCAAAGAGAAAGAGAAAAGAAAAACAGAGAGAGGGGCTTTACAACTGGAGGATAAACAAATGCAAGGGTCCAACAAGGTAAAGCATAAATCATGAAAAAGATCAGCGAATCCTAACGAATAATGGAATGTCAAGTATCAATTTGACAGGTAAGGCACGGCCTAACATTCGATGTCAAGTGGGATACGAGCCCGGCGCTCCATAATACGAACTTACATCTCTACTGGACTTAATAGACGACTTAATAGACCGATAAGCAAGGCACTGCGAAGGAAAGTTCCGGAATGCATCCAGCTTTTTAGCTCACATGATATGGCACACCTACCTATGTAGTTTTGAGTTTCGGTCTTTATGGACTCACGATCAAATGGGCAGGAGATCTACTTGCGTGTGTATGCAGAGATGGTTTGAGATGCACTAATACGAGTTAGACTTATCCACTTTGAGTGAGTGTTTGAGGGGTTTCTGCTGATGTGTCTGACCAATTCTAACCGAGCCTTGAGAGGTTGGTTCATAACAGACACAGAGAGGTATTAGGTATATATGTGTTTGTAGTGCAATAGAAAACGTATAAGAGGGACCGGTCTGACCGCAACACACAACTCCGCTAGTGGAGGACTCGAGATTATTCCATCCCGCCTACCGTGCAAATTCATAATTCTGTAAGGTTTTTATATTGAGGGGACGGGTCGAGCGGAACGCTTCAATATGCCAATTTAGTCTTCTGGCATCATGTCGTATTACTCGGAAGTCCGCGCCTCCAACCTTATTCAACCTGTCATCTGAAGTCTTAACTACTTTGTCACCCGATGTTTAAACTTATCCGTCGTCCGAGCTTGCTATATGCCCGTAGGATTACGTAGGTGAGGCAGGCAGAGCAGGAGGGAAAGAAAAGCCCCGTCGCTTGGATTCGGGACGCCGCGGCTGGCTGGCGGGCTTGTCTAATCATCTATAGAGTATGCTCATCACCGAAAATCGTCTCATGTATCATCGAGGGGAACGATTACGACTCGCTAACCATATTAACTGATCTCTAGTACTTCCACCAATAGTAAATAGAAGGAGGGGGAGCGAATGACTTAGACCTACCTTGTTTGTATGGAATAAACGCCAGGCTCGCGCCAAAAACCTAGACGTGTACTATTATTATTATTATCACCATCATCATTATCTACGACTTAGGGGAGGATTGTCTTTTCTCAGTCATCTACGAGGACTTGGGGAGGAAAAATTGTGTGTTGTCATAAAATATTACCGATGGTGATGACGACGATGATGGGCTTCAAGATCCTCATTCTGCTAGCGGCCATGGCCGTGGCGCGCCACCCGGCGGCGAGGGTACAATCGAATACGAGCGGGATCGCGACGCAGGACTTCATCCAGAAGGTGAATCACACGGTGGACGCGGGGTCGGCGACCTTCAAGCAGCGGTACCAGCTGATCACGCAGCACTTCGAGCCCGGGGGGCCGATCCTGTTCGTGCAGAGCGCCGAGGCCGGGATGCCGCCCATCAACGCGAGCGACTTCGTCGACTACGCGCCCAAGCTCGGCGCCCTCGTCGCCATGCTCGAGCACCGCTACTTCGGCGACGTCCGCCACGGCAGCTACCCGCTCCACTACAGCCCCGTGAACGTCTCCAACGAGACCTTCGACGCCCTGACGCTCGACAACGTCCTCCAGGACGGCGTCAACTTCGTCAATTGGATCAAGAAGACGGTCCTCGGCGCTTCGAACAGCAAGGTGATCTATGGCGGCTGTAAGTAAACCGATCCTTTCTCTCTTTCCCTCTCTCACGACGTAAAGGGGATAGATGAATGGGTAATAGATGATGGTTGGTCTAATAGTATTTATTTGCAGCATCGTACGGCGGGTTTCTCGCGGTCTCGGCACGCATTCGGCACCCGGAGACGTTCTGGGGAGCGATTGCTTCGTCGCCTGCGTTAAATTCGTTCGGCCCCCTCAGCTCGAACCAGTTCAAATTCGACTCGGCGAAGTGGGCGAGTCAGGTTTACTACGGCGTATCGAAAGACGCGGCTTCCAAGATAAAAACGTCGATGCTGACTTTTAAGAAGTGTCTCGCAGGTAAGACTCTAGATGTAGGGTAAGATGGATATACTAATAGGAGCAAGATAATACCTGCGACACGACTATCCCCGACCTCAACATATGCAAGAACTCGACGTCGCTCGGGTACGAGAGGCTGTACAAGGCCGTCCTGCACACGTACCTCTCCATCTCTAAGTACAACTACCCGTGGATCGAGAAGTACCCCACAGCGAACCCGCTGCAAGACCTAATCCAGCAGACGCTCTCCGCCAAGACGGTCGGCGAAGTCCTGCGGATCCCGCTCCTCGCGGCGTCGTGGGCCAACACCAGCGCGACGGCGGTGGAGCCGTCCGCGGCGGCGAGGACGTGCATCGACAGCTTCAACGGGAACATATCGAAGGCGAGCCAGGGGGACGAGAGCATCGCGAGCAGCCAGCCGGCGTGGGCGGCCGTCACGTGCGGGTTCTACCCGATCAACGACCGGTCGATCCCGGCGGACAACATGCTGCCGGAAGCATATGCACGGGGCACCGTGGACCTGTGCGCGCACCCGGCGTGGGAGGGCGTCGATTACGGCCGCGAGAACGAGTACTTCCGCCAGAAGTACGCTATCACGAGCGACATCCTCGACGCCACCGAGCGCCTGCTCATCGTGCAGAACAAGTACGACCGCACGGCGGCGATCGGCTCGCCGACGCTCACGGTCACCGATATGCTGAACCATTCAAGGGTCGTGCTGGTGGATGGGACGGCGCATGCGGAGGACGCGGTTTCGGAGGCGGTGGAGCCGAAGGGGACGAAGAAGCAGATGGATGAGGTATGTTTTACTTTTTTTCTTTCCTTCTTTCTTTCTATCATTTTCTGGTTATTCTACTTGTAACGAAGGGACGCTGACTTGACTTGACTAGATCCGGGAGATTAAGCTAGCGCATCTTAAGGAGTGGCTTGGACAGGGTAACCAGACGGACTCGGGATCTACGATGCTGGCGCCGGCGCGGGGCACGACGGCGTTTTTCGGGCTGTTTTTGTTGGTTGTGTTTTGGGGGTTATTATGAATGATGCTGATGAATATCTTATGATGATGGCGGGGTATGGTACGGTTTGATTAGGAGTGAGTTATGAAAAAGTTGGGGGAATGAAAATGCGACGATGGGATGATAAAACATACCATACTTAATCGAGTTATAATATAATATTATTAAAACTACCTAACCTAACCTAATATATGTAGCTTGCTATTAACTTACATTCAAACTTACCTACCTAGGTACCTATCTATATATGAGGTCTATACATAAAGCTGTGATGATACTGCTTATAGTTCATTGTTGACGGCCCTCAGTGATAACTCATCGCGTAAATCGTTAAAAGGGGTTAGGGGTGGTGGCTTTGAAGTTTGTATGTATTGTACGAATATGCTGCGCCACGTGGGACGTCATGGATATCCCGCAAGAGACTCAGGTTATCTCAAGTTTCAACTTACATCCGATCAAGGAGCATTACGTCCGCAGTGGGAGCGCCTATAAATTGACTTATAAGCCAGACGACCACCAAACTTTCCTGGTTTCATCTTTCCAGCTAATTTTTCCTTTTTCTTACCGCTGATATATATATATATATATATGATATATAATATATCGCGCCGGTGAAGTCAAGTGTTTACTGAAGTGTATGACCATTGGAGAAAAATAAACTCAAATCGCCGAGACGCGTGTTTTCGATCTAGAGCACATAAACCATAAAGTGCCTACCTACCTGGGTACAGGTATATATATAAAGAGCGTGACCCCCTTGAACTGTATGTGACAATAGTATTCGCTGACCACTGCATCAATCACTAAATTTGTTATTACCATTACCAGACAGTTATTTCTTATCAGACAGCTATGGCTTCGGATTCGCTACCGCTGACTGAGCTCACCGGCTTTTCCTCGTTACCGACCGAGCTGCGCTTTCAAATCTGGCGCTTGACTTTTCAACCCCGCATAGTAGCCATACATTCGGAGAAGGACGCGCAACCAAAATGGGCATCCAACTGCGATAACCCGGCCGCCCTGTCCGTCTGCTCCGAGTCTCGTGCCTTAGCGCTCGACCACTTCACAGTTGTCTTGCCTATGTTCAAGTCAAAGGCCGGGATATCTATTCCTCGACCTCTGTATTTTTCGCCGACTTGCGATATGCTCGCGTTCATAGGTGAAGTCGGTTTCAAGCGGCTATCGGAGATCTTCCGCCTCGTCCGAGAGCTAGACCCAACCCATCGCGGGCTGCGGCGCGTGGGGGTGAGCTTGAGCTGCTGGGCGCACAACTTCAGGTTCGCGACGTTGAGGATTTGGGAGGACTCCTTGTTTACCGAGCTGGAGGACCTGGTGCTCATCATGTACGACGAGCAGAAGCCGCCTGCTAGTTTCCAGCGCGGCGAGGCTGGGCTAGAGCCGGCTCAAGGCATGGATTCGTTTGCTCGCCTCCTCGAGATGAATCTACGACCCATGGCTAATTTCTGCAATTTCCGCATTATGAATCTGGCATTTAACTCTAGCTGAGATCTGCATCGCAACATCGATTGGTCAATTACCAGCTAGATATGGTGAGCATTCTGCGTTATCACACAACAAGACGAATCTACCACATACGACCATAGGAACTGGAAAATTCGAGATCTCGCATTTGTTCGAGCTTATGCGGAATTTGTCTTGTCTATTTGTTGGGAGTACTTCAGAAGCGGGAGTCCGACATAAGTCACTGACGGATGTTCTTCTGGTCTAAAATTGCAAGGGGTAAAAGTCCCATGGTGATGTATGTAAGGGACACACCACAAAAGTACATCTCAATCACGGAGCGTCTAGCTTAGGATTGCAGCATTTAGGATGAAGAAAATAATAAAGAGAATTCAATTGGTATTAGTCTATCTCTCAGGGCTTGATTCACATTTAGAACTTACTCCAATCAACTCATTTCAACTATTGATATGATCAATGTGCACTTTACACTATCAACTACTAGCTACCAGCCATTAATCGTCAGGATGCATCATCTCGGACTTTACTCACAATGTGGTATCTGTATCGACACAATATTCAAATACGAACGGGTAATAGCACGTACGGACAGCGAACCTTTAGCAATACCTTCTTTTCAAATCGTGTTTCATATCGCTAATATGTGCAGTTTTCGGTAACGATGACTCGACTTCATATCGTGGGCAAACGCGACCCTTCCTTTTCCCAGACATAGCACCTAATATCACCAGGGTAGACGGGTTTACGTTATGCCGTTATCCCAACTGCCGAACATGCGCGGCCTCTCCTCAGTTTATACCTATACTTACACTACGACTGCTTTCATATATTTCGAGAATGTTGTGAAAGTATCGACGCCTTGGATCAACTTTGGACAGCAGCCGCGTGGAGAAGTCCTTGGCAAAGAGCACGTCCTATTTATCTTTCTGGTAACCGACTTGACACTATCTCGCTGAAGACGATAGCCCAGAGATGCCAATTGTCGCAACTGTGCAAGCTTCCGGTTGAATTGCTGTGTATGGTGAAACGCTATTCGGAACGTGCCTTGCTATGGCGGGCAGTTTCGGCGCATAGCTTAGCTGCTAGAATATCAGCTGGTAGCCCAGAACCCCTACTCACTATGTCACTGGGGGATAATTTTTTTTTCCTGGAAACGCGGCGGGACGTGCCATCAACTTAGTTTCCCTACCCAGATTCGTTAATTATATTGAAGAATGGCCTATTACGTCTCGTATTACCAACCGGTCAACCAACCCCTAGAATATGGAACACTCCAAACCCTCCAGACTTATCTCTCTGCACTCTCTATATCAGAGGATTCTCCTCCTGGCAACGCTTCTTTACTGTCAATACAGGCCACATAGCTGGGATTACCTTCTTTTTATCTTCGTGCCGGATCGTAGGCATATATCCCCACCACTCTAATACATCGGATGCTACGACGACATACTGTCGTTTTACACTCAGACGCCAACGACACACGGTTTGGGTCTACCAGCCTATTTCAAAGCACGACCGACTTCTTGTTCTCGGAGTACGCGAATCACTCCAAGGATATCTTCGTGTTTTAGCCCGGTTTGAACGGGCCGGTGATGTGACTATCGGATTATATATCCCAGCCCCAGCAAAAGATCGATGTTTAGGCTGGGGTTCTCCCATAACTCTTATCTACAATGAACCCATAGAAGAACATGATGTTCCGTTTTTAGGCACCAACTGTGGCTTGACGAGCAGAGTGGGATTCCCTAAATCTTTTGCAGTGGAAAGATTTGGGCCGAACCCACTCGGCGAACATACCTATTTCTCAAGAGCCCCCTTGACAGGTATATCCTCCGCGGAAATATTCTTTGAAGAGGAGACCCAACTTTGTAAAGGTATTGTGTTCCGATATGATAACGGGGCGTGTCGGGCTGTAGGACAATGTCGCGTACATGTAGATGCGATAAAGGTAGTATCCTATCCGCAGCAATTTTGTTATCGTATTGGTGAGACGCGTGATGGCTATGGCCGAATAACCCACTCACTACAGGTAACTCTACAAGAGGGACTAAATAATCAGCACGAGAAGGGATGGAGCTGCCATCAGCTTGGCGGGATGCTGAACTTTTGGTTTACATCTGAGTCATCTTTTGTAACTGTAGAAGACTAAGCGAGAGAGTCACACCATTTCCCAATTATTTGACCACTATTTCACGCCGTCTAAACCGTTTAACCACCGAGCACAATCTGAGCTAGCCACCTAGAGGTATGAATCTATTTCATCGAAACGCCTCTGAGCTGAGCACATCCTGACCATACAAACTCTGTGTACAGTCTACAGCGTTGTACCTAGCCAAATACCTCTTATCCTCGGTACGGCCGAAGCCTAGACCTTGCTCAGAATCGCCGAAAACTGAGGGTTTGCCTGTGCCTAGCTCAGTTGAAGTAATTCTGATCTCCAATTCGAAGGCAGACTTGGATGATGAGCGTTTATATGGTCCCGACGATAACTGTCCACCAGATGGACTTCGTTGTCGTGCCAGTCATTAGGCGGTACGGCATTTGCAGGTCTCCGTGACGGAGCTATGCGAAGGAGGTAACTTGAAGGCGTGAAATTATCTCTGATGTACTCCAGCCCTACGATCAGCTTAGACAGTTTAGGCATTGCATCGAGGTATTCCTCAATAGCCTCGAGGCCGTTGCCGACAGGCACGTAAGGGATCAGATATTCGCGGCCAATGGTAAAGATCCATAACCGTATTTTGGTACCAACGCCTGTTATGATCCAGATCGTAGGCTTCCCGGTCTCGACGGCGTGTGCGCAAGCAGAAATGTACGCTTGATATTCGACAGTCTCGATCTCAGATGGGGATGCTTTCGATTTCTCGGCTCCGATAAAGAATATCGTCTCAACAGAGGTACGTCCCATTTTTCAATGACAATATCAATCCTTCTTTCGTCATCACCTCTCTTTGTTGGCGGTTGTTGTGATGATACAGCCAAGTTGTACCCGCTAAATATGTTTTTAAAAACATACTCCCAAAATCGAGTGCATGTCCACTTCGGATGATTATTTGCATCATTCTCCAATATTTTCAACCCGTCCATGGCTTGTTGGGGGACGCGAGACATGACTAGAGTTGCCCAAAAAAGCTTCTTGTCTAAGCACAATGGTAGGAAGGCAAGTTGGCAGGTCCTGAGCATATTCTCGAATCTTATATCTATTCAGGAAGAACATTATATAGCATATTTACCAATCAAAGCCATCAAAACACCACTAGGATCACAACATCTGACCATCTCTATGGCAATCATGCCCGCCCTAGTAAGTAGAAATTGTCTGTTGTAACGAACCGAGTGAAGATGCATATCCCTCCTCTTGTATTAGTAGGACTATGCAACGTACAAACAACAAAACAAGATGACTATTATTTTCCTTACATTGAAGAATGTGTTAGTCCCTACTATTTGACTTTTATTAAGGGGAGTTCGTATGTAGACGGAGGATGTAGCCTAATGATTAGGCATCACTGCTAACTATAGGCAATTCAGCCCAGGCTAGATAATAAACCTCTATCATATGTTTTACTTTAACTATAGCTTCGTTGAAGATATCCCCCAAAGCCACTCCCCAATCATCATCAAGCCCACTTTATATGCCCTGAAGCTGACACCTGCAGCTTACACGGATCATATCGCTTAAAATGTCTTTGCTCACATCTATCCAACCAATAAGTGCTCCAGGTGCTCATGACTGAAAGGCAAACTAATTTTTGACTTTGAATAATCGTTGATCGATAGGTGATATCTTACAAGAGTTGTTACCAATAGTTTATCCATTTTACCATTCCGATGGATCGAGACATTCCCTATCTCACAGTTAGGGTGTATAAGTAGTATAAGTGGTATAAGTGGAGAACCGGTGAGTGCGCCAGTAAGTACATGAGACTACATAGCAAAGACCTCGGGATTTACATACTTGCGCTCAGATAAGGTACCTGCCATGACGATCCGGGGAAGTGGTACCAGACTACGACGCATAGGCTCAGCGAAGCTTAATGGACGTGCTGACAAGGCGAGACGAAAGAGGAGGGGTCGTGTTTAAGACAGACAAGTCTTGCAGATTTCAAGGCCATGTGGTAGAGCTGTGCATACATATCGGTCTGCATACACGCGGATAATGCATATTAATCCATGTACGAAAGTCCATGTGGCCTACGGTATACTGAAGTATAATTCTGTATAACAGATATGCGGGCTCGCTGGAGGTATACTACCTTAAAGGTACGTCATGTAACTAACCGAAGGACTGCTATAGTACATTACCTACCTAAGGTAGGTATATAATACGACCCCACACTCCCGCAATCGCTTACGCTAAAGCCCGCGTCTGTATCCAATGGTGTTGGAGTTTCCTGTCCCTCATTGGTCCGTATTGCCCGAAATGGTATCCCGCCGAGTTCTCTACTGCAGTGATTGCAACGGCTGAACGGCTACTGCTTCTGTAACTTGCCATCCTATAGTCGCACAAATATATAAAAGGTACGTACTCCAACGATGAGAAGGAGAAAATGAAATAAAAATAATAAAAACGAAAAAAAAAGTTCTCTAGCCTTCCCCACGATGGAGACGGGAGGAAGCTCCATAAATTTCTTTTTACTGTCTTTTTATAAAACTCCATCAACTCATCCACTTACTATGTGTGTGTAGGTACCTAACTTCATACTTTTGGACCCTTAGTAGCTTTTTTCCCCTCCTTCATTCTGGCGGTCCTACTTTCGGAGTAACTTGTTCCAAGTTTGCTGGTTTAAAGCTTATCAGTGTTATTGGTATTCCGTATATTCTACCTGAGTTAAGGGGTACTTAACCAACAAAAGCTACTCCTACTCCTACTCCTACTCCTACTCCGGGAGAGTCCTGTTACAAGTGGATTCGGATCTTCAATGTCTCGATTCGACTTAGCTACTGATTACTAGGTAGCGTTGAACGAACAAACTTGGCCCCCACACTGTCACGAATGAAGGTTAGACTGCGGCTTATAATTCCCGCTGTGCCTCTTTTTGTCTCTCTTTAAGCCAAGTCGTCAGAGGTTGGGCGGTGAGGAGAAGCTACTCCGATGTGACGATCCTACTAAAACCTGGAGGAACACAAGTTCGCGGGCACACACCAAACGTGTCCTACCTGAAAGCTTAGGGTATTGAGGCCAGCCACCACCTCGATTTTTCTTTTAATTCAACCCGGGACTACGAATAGTAAATCTGAGCTGTGATTATCTTATTTTCCATTCTATCTATCTATTCCCTCCGCCTAACCCCTCCCCCCCTCCTCAGCCCACGTTCTTGTTGTCGAAATATTTCCACTTCTAGAAGGTAAATACCTAGGTATCCTTCGACAACATGGCGGAACCGACAAACACCCCAATGCCAACGGCACCGCCAACCCCACGCTCCACCTCCCCCGCACCCGGCGCCACACGCCCTGGCAGCTCCCTGAGTCCACCTCCTCTCCCCAAACCGCTGTCCATGCTGGGGGGTCCGGGTCCGACAACGAGGAGCAGCAGCGGCAGCGGCAGCAAGCCCGTGGTGCTGCACATCGGGGACCCCGTCAAGTACAACCCGGAGACGTACGCCGAGTTCGCGAGCCAGTTCGAGGTCGTGCGCCCGTCCGCCGACGAGCGCCAGCGGCCCGCCTTCGTCCAGGCCCTGCGCGAGAGGCGGTGGGGCGACTTCTCCGCCATCTTCCGCCCCTTTTGGGGTACCGGCGGCGAGATGGGGAATTGGGACGCCGAGCTCGTCGCCCTCCTGCCGGATAGCGTCAGGGTCTTCGCTAGCGCCGGCACGGGCTTCGACTGGGCTGACACAAAGCTGCTGGGTGAGAGAGGTATGTACCTAATTACTCTGTGAAGCTTATTTCCTCTTATATAAATTGATGTTAGTGTCTGGGAGCGGGAAGATCAGTGGTTTTGAATTTTACTGAGTTTTTTTTTTTTTTTTTTTTTTTTTTTTTTTCATCTGCGCATGTTTACGAGGCGTACTGAATGGGGGTAAGCATGCGCTAATACCTGGTAGGCATCGTATACTGCAACGGCGGCCTTGCTGCCGCAGAGGCTGTATCCGACTTTGCCCTCGCCTTGGTTATTTCAACGTTCCGCGCGCTACCCTATTGCATCGCGTCTAGCGCAATCCCCGAGAGTTTCCAGGCGTGTCACGCAAACGCCACTGTGCAATCTCACAACCTGCGTGGCCGCGTCTTAGGGCTCGTCGGGCTGGGGAATATCGGCCAACAGATTGCGCTTAAGTGTAGTGCTGCCTTTGGCATGGATATCATATATTACGACATCGAACGCAAGCCGCCGGTGCTCGAAACCCGCCTACATGCGCGCTTTGTGAATAGCCTTGAACAACTTGCGCGTCAATCCGATTGTGTTGTGCTATGCGCACCTGGTGCCGCAGGCCAGATTATCAACTCGGAGAGCCTGAGATGGTTCCGGCCGGGTGCGCGCCTCGTCAACGTCGCGCGGGGATCTCTCGTTGACGAAGAAGCGGTGGCCGACGCGCTGGAACAGGGTTGGCTTAGCAATGCCGCCCTTGACGTGCACGCCGATGAGCCTAACATCCATCCTAAGCTATTAGCGCTTGCGGGAACTAAAGTTCTCCTGACTTGCCATAATGCTGGCGGAACTGTTGAGACCCACATTGGCTTCGAGGAGCTTGCCATGCGCAATGTCATGGCTGTGTTAGCTGGTGGACAAGCTATCACGCCCGTTAACACACAGTGGTTGAAAAACAATGCTGTGTCGTAACAGGACGAGGCTGAATAGCGTGGCTGGTTTATTCCAGCCCAAAGGAAGTACTTTTCATTGCTTTACCGAGCGAAACGGCCCCTGGCTGGCTTGAAGCTATACGTGTCCTGGAGGTTCTACTTCCCCTTCCAGCGAGTGAGCGAGCGATCGAGCGAATAAACGAATATCTAACAAACAAAATAGCGCGAATTTATTTGATAGGGACTAAATACCCATAGATGTAAGAAAAGGAGCATCTGTAGATAGGAAACTTGGGGGTTTCAGGGGGTTGGGAGTAGGGGGGAAGGGTTCGGATAGGGGTAAAAACGGAATGGTAGGTGTTTGCATGAGGCGAAGGGTATACTCCACTTGCTTTTCCGTGTATGAAGTTACAGCCATACGAAGTATATATCAAGTATATACGATACACAGCAGACGACAATTCTACGGTTAGGTGCTTAGTTCTGGGATAAGTGTGAAAAGTAATTAGAGCTACGATTCAAGTGCTACAATCGGGATGTTATTAGCGAGTCTACTACGTGAGTCAGTCAACAGCATAGAGGATACCTATTGAGTGTCCATTTGTGAGGTACCTAGAGTACTTAAGTATAAGCTACCAGCTGCTACCATGGAGCGTATGTCCTATAGACAAGATGCTTGAGGAACTATGTACGAGGCTTTTTGTTCCTGTATCCCCCCTTGAGGTCCTTGTGCAGACTTAACCACGCGGAAGCAGGAAAGGAAAGGAAACTCTCGAATATAAATTACGTCCTGGCCGAGAGGCGAGGACAAGACATCGTTTTGTCTAGCCATTACTCCGTTCGCATGCTGGGATCATATCATATCAAACCGAACTGAACCGAGAGAAACTCAACGCAACGCAAAAACAGCTAAAGCTGAAAGAAACCAGAGACACCGAGGCTCGTTCGATGCTAAAAACCTATGCGAGATCTCGCCTTAGGTACAACTTATTAGGATCTGGTATCTCCTTTTTTTTTTCTTTCATTTCAAGATCAGCTTTTCCAGCTTCTGTCGTAACTCATCGCAAATCAAACGTTCCATATCACCCTTTTCACTCCTTAAAGACTCCTTTAAGGCCCCTGCAAACTCCTGAAGACTCCTTGAAGAAACCCTAATACCACCCACCTACCGCCGGCGACGGCGAAAGAACAAGCAGAGAAGACTTCATCAGCTGTTCGTAGGTTAGAGGGTTCTTCGTCACCTACTTAAGGTCACGAGCCTCTTCCTGCTCCTCTCCAGCAGCAGGGCCCTCCTCGGCAACAGAGCCGACAGCGGTAGTGTCACGATCAACGTCGCCATCCCAAGCATAGACCACGACGTCCTCGACGCCATGCTCTGCTGCTTCCACGCGGTTCTCGGCAAGAGACTGGATGCCACCAGCATCCGCCAGACGGTACTCTCCGACGGGGTAGCGGGAGTAGCGAGGAGGCGGAGTCTCGCTGTTCTGGTCGTGGTCGCGGTCGCGGTGCTGGTAGCCGTAGACCGGAACGCTCTCCGGACGCGCGCCCAGGCGCACCATCTCGTGCCACTCGTACTCGGGGGGACTACCGGAACCGGAAGCCGAGGAGAAGATGCCGACGGAGGAACGAATGACGTGCTCGCGCGCAGACGTGGGTCCTTGACGAGTGGGAGTGGATAGGTGCGCCGGGGCGGAAGCGCGGCGCGAGTTCGTGGCGAACGGCGAGTCTTGCGAGTACACGGAGGACGCGGGGTACACGCGGATGGCGGCTGGTTGCTGGACCGGGGTTCTGGGAGCGGGGTCGAGGATGTTAGGGAGAACACTACCATCACCACCACCACCACCACCATTGTTACCGTTACCGTTACCGTCACCGCTTGCCGCGCGAGGCGCAGTGCGGGAGGGAAGACGCAACGCGTCGTTCAGATGATCGCGGAGTCGGAAGTGGTCTCTCACGGCTTTCTTGCGGTCTGATAGGCTGGAGAAGATGAGCATAACAAAGAGGATGATGACGAGCACGGCGCCCAGGATGCCGCCTATGATGACGCCGACGCTGGGGGAGTTGCTGGTGGTATTGGTGTCTGTGGGAATGCCTGTCGAAGACGCGTCGCTGCCGGGGTAGATGGCGGTGGGGAAAGCATCCGGATCGATTGGCGAGGGGATAGAGGAGCTGGTCTGAGTTGCTTCGACGATGTATTCCGGAGCATCGAACATGGTGACTACCGTTGAAACATTAGAACAACGGAACATCGAGCGCACGGGCGTTCCAGTCCAATGGTATGTCGCGCATGAGCCATAGTGACTATTGGTGCTGTAGGGGGGAATAAGTGTTAGTCTCCATAAGCTATATCGATCAAGTGAGCACACAAAGTAAAGACTATAGCTTCAACTGATACTCAGAGGGAGGTGGGGGGAGTATATGTTTCTCATAGCAGACTTCATAACAGGACTTAAGTATAGCATGGAAAGCGAGGGGATGATGAGAAGGGGTAGAGTAGATTAAGTAGGTAATGGATTACCAGAAGAGAGAAATGTAACTTACCAACATCCCACTCCCGAGTCAGAATCTCCACAACCAGTAGTTTCGAAGTTGGGAAAATCAATGCACTTTGAATAGAAAGCTGATGTGCTTCCTGAAATGCAAGCGACGATGTGATCTGAGTTGGTGGCACAAGTCGCGCCATCTCCGCAGACGAACGGCTGAGCTGAGTGTGAGAGTCAGTAACGATGTACTGATCTAGAAGTGTTTAATCTTGTTGTTGGGAGGTATGGTGATACTTACAAGAGGCTCCCGACATGTAGCCGCAAGTGACATCATTCACCCACTGTTGAGAAGCATCGTTGCGACGTTCGACCAGGTCAAGAGCATGTTGATCATTAGAAGCTACTCCGCCAGGAGCAGGAGTCGGCTCCGGAGTCCATTCGGCGCGAATAACACGAGTAGTGAAGCCAGTCTCACGAGGAAACATAGAAACGGCGGCACTCGATTGATCAAACGCAGAAGCGGAAGGCCAGTCAGCGCCGACGAAGCCGCCAGCGAGGCCGAGGAGGGCCAGGAGGATGAAAATAAACGGAACGCGCATAGTGACAAAAACGAATGATAGGGTTTGTGGTTCACAAGGGGGATTGTAATACTACCTTGTATGGTAACCTCTAATTGTTCCTTCGGGACGAAAGAACGCGCAGCGAGGATTAAAGATAAGGTTTTGGGGATTTGTGGTGTATGCTTGCGTGGGAAATGCAGCGCAGAAACACTGCAGAGGTAGGGATTACAAGTCACTTTCTAGGAACTAGGGTTAAAGTGTCTTGTGCGGGAGAGTGTGTGCTAGTGAGATGGTGTATGTGAGAAAGGAAAGGATAAAATAAAAAAGAAGGAGGAGGGAAGGGAAATTTTAAATAGAAGCTCGCAGGAAAAGATGGTGTGGGATGAGACTGGAATTGCACTGGGGGCCTGGAAGGAAAGAACCCGGGGCTGGTAGTCAAGGAAACAAAATGGCAAATAAGGTAAGAGCCAAAAGATTCAATAGAGCGGCTTAGAGGGAAGCTTGGGGCGACTATACTTAGGTACATAGGCTATGAGGGGTGGCATCGTCGAGGACGATGAGGTTGATGATGTGGGGTAGGGCGTAGGTCGTGGGTATAGCTATAGTTGACCGTTGAGTATAGGTATAGTGACACGGGTACGACTAGCTACTTTTCTACGAAAGAGACCAAGAGAGAGAGAGAGACTAGTCAAAGCACATAAGGCTATAGGAGTTCAGGGGTTACGTGTAACCTCTATAGGAAGATGAACAAGATGGCCAGTAGTATAGCGCCGAGACCTATAGCATGAGGCCAGTCTACATAATCTGAAAGCGGTGGTAACCACCTTAGCTTTACTTTCGAGCTTTGCAACTAAGCTAAGGTATCTTGAAGAAGAGAGAATAGACAAATGAGTTGACAATGATCTGATCTACCTACATCCTAAAAACCACTGTTAGGAATATGAGATCTGTAAATGTGAAGGAGCCGAAACGACGAGGTATACGACATATTAAGCTGCAGTATATTTTGCAATTCCGGGATAGTCGATTGGTAGAAAAATCTGATAGATGCCTGCTCTAATTATAGTGATTGTCAAGTATCACTCGATCATTTTGGTGAAAATAAGCACTATATGGTGATACAAGATACTCGTCTCTGCTAAGGCTGCACCGGGTGATTTTTTTCATCCGAGTTGTGTATTTTTCATTGTCCAATTCCCATGAGTTGTGTCCTGTTAAAGGGGCCGCTTTTCTAGAACTCATCCAATGTCTTGGACCGTTAGAATTGAAGACGGTTTTTTTTTGTGTCCGGAATTCACAGTTGGCTATCGTCAACTGCTAGAATTTGTTAAGTAGGTAGGTAATTAATTATTATTTATATATGAGACCGGCGAAAGGAGACAAGTCATAATAGCTTAGGTTACAGAAAGCCGTATATACAAATGATATTGAAAATAAACCAAATTAAAAAAGCCGATATCTAAAGAAAGAGTGAGCTAGAACATGGATTTACATGATGAAAATAATTTCTGAACAAGATCCATATATATCATTCGACGGCATTAAGAAACTTAGAACAGGGTCTGCAACAAAGTTGGGGAATTCCTACACCTTAAATGGACAGCGGCCGTGCCGGTGGGCCAATCGGAGCTCCGTACAGGTGCGGCGTTCCGCATGGGCCGAGCCCACCGGGAAGGTAGCCAATGAGCGGCTGAGACGGATGCCGCTAGGGGAAGCTCAGGAAGTGCATGTACATCGGTACCTTACACTGGATATCTGCACAGACAAAATTAGTTTAACCAACAACAATTAGACATGCCATAACTGCTAGGTATTGTCTTTTTACCTGAATAGCAGTACTCCAAGTTGTCGGCCATGAGTAGAAATTGAATCAATTTAAAGTGAATAGGTAGTTAACAACCATCTTTGTGTACTTAGATGCATCACCTCTTCTACGAGGGGAGTATGTGTCGTACATTGGGAAATGCCAAGCGTCGAGCATTAATTAAAATCTTATTGACACCATATCATGATCCGTATAGAGCTTTAGGCCATTGGAAACTCAAAATATGACTTGTAAGGAGATGAATAACATTCCACTATCTAGTGCTATTAATATCGTGTGTGTATCATTAGCTAAATAGAAGGGCTTGAAGTATGAGAGGATTCCAATAAATTCAGGAAGTTGATGGGTATTCCAAAGTACTAGTATTAACCTCGTAAGACAAATTGATCCCCCATAAAAAGATAAAATAAAGACGATTGCAAGGACCACATTCCTTGTATCCACTAAAGCCCCTGTTACTCCTGAGCCTTTGGTATAAGCCAGCAATATTCCAATACTAATAACGCCTAGCAACCTTTGGGTAAACTATCCTATCCTATCCTATCCTATCCTCGCCCTCGCCCTCACCAATATAACGTAATATAATTTCGGGAAATAAAATGAAAATATTCAAGCTTTTGGCTTCTTCCGAACCAGCCCAGCTCCAAGAACATTGGCCTTAGGTTCCGACTCGGCCTCGGGGCCAACAGATGTGGTAGTCGTACCAGCATCAAGTTTCGCCTTCTTCCTAATAAGGCTATCGCCTAGCGTATTCACTGCCGGCGAAGATGAGGCAGATTCACATGTAGCTTCATCAGCTGAGCGTTTCTTCCTTACCACCCCAGACAAATTGTTGACTGTCTCCCCTGCGCTGGGTAATGACACCGCCGAATCGACAGCTACTTTCTTGCCGACTATCTCCAGTGCCCAACTTTCACCCATATTCACCTCTCGAGTCCATCGTGCAGTACTTGAGACTCCTTGTTCCAAAGTTCCAAACTCGAGATGTAATAGTAACTCGACCGCTCTCTTGTAGCTATTGTCATTCAGGACGACCAGGCCTCTTCCATTCTCCGGCCAGAAGTAATAGGGCGTTTCAACATGCTTTGGGAACTGTTCCCGTTGGCGTGTCTTAATCTGAGGCTTTCTGGGGATGATTGGACCGCTTAGAACTTTCTTCGCCTTGTGTTTCCTTCGAAGCTTTCTTGTTTTCAAGCCACTTGGTTTGGACGATGAAGTACCGGGAGTCGTGAGAGAAGTATTTCCCCGTTGGTTAGGTCGTGGTGTAGTGGGTGGCGTTACATCGTCAGTTGTAGCATTAAACGAAGCCTTCGGTGTAGAGATGGTGGCTGCGGACTTCGCGGTTGACGAACTGAACTTCGAATCGGCTTGAGATTCAAAGACAACCCATAGAAAACCGGTCAATCTACCGCTGGAGCACTCTTGTCGGAATGCCATCATCTCCCAGAATTGTTCCAGCGTTTTTGGGGTCTTCCAGCCATTCAATAATTTGGCCTTTTCAGCAGTTGATTCCTCTAGTTCTTCAACAAAACGGGCCTTTGGGTCATCTGGGTACATGGGTATGAGGGACCTGGGATGAACATTGGTACCAAAGCTGTCCGGATCGTTCGTATATGGTGATATCTTCCCAAGAGGATGGTTCAATGTCCAGTTTGATGCTGCTAGACTTGTTCGGGGCAAGAAGGCTCGGGTCTCATAATTGTCTAACCCAGGAATGACCAAGTATCCATGCATGGCTTCCCAGGATTTTCTTACGTCTTCATAGTCTGTACCTTCAAGCAAGGTGTTGAGCACTCGACACCACCACTTCACCAAGCCTCTATCGTCTAGTATATGCTTGCCATTATTTTTTACGCTCCCTGGAAAGAGATATTGTGATTGGGCTCGTGCGAACAGGTTTACGACTAGTTGTTTTGACTGGCGTCTTCGATTGGCGACTAAGAAAGCAAGAAAGCAAGAAGTAATTTCTCGAATTGGAGATGGTGTTCCCTTAGGGAGGTTCAAGAGGTTCAAGTATCCAGTGGAATCTGCCTTGGAGACGAATATGATAGTAGAGAAAGATGTTGTGTATATGTAGATCTCTAGTCCTAGAACCAAAACTTCTTTATCATGATGCGCCTCCTCTTTCCCAGCTCCGATGGAAATGGCCAAGAAGTGCTTTTCACAGTACGTCTTTAACGGTTTACTTGACCGCCTCTCTTTGGAATCGCTAGGAGTGTTATAGGCAGGAGGGAGACAGAGAGGGTCGGTTATGGTAGGAGGGGTCGAGAGATGATAGGCGGTAAACTTGCGATCCTTAGGGAGGACTTTGGCAAGCTCTGCGACGAGAGGGTGAGAATCAATGAGGCGGTCGCCGTCGCGAGTTTGCGCCGTGGTGGCCATTATGAAGGATGAAGGAAGAAGGGAGAGAGAACACGAGAAAAAGAAGGAAGGAAAAGAAGAGAAGTATAACTAGAATTAAATAACTGGCCTTAATTGGCACGTAGAGTTCGAGATTCCATATTGGTATACTCGGGATATTCACGAATCGCGACTCCGTAGATGAAGACGCGTTTTGGGAAGATGAGGATGGAAAAGGAACAGGAAAAGGAAAAGGAAAGGAACAAGGGTGTACCTAATACACTGTACAGTGACGGAATGTACCAGGCATTAATAACTAAAACCTAGTCGATAAGGTTCGATAAACTGATAAGCGATAGAGTTCGATAACCTAAAAAATATCTTGGACGATTGATTGGTTAAAACTTTCTAGCGTCGCGGCCCACCCGAAAAAGTTCCGCCGTAGTTGAACCTTCGCTCAATTGCGAATTTCCATTTGTACATTTTCGATAATGCGATGAGAAAGTCCAACTTATAGCTTATAGCCAATGGCCTCTAATACCTCCCGATCTACTACGAGGCTTGCTCGTCAAGCTATAAGGGCCTGTTCGAAGCAATCCGCGGCGACACCCCACCGCCCCGCCGCATCTTTCTCGACTTCGACGGCCCGCTCTTCAGAAAATGTAGAGCAACAACGCCCACGATGGTCGTATACGCCCGAGAGGATGAAGGCGCCCTTCTCGCCTCATATCACAAAGGACCCTAGTCGAAGGGTTTGGAAGGTTAATACGAGCCCAGAGAAGCTAGACGAAGCCTTAAAGGGATTCTTGGGTCATGAAGGAGACCGCATGCTGCCGGACGAGCTCAAGTGGTTAGCGGTAACACATAAGAGCTTCGATCAAGGCCGAAGAGGTTTCAACGATCGCCTAGCCTTTCTGGGTATGTTGCTTATAATTCATTATGCTTCTTATGAGAAAACAAGTATATAAGGGCCGTATTTATTCATTAACTTCCCACCTCAGGCCGCCAAATATGTGTATTCGAATGTACGCAGACCATTATCAATGGCCCCTCTAGCTACAAGGGGCCAGAGAACGATCCTTTCGCGGATAGGCGGGAACCGTTCGACGATCCCGCTCTACGCGGAATCGACAATCTTTTCGAGATACAACCAAGTGACGTATTCGATCACAAAAAGCTAGCCAGGTTAGCTATAGATACCGGATTAACAGGAGTAGTGAGGTGGAAACCGAGAATGGTAAGTCGCATTCTCCTATGGAAACAAAAAATAATGGTACTGACGAACGATCTCTAGCCGGATAATATTAAGGGATCTGGATTCGACCCTATTATGGCTGGTGCCATCTATGCTATCGTTGGCGCCGTCGCGCTGCAGCGGGGAGGCAAGATAGCCGGCCGGATCGTGAGGGAGCGGATAATAAGCAAGCTCCGGTCATGAACAGCCCCGGGAATGTAAAATCAATGTACAAATATTACGTACAATGTATAAAGAAATAAAAAACAACCACAACAACATATCACACTCGATGTACAATCCGGTGATACCCATAGATGAATTCATATTCGACTCTTCACCTCATTTACTAGGACCCTTTCGATAACTCTACGTGGCAACTGAGAACGTGCATCATATCTAAAGAGGGCTAACCGCGTCTATTTCAGTTCAAGTTACAGCGTTTCTACTTCAATCATACGGTTAAGCGTGGTTCGACCCCCCTAGATGCTATTTAAGCGGTGGTTCATAACCCAGGACTCATCAATCTACTAGATATATAAATAGAAAAGGAAACCCAGCCTTCTATTTCTATTTTATTGGTCAGTTCAGTCCTTTATATATATACTATTAGCAACAATTTCCCAATCTCCGGATTGTCTTCACGCACCATGCCATAGCAACATTCCATGATCATGGAATAAGACGGTACGCATAAGGTATACACCATTGATTACAAGGAGGCTTAAGTCATCAAGATTAATTTATTAGGTTCGTATTCACGTTCATTGACGCGTACATTATTACATTAATATCCCTATATGGACACATGAGTATAATTGCCTTCGGCACATATCCTATAATTCCTACGCGCGGCTCAGTACTTGAACAGCCGCACCTCCTCCCCATCAGCCGCCCCGCGAATCATCTTCTTGTTGCGAAGAGCATAATACACCCTCAGCATCACGCAGCCCACAGCAACCATGAAAAGAAGCGCTGCGTTCGTCCAGTGGCCCGTAGGATATCCGAGCTTTGCTTCATCCGCTTTGTAGATCCACACCCCCACGATCTGGCCCGGCGCACCACCCAGGCCGATGTTCAGAGCGATCGCAAGGCCGACCGAAGCGGTACTGAAGATGTTGGATGAAAGCCAGCCCAATAGTGGCGGTATACAAGCAAAAGCCCCTGATGCCGCGACAATCAGACATCCGTACCGTGACGCATACGCATCTTCCGGTAACACGGCCGACGCCAAGAAACCGACGGCTCCGACTGTGGCCAATGCGGCCGAGTGCAGACCACGAGCGTTAAAGTGGTCGGCGGACCACGAGGTGAGAATTTGAACAACTGAGATAGCAATCAGCTATAAATTCAACAAATAGGAAAAAGATATGAGGGCTAATAAGAGAAAAAAAATATAACTTACCATAAGCGACAGCGTACGGCGGCACAGTCATAAGCTGCGCCTGGAGATCGTGATAGCCTAGACCCGCCGTGATAGAAGGGGTAAATAGAGAAAGCGAGCTGAACGGCGTCGAAATGCCGAAATACACAACATAATGGCCCCAAAGCCTCCAGTCGACGAGCGTTGCCTTGGCATCCGCCCAAGTCATCGCCTTGTGGTGGCCCTTACTTCCCTCGACTTGAAGCCTCTGCACCGCCAGATCCCTCTCCTGGGTCGTCAACCACTTCGCGTCCTCGGGGTAGTCGGGCAGCAGAAACCAAACTAGGAAAGCGGACAGGCAGGACGGGATCCCCTCGATGATGAACAGCCAGCGCCACGCCGACAGCCCCCCAGCCTGGTTCATGTGTCCGATGCCGTAGGCGATCGCGCCGCCGAAGGCGCCCGCCAGCGTCGCCGACGCGAGGATGAAGGCGACGCGGATGCTGCGCTCCTCGGTGCGGTACCAGAACGTGAGGTAGTAGACGAGGCCGGGGAACAAGCCGGCCTCGAAGACGCCGAGCAAGAAGCGGACAACGGTGACCGCGGCGTAGCTATGCACGCCGCCGAGCCCGATAGTCAGGGCGCCCCAGGCGAGCATGAGGAAGGCGATCCAGCGGGAGGGGCGCAGCTTCTTGAGCAGGATGTTGGAGGGGACCTCGAACAGGCCGTAAGCCACGAGGAAGACCATCAGCGAGATGGTGTACTGGAAGTTGGTCATGCCGGTCTCCGTCATGAGGTCGTCCCCCGTCGACGCGTTCATGATCTTGGCGTTGCCGATGTTCGACCGGTCCAGGTAGCACAGGAAGTAGATCCCCGCCGACAAGGGCACGATGCGCTTGTCCTGCTTCCACCGCAGCGCCTTCTCCGCCTCCGTGATGGGGCCGGAGGAGTCGTATTGAACGACGGACGCGCTGGACTCCTAGAAAGGGGTTAGCAAAACAAAACAAAACATTTGCACTCAACAAAATTGACGATTATTATAATACAAGCCCACACATACTTCATTTGCGCTTTCAACATCGAGCTCCAATTTCTTATCCGCCATCTTGTCTGAGCTTTATTACGTACTTGTAAGCCCCGAACGTACACAGATGACTTTGGTCGATGGGAAAAAAAGAAAATAATTATTTGCGTAGGTGCGATTAAATTCACGTAGGATTCAATTAAATTAAAAGCGGTGAAAAGACCCTGGGGAAAAGAACAACGATGGAAGCGTCTGAATCTGGGTAATCTGTATCTTTGACCGCCCGCCCAGGGTGTAAGAAATTGGTGGGAAATCCTAGACCGGGAACCCGGGGATAGTGGATATGAAGCTAGCTCAAATAAGGCGATCCAATTTCCGGGGTCTTGATCGAGGGTTTGGAAGAATCCTTGGGGTGGCAGGGTGGATAGAAAAGGCCATCATGTCCTGCACGTCGCTAGGACGGGGCAAAAAGACAGTTTATTTCGGCGTTTAGGATTCTTGGTTGGTTAGTTGGACTAACGAGGGGTGAAGCAACTAGTCCTATAACATGCTTTGAAGTGCGGAGTTATGAGGTTTAGTTCCTTGGTTGAACGTTCAGGACCGAGGCCGGTTCCTACGTCGGGAACGTGTCCGGGATTCGATAGGGCGACCAGGGGTCCTCGGACACTATACGATGATTTGGTCCAATTTTGGTCATCACAGTGACATACGTGCAGTTTATTGGACATTATCGGATGAGATATTGTAACTTATGTTGGTATATGAAGAAGTCGTATTTTATATAGACTTGTTAGAGTATAAATTGATGAAAAGTCATCAATTACTTGAGGTGACATCTATAATTCATTACTTTTTGTAGTCTATAAGTTCAGCCGTTCCAATACTACCTTACGTATTATTGGAGTATGTAGTGATCTCCTTCCTTCTAGATTATAGGCTACCTGTTTCTGGTAAAATTTAACGGCTTATATATTCCAATCTTATCACATAACCACTTCATATCATCCTATGTTCATTATGAAAGTAAACACTATTTCTGGCTCTTTATTTGCGGTTGCTGCTCGCGCTTATACGTTGGATAGCACCGCACCTTGGCAAGTACAGGACTGCTCCAAATTCGCCTCCTCACTTCAAGGCATAAGCGACGGTGTAACGATCCTAAATTCTAGCTATATACCCCGAAACTCCTTGAACATTGGTAACAAGGTCAACGAATATCCGCTATGTCGCCTATTCGGTAAAGCCCCGTACCCTAGAAACAACTCGGTCATCTTCGAACTCTGGCTTCCCCCTTCCGAGCAGTACAATGGTCGATTCCTCGTCGTAGGCAATGGCGGCATGGCAGGCGTCGTCTCCGAGAGCGACATGATGGACAACCTCAACGAGGGATACGCGGTCGCGGGCGGTAACTCGGGGCACCTGGCTTCGGAGAACAACGATGGGAACGGCACGCCTGGTGTATACTTACCGTATCTACACGACGAGGACCAGATCGAGTCGTGGATACACAACTCGATAGCACAGTTTACTCCGGTAGCAAGGAGTATAACGACGGCGTTCTACAGACAAGCTCCAAGATACAGCTATTACAAGGGATGTTCAACGGGTGGCGCTCAAGGCTTTGCGTTAGCGCAATTCCATCCGAACTTATTCGATGGCATTGTAGCGGGATGTCCGGGCAATTGGTATTCTCATCTGGCTCTCTCTTTTCTATGGAATTCCCAAGTGACTCAGGTAAGACACAAGATGGCTCTGGAAGAAGTATGCGTTACGAAGCTAACCGTCGTAGGGTCCGAACTCTCTGCCGCAAACTGCCCTTGATCTCATAACACAGGCTGTTCTAGCAAAATGCGACGCGATTGACGGAGTCGAAGATGGCGTCCTTGAAAACCCCCTAGTGTGTGACTTTGACATCTCAGCATTGGCATGCAGCTCCTCGGAAACGAACTCGACTACTTGTCTTACGCCAGAGCAACTATTAGCTGCTCATAGTATTTACACAGGCCCCGTCGACTCTCGGACCAATGTGTCCGTATACCCGGGGTTCTCATTTGGAAGCGAAACGGAGTGGGCAATACAAGAGGGGCCTCTGGCCGACGCATTCTCAATCCCTATTCTGCAGAACAGGGTTTTCGACAATTTATCCTACAACGCCTCAACTTTCGACTGGGCCGCAGACGTCGATACAGTAGACGAAAGAGTCGGCAAGCTCATCGACGAGATCAGCCCAGATCTATCCGGACTCAAGGACGCTGGTTCCAAGATGATCGTGTATCAAGGCTGGGCCGATCCATTAAATGCTGCCACGTGGCCGATCCAGCACCTCCGCCAGATTGAAGACTTCTTCGGTGGCGACGTAGGCGCCTGGTTTCGGTTGTTTATGGTGCCGGGCGGCGGGCATTGCGGTTCGGCTCCGAACTATCCGCAGGTCCCGGGGACGTGGCACGCGCTTGAGGCGATTGTGCAATGGGTTGAGGAAGGAGAGCTGCCATCCGAAATGTTGGGAACTAACCCATCCGATGAGAAGTTGAGGGGGAAGACGAGTAAACTCTGCCCTTGGCCACAGACTGCGCATTTGCGAGGCAGTGATGCAAACGATTGGAATTCATACGTGTGTGAGGATTAAAAATATGTATCAGGGGTCAGGAGTTAAGAGCAACATCTAGATCACTAAGTAGCCGATATGTCCCGGTATCAAACACCTAACTCGGTAAACTCTCAAGCCCAAGATCTGATCACTTGGGATGAGAAAAGGATAATTGATTTTAGCATAGGTGAACTGTTCACTACCTAGAGGTACACATCAACACGCTTGGGACCATCTCTCCGAAGAACTAGGTACTGTAAACAACAGTGAGTGACTTGGCCGAACCATAAAATAAGACCAAGCAAACATTCAGAAATAGCTCTCAGGTAACCTAGACGGGTATTTCCAAAGCGGAATTTAGCCCAGTTATTACCTAGGTCCCGACTGCAAAGTTCACGACCTACGTTTATATACTTCAAGTACCTATTTAAGCCGCCAGAAACGACTCCAAATGTTTCATGTACGCCTCGCGCTGGTCGACATGCGAGAAATGCGCAGCGTTATCGATCTTGATCCACTTGACCTTGTCGATCTCGTCGAAGAACGGCTGCATCGCGACGTCCTGTGCCTCGTCCTGCACCCCGTTAATCAAGAGCGTCGGGACCTGAATGTTGTGCAGCGACGGGACGCAAGTCCAATTGCGAAGGGAGCCGGAGATGTATAGCTCGCTCGGGCCGTACCTTTTATTTGGCGCGCGGATTAGTATGACTGTTTTAGTTACGGATGAACATTACTAGGCTAAGAGGCAGGGTAGAGCTTGCATGGTGCTGTATGTCGTGCTGTCCTTAGCGAACCAGTCGAGGGCAGCTTGGACCTCGTGCGCGGGCCACGGCCTCGCGAGGCTGAAATGCTTCTTGTAGAAGACTTCCATGGCGGCCTCGCACTCCGGTGTTTCGAATTCCTTCTTTTCCTCCGCGCGGTCGAGAGTCTCCTGGACATCCTTGGGCAGTTGCTTTCTCAGCGCGGCAATACCTTCTCGCCACGCATCCATGCTAGCCAGGCTGTTGGAAATAACCAGGCGGCGGAGGTTCCCCGATCTTGTCGGTGATGAAGCCCATTCTGCAGCAAGCATGCCGCCCCACGAGTGTCCGTAGACGTCGATCGGGCGCGAGTTGAGCCCTAGCTTAGCGATGAGATTGTCGAGCTCGCTCTTGAACAAGTCCACGGACCAAAAAGCCTCGTCGCCATTTTTCTCCGGCAGATGGGTTGAGCGCCCATTTCCAATCTGGTCATAGAATATAAGCGGCCTAGAGGATGAGAGATCGGTCAGCGGCAGCAGGTAATCATGGCATGCCCCGGGCCCTCCGTGTAAGATGACTAGAGGAGGGGCAGACGATTCCAGATCGCCGACGATCTTGTACCAGGTATGGCACGGCTTGGCAAGGCCAGGAACGTCGAACTGTACGGCGCCCTCCATCATTTTCCACTTTGCTATAACTATAAACTCGTAACTGATAAACTTTCCTATAGTATGATATATTTTTATAATGATAAGTAGCGAACACGTATATATGTAAGCACTTATACCCACCTAAGCAAATCGCGAAGAAGGCGGGGGTGTATAAAAATAGCTGCAAAAGGAATGGACGACCATGCCCTCAAGTATGAGAAGGGCACAATACATTGCTCGGTTTAATTTTATTGGTTGAGGTCTTTTTTACTATTCGTACCATAGTATATCTCGATCTTCTGGAGGAGTTGGTTTGTCGATATAAGTGGAGTGTGTACTTGTGTCTTCTCGCAGTTGAGGACATACTGAGGAGGTGATAATTGGCTGGGTCGTTTACACGTGTAAGCCTGCACGCGTATCGTAGGTTAAGTCTTGAAGGTTTATACATGACATTTCATTATCGTAAGAAGCCTTTGATAGTTCTACAATCTCCTCCGCTAGAACGACGCTCTAACGCAAGGTTTATTATGCGTGAGGCGTCTTGAACGCGGGAAACACTCAATCAAGTTAGGTATCTGATAGGGTTTCTGGCTAAGGTTTTATAAAGTCATATTCCCGTTCGGTAGGAATTTATGTTCGATATGAATAATATCAGGCACCTGTAAGTATGTCTCCTTGTGGTCTCAGAAGTGTGCCATGGCCCATGTGCGGATACATCGCTTGCAAGGATGGTAAAAGTTGAGCTATTTACGCAGCCCCGAGCAATATAGCTAAGTTGATTCGAGACGTGCGCTGCATTTCTGAATTATTTGTATTTGAGGAAGTATGCAACTACCTAAAATGTGATGTACCTATTTTGAGTAATGCTGGTATGTCTTGTGCTGGTACTCCTGATAACCCATCAGCTTCTTTTCTAAATTGGTTTCCCAGTTTTGCTTGACTGCAGCGCCAGGCTCTCTAAGATGAGTAGCAAGCTACCACTTGTCAGATTCTCTTAGAAGTAATTTAGTGTCGTTTATCTCTTGATACCAACTCAATGCCGTCTTATTTCGGCTTTCCCTTGCCACTTGTATGACTCAAGAATGGTTTAGGTAATGAATAGGTAACTTTTCCATAAGAGTTCTTTTCTAGAAGGATACTCAGATCGTTCCCATCCGGTGCGGCAACGACAAAGAGAAGCTCGTGAGGCCGAGCAGCGTATTAGTAAGGAAAGATGTAGAATCCTATAATGATAGGCCTGTATAAACTTTGTTGTTTATACGGTATAATAAGATACAAATCCATGATATTTCCTATACCTATCCAATGCCCAATATCCAATATATATCATATAAATTGTGTACTGCGAAAAATGTCCTGCATTCAATCCATATCAATTTATCGTTAAAATTAGACCCGTTATTAAATCCGATGTAAAGACCCGTACTCCCCGTGACCATATAACATATACTTCATTGATTGATTCGTGAGTTTATAACTTGCTCAGTCAGGGAGCACATCTTCAGGCCTTGCCGGGGTTAAGACGGGTGACCATATAGGCAGCCCACGCACTGGTGTGATTGTTGCAGACGAAAGGGCTTCCAGTAAGGCTTGTTGAAATGACGCTTCCCTCGTCTTTGCATTCTGGGTCACTATGGGCGCGGACTAGATAATACTTGTTAGTAACAGTGGTCATTAACTTCGTCTGTCGCTGTTGGTACGACAGCGCCTGAAAACCAAGTAGAAAAGAATATCAACTTACAAACCCATCCGGCACTCATGTAAAGGTATATGGAACTGAAAGGGTCGGCGTTTTTGTGACAAGAACCAGTCATCGACTGGGTAACGGTACCGACTCCTTGGTTGTTGGCCGAACAGCCTGCCGTAGAAAACGTCCTCATATCGCCCACGTAGGGGTCAAATCTCTCAACGGGAACGGGCCCTCCTTGAGCAGTAGCTGCGAGGGCAGCCATGCCAGCGACAACGGAGGCCGAGCGCATTGTAAAGCAGTAGTCTTGAATGATGTTTAAGATTGCTACCTCAGATACTAGTTTGTAGGTATGCTGAAGTCTATCGTTGTGATAGATTGATAGGAACTGTTGTCAGACGAGATTTCGTAAATTTATAAAGAGTGACAAACCGTAGAATGAATGTAAAGCTGTATCATCGACTCCGCCAGAACGGTCGAGAGTGTAAACCCCGCCAACGGCTCGAAGTTAAATGCTTGTGGAAGTTCGCCATCCCTAGCAAAAAGCCATCCCTAGCCCCTGGAGGGAACTCGGCTTGTGGATATATGGAAATATGGGCCTTAAAAATTAGCGAACTTAGGCGTAATAGGAGCGTATGCCCATGATTCCGTCATGGTCGAGTAACTCTCCTTGTAGGTGATCTAAGTAAATATCTCTATATATTAGGTAGAGAGCCCCAGGTCGATAGAGTTTCTGATGGTTCTGTGTTTATTGAGTGCTAGAGATATTAGAGAGTTCGTCCCAGGCGGAGTGCCGCATCTTAAGAGAAGGCGAGGACCCTCCGCGAATTGAAAATAGTAATATTAAAGTTCTTGTCCTATGAAGAATATCTACTCAGCAAAGTTAAAGAGTCAAATATCTGTATAGAGATTACTCGCGTGACATGATAGTCCAAGTAAAAATGGGCCAATCCCATAGATATGCCTGAGCTTGAGTCAGTCCTTTGAGGGGAGAACCCATAATTGATGCTTGAACTGACTGAGATGTAGGAAGGAGATGAAGATATGCCGATACTAACACCTAAACATACGATAGGGTAAAATATAAAATGTTGCTTAGATCTTAGAGTAAACCTTTAGAGTAGATCGTACCCTAGCGCGCACTTGCGGAAGGAAGCGCAAGTGGATTTTAGACAGTTTTGACGCGCGATGTGCGATGTGCGATGTGCGTAGATCGGAGTAAGGAGTTACTGATCCAAGTGGCTGGTAAGTTAATAATTCGTTAACGTTAACGATAATGTTAAAAATTGGATGTGAATTGTTTCTCTACGCTTATTGCAGATTTTGCAACAGACCGGAGCAATCAATCCCCCTTGTCACCTTGTTGATGTTCATATGTTCATGTTCATATGCTCATAGGTATGTAAAATTGGTGATGCGATGTTATGCGATGTTATGCGATGGATGTGATGTAACCCTTACCTGGTACAGTTTAATTCAGGAACCGATGATGTCAATCTTGCTACTACCCGTTATCTACTACGGCACCCATTAGTGCAATTTCCCCATCCTAGCTTCTTTCCTGCCGCCAAATCGCTGCCCCGGCGTGTTGAGAAGGAGATGCCTAGAAGCTCGAAGCTTAGGAGGTGCCTACCTCGTTAATTGGTCAGACATATTGAAGGTTACCTAAGGTTACCTAAGGTTACCTAAAACACTTGCAGCTACTGCAGCTACTACAGGTGCATGAATTGGATCCTAAACTTTTCGCAAACCTGTAAATCACCGACATTCATTAATATCAACTCTAGAGTTTCATCAGCTCTTACTCCTTGGAGGAGGAGACAAATCTCAAATCTCCTTATCCGCCGCTCTTTTTCTTCATTTTATTTCCATCTCTCTCTCCCCTCGTTTCCCATTAGAATGTACCATATCGGCAATTCAGCATTCTTACTTCGCAGTCATATCTTTCCGACCGATCGACCAAGGCGATAGCCAAAATGGCTGGCGGACTAGAAGCATCCCGTTGGGCATCCGTCCCAAGCAACTATCGCATAAATAAGTCGCATAGTACCCGTCGCCGTTCTTCCCGTTCGCGAACCTCGTCAAGCCTACCGCCGTCGACCCTCTCGACAAAATCGGCCTCCAGATCAAGATCCGACAATTCCTTTACCCCAGGCGACGCAACCGAAGACCCACCTCCACCTGAATACGAACTCTCTCGATTCCTCAAGATTGTTGCTCGGCTCAACTGGAAAATGCCATTCCTTAAGGAGGGATATCGCATGGCTATAGATAATGCCGCCAAGCCACAGGCCCAAGTAGAAGCATGTGAGATACAATTCAAGTTGGACTTCCATGAGTTTTACATGCTCATCGAGCGAGCCCTGGTCCGCTTGATGGGTATATTCGGAATCATCGTGAAGAACCATGGTGCTGTGATTAATGGCGTTTTCACACTATACGGCAGCTCGGAGAGCGGTCAGCATCAGTACCACGCAAACGTCCTTAGGGCGCTCGAAGATCCAAGGAACCCTCTGAGTGCTATCTTTGGGGTTACTGAAGTCCGGAAGCAGTTAATGCAAGCTAAAGACCTCCGCAACCGCTGGAAGAATATTGACGAGGCAGACCCAGCATCGCCTCCGCTCGCGCCGCTCTCGGCCTATAATCTTGAGCTTATTGTGCAGACCATTCTTGCGGCGATCGAGCGCGCTCATACTTTCACCGTTGAATATGTTGTTGCGCGCGAAGGCAAACCTATGAATACCTCCAGCGACACCGGAGAGAAAGACTGGGAGTTTATAGTGGATGCGATGGATTGGGAAGCTGTTTAATTGGTGCACTAACATATTAGCATGACAAGACATTATTTGGATTCCCTTCTTGTTTCTTTTAATTAAAGTCCTAGACCTACAAGTTATCGGCGTTTAGGTTGACGATCAGGCGATATGATCATGGTGCGATACCCCGGGACCTATAGGATAAGGTATTCTTAAGGACTCAACAGGATTTCTTTGTACACTTGCATCATCTTTTGCGTTGATCAACCTGAAGTTCAACAACTCGTCGAACACCAAACCTAATAATTCATACCAAGTGTTTTTACTCGGGTAACCACATCAATAAAGTACTCAAGTCAGAATTACCTTGATACTGGTTTAGGTTTATCCCCCCCTTGTGACCTCCCATAACTGTGATAAAGCTCCAATAGTGTGTCGGCTTGCCGAATGAGGAACTTGACACTTAGAACGTGACGCGAAACTTCGAACTTCGAATTAAATCCGGGGGTATGGTACATCTAGCATCAGGGGTCCTCTTGTAGGGCTGTGGATTACAGGTAAAGTTAAGCCAATGAAGTGCTATAGCTTACCTTTAAACCCGCCTAGCCCCTCCACCAACGTCAGAGAAGCCCACTTCTCTCACAGCTGAACGCGATAAGGTTGATAAGCACCTACCTGACCTGCTGACCTAGTGTACCTTGTAGGACCCTTTCAGTAACCTTAAGCATCATTCCCATTCCCATACCCATACCCATACCCATACCCATTCTCATTCTCCTTGTCATCCCCCTTCCCATAAATAAACAAACCTAATGATATCTTTTCATCTTCTTACCTTTCATCGTCACCCTTATCAATAGCTCTATCAGGGGCTTTTCTAAGAACATGGCGCCGTCTACCACATCTCTGCGCTCTATATTCGCCTATGCGAACAACTTCGTCTCCCAGTTTCCGCTTAATCTTCCAAACATTCCGAACCCGCTGGCAATTCTTGGTCCGCAAGTTCCTATCAATACCGACAGCTCCGTAACGCCCTACGATCCCCTAACAGGAACGCCAACCTGTCCTATCAATGGACCTATAAGTTGCCATAACACTTCCGTCGCCGATTCTTGCTGCTTTATCCATCCTGGCGGACGTCTACTACTCACGCAGTTCTGGGACGAGAAGGCCCACGTTGGAGGGAGCGAAGAGGACTGGACCTTGCATGGACTATGGTTAGCTTACAACCCCGTCTCTTTTTGTCGGATAATCCGCGTATGTGATGTGGTCAGCTAATGACTCCTGCCTTTTCTCACCGCAGGCCGGATCTCTGCGACGGATCCTACGACCAATTCTGTGGGATGGCGCCCCAGTTTAATAACATTAGCAAAGTGCTAGAGCACTACGACCAGGCCGACCTGCTCGAGGATATGAATCGATATTGGATTGCCAACTAGTACGTCTTCCTAGACCACAGAACACAACCTACGATGAATGGAGATAATCCCGAGACGGTCCCGTAATTATGCAGGGCGTACCAAAAAAAAAACAAAAAAAAAACAAAAAAAAAAACAATGTTTTGCTAACTTTATATGAAAAGCGGCACGAATGACCACCTATGGGCGCACGAGTACAACAAGCATGCTACGTGCATCAACACGCTGGCGCCGAACTGTTACGGCGAGGACTACACGCCGGGCCTTGAGGTCGTCGACTACTTTGTGCGCGCGTTCAGCCTGTTCAAGATGCTCGACACCTACCGGGCCCTAGCGAGCGTCGGTGTCGAGCCCGACTACAAGAAGACGTACCCCTTAGCCCAGATTCAGTCCACGCTCGAGGACTTCAGCGGCGGGAAAGTCATTCTCAAGTGCACCGGCAGGCACCACAACGTCCTCCACGAGGCTTGGTACGTGTACTTCGTCAAGGGCAGCTTGCAGAGCGGCGACTTCGTCCCGGCGAAGGACAGCTTCAAGGGCAGCGAGGGGAACTGCGCGTCTCATGTGAGATACCTGCCTAAGCGCCATAGGTGAAGTGTAAACCATACTACTGCACTATTAGTTGTTTGAATAATTAGGTATCACCCTAGGTATGCATCGTTTTCAGTTCGGCGTTTGAGGTTTAGACATACAGACATGCCTTGGATAATATGGGGTAGCGCATGAACTTGGTCCAATATTCTTAGCCTACCTATCTATATTCAAGGTTCGGGAGCTACATCATGAGGTTTATGTTCATAGGTCAAGCATACCTTGTAATCCATCTTGAATATATTCCATACAGCTAGCTAGTCTCACTGTCAAGAGGGTCCAATAGGTATGGATTACACCCAGTGCTATGTTATCTCTACCCACTCCTTCAGGCGGAAGAGCTATTCGAGCTTAAACACAGCTAAACCTTGCAACCTTGCTAAAAGTCGCCGGGGCATCTCAAGCCCGCGTGGGGTTTAAGGTTTGTGTCTATTTTGGCAGGAGTGAGTAGTTGGCGAGACTCCTTCGAGACAGCTCTAGGTGGCTATTCAACTAAACCTTATACCAAGACTAGCCGCTTGGCTGGCTCTAAGCGCCGTAGGTGTTCTGGAACGCGTTGCTGTATGAGACCATCGTGACTTATTATGCCATAGAAGCCAAATAGCTCAGCTTCAAGTCTATAGGTTCTCTAAATTGGGCACCCTAAGTCGTTGCTAAGCCAGACCCCATGATGGATATACGATATGCTATTACCTAAAAGTGACCTTTATAATCCAACTACCTTAGGTAGTTAAGCTGTAAGCTCTGGTTCCGATGTTTTGGCTTCGGGTAATACCTTTCCGACTATATGGCACGCTATAGACAAGTAAAAGGTAGGCATTGACTGCTAATGAAAGCCAAAATCATGGAGAACTAAGTATTCACTATTTGAAGTCTACGTTAACCGCGGCCCGCCTATGTGTTTACTTCATGGGAACAGCTGGAAGGCTACTCTGAGCGAAAAGGGGCCAATCCTACCATTTGTAATCTCGAAGTGCATGAGTAAAACACTACCTAATATATCCCGACTATTCAACTATATTCTTTCATCATAAAAACGCAACAACGTATATTAGCGGTTATCGTGATAATCGGTCTTCCGACCCGTCTTCGATAGGCAAGGTATTCCGATCCTCATCCGAAATGCCGAAACTAACTCTTTATCTCGCGTTAGCTATCCCAGTTTCACCCCTGAATAAAGTTTAGGAAGGGATGCATATCGGAAGTCAAAAAAAGGCTTCGAGTCATTAGACAGATAGCTCTCTCTCTCTCTCTCTATCGCTACTTTCTCCTAGTCATCGATTGAGGCTGCGGTGGATACAGGTAGGCAATCTTCAAAGACCCGTTCTGTCACCCCTTAATACAGTTGGTTGCCGAGGTCAGCTTAACAACCCCCCAGGCTAGCCGCTTACCTAGGTACCTTAGGTAGGCATCTGACAAGAAAGTATATGAGCATATGATAGAACATATTTTCCATTGCCATATTAAAAACCTCGGGCTCCTCAGTTAGTTAGTTGTCTAGAACGCACAATATAGCCTCTGCCCCGGTGATGAGCTCTATAACATGTTATTTCAGAACTTCACGCCAATCCAAGGCAGTGTCATAGACAACGTCGGATCTGCTTTATTTTATATCCAAGGTGCTACGTGAGTATTCTTAGCATCGATACTAGGTGAGCTTCTTGCGAGGCTTTATTGAAATAAGTGCCAAAGATAACGAAGCGTTATAGGTAGGTAGATGCTATACTGAGGGGTCATATCTGCAGAACACCTTTTTTTCCTTCTTCTTGCGCTATAGCGAATTCACTTAACAATCGACCTATATATATCTACGTCATCTTAAGTTGCGGCTTAATCCCCGCATCGACAAGGACGTCGAATAAAGCTTCCTGCGTTACCTGCCTACTTGAGCGGAGCAAACGACGCGGAGTTAGAGGGGGAGGTGTTGGTTGGGTTAGGTATTCAGATCATAAAATGTAAGCCACACCTACCTACCCCATCCGCAAAACCTAGTATCTAACCTACTATCTAGGCTATTTAGATACCCAGGTAGGTTAGATGGGGGGATCCATACACTATGGCGTTCCTGTACCTATGGAGCAAATCACCTGCCTATCCGAGTAAAGATGGGTTTGCTGGGCCGCTCGTTCTTGAGGCTCTCTCGGCCCTAAGAATAGGATTTATATTGCGGACGTATGGCCGAGCCATGTCTCGAAGAGGCATGTGAAAATAAAAAATTTTCTTGAGAGGGACAAGTTGGAGGAGTTCATACATATTGTTCTTCCTCTTCGTGAAAAGAGGAAAAATAAAAAATTTCGTCAGTTCTCAGAAACGTTACCTTAGGTAAGGTATGTGATGAGACGGCCGGAAGGCATGCATTTATATCCACGTGGATTGAAACATTGTTCGCTACAACGTCGTGGAGACAGCCCCTCTGGATATTAATATATCGAACCCATGAATTTATGCGCCATGGAACCCGAAATCGTACCATGTTGCAGGTAGAAGACAGAGAGTCGTTGATGATGCTTGCAAGCCAGCTGTTGGTGGTTGATATCTTACGAGAGTTAATATACTTGGATGGAAGGAGGGGTTTATTAGATAGGCGGTGAGGAGTACATTGCATCTACATCTACATTCACATTCACATTTACGTCGACGTACATCCATCTACAGACAACATCAGCATGGGCATTGCGATGCGATGAGCGTTGCGATGCGCGGGAAAATAATGCAAGAAAATCTTCACAATGCTACCTTATATGCTAGTCTCTTCTAGTTTAACCGTCTTGAATTGGTATGCAGCAGTAGTAGACAGGGTAGACTATAGCTCGGACGAACTGGGGATAGTATAGCCCAGTTAAGCTTAACTCTCGTGCGATAATATGTGACTTGGAAGCACAACGACATCATGTGTGTAGCAGAAGCGGGAAGACATCATTTTCTTCGGGAGCGCACCGCTCAAATGCCGACAGAGCGCCACCAAATTGATTATTGGCACCTTTTCCTTGCTAGCCCTTTTTATGAGTTGGTGGTGTGGGGGCGCGATGTTTTATTGATCGACTGGTTACTAGTGAAACATTTTGGTAGAGAAGCTGTTACGAGATTGGTTGACTGAGTTCCCGTTGTCATCTTTTCCCTATTTCGTTCGACCAGTCATAAAAGCCTTTGAGGTAAGAAATCGCGTGCTTTTTGCAACAACTCAGCAACGATAACTGACGGGTCTTGAGAACGGACGTAGTATATGCCTGTTAGTTGCCTAACGATGAGGTAAATCTTCGACTTCGCCTTCCAAGTAAATTTTCAAAGATCTAGAAGTAAATTCGTTTTGAGTCTAGCAAGATTAGTGCTATACTTCATGCTTCGGCGTTTATATGAATGAGCCGATGTATCGACAGTTTTCCTGCTAGTGGAATATAAAATAAACATTACGGCTCAAGTTAAGAACGAAACGAGGTTAGTAGTCCTCTTCGTAAGGAATGATCAACAGCGTAGGCTCAAACTTGCTGCTCACTCACTGGCTGCAGAGCCTGCAGAGACGCTGCATGACTTTGTGCTGACTCCGCCCTACTCCACATACAGTGCCGTTGCTTGCCCTGGAATTGGCTGCTAGATTCTAGCCCTAGCCAGTAACGGATCGGTATTTCATGTTACCTGCAGTTACCTGGAGTGGAAGGATGAGGGCGCCCAGTCCAAATGAACCTTGTCAAGTTACATCGACGATCGTCAAGGCATTTAAGGGACAGCCCCGCGTTGAAGTTCTTGCAACGCAATATATTATAGTAGCCGTTGTACGTATTGAGTATCCCGTTCTTCTTAGATCACCAACGGTGCAATAGTCCTGTCCTTAATAAAGTGATGCAGTGAGAAGTACTAGTTAGAAGCACCGCGGTCTACCTAGACAAGTAGCTACCCATGTAAGTAACCCGATATGTAGAAAATATCGACATACCCTATAGCTATAGCAAGTGTAGTTCGAGAGGTAAATTGAATGTTCGGGTAAGGTTATATACCTACCTGAGATGCCTACCTTAGGTACCTAGGGTAGCCTTTATAGTTATTGAAAACTTCATGGTGTGCAGTCATGAGCGTCGCGTTAATGGAACCCTGCTCATCAAACGTGCATATGATGAAGCGTGCTATACGGGTCGCACTTCTGTGTATCGGTGGATCGCGTTAAAGTGTGTTATACTGTACAGTAGTAGCCCGTACGGATGAGCTTGCCCACTAAGCTGTTGGAGTTCTAGACGTCGATAATGGCGGCACCCGTAAATATTTTCTCGCAAGCGTCTCCATATTGTGGGGTTCGTTCAAGATTTTGGGATCTCGTGAGAGGGGCAAATCAAGAAGAAAATATGAATCTACCATACTGACCGGACTGACACATTTACTAGTCGGTTGAACTTGTCGGTGGCTAGGACGGCTAAGCGTAGTAGTGTATTAATTGCTTCTTTCTGAAATCGATTATCGAGTCAGAGAAAGGAATCATTGGCGAGTAGTCCGCCACCCCGCGGGCTTAATGCCGATTCTTACAGCCCCATCCTTAATGAGGTCGGCTACAGGTACATAACTAAGCTGGCCTTACCGCGCTTTTGCATTGGCTATAACCTCCAAAGTTAGGTATAATTGGCAACCAAACTATGAAAAATTCCTCACGGTAAGACTGGCAACTATGAGGTATTATAATGATGACGCGTCCTTGGTTTTCCACGGCTTTTGGAGTCAAGGACAACATACCGAGTGTTGATGCCTAGAGACCACGCGAAACAGTGGGTTTATAAGAGACACAATGTGATGTGGTATGTAACTGTTGAAAATCTAAGTCAATCAGTCTCTCATTCGTCCCAAGCCGCGCGCCTGACGCCTGATGTTTGTGCCAAGCAATTTGGGGGGCAGGCTGCCAAGTCCCTAAGAGATCTTCAAACCGAGGGATTCCCAATTCCTAAGGATCAGTGGTTGATTTATGGGTTACATAGTATGATACTATCTTTATCGACAACCCTAAGCACAACTGAGGTAAGCAATATTGACGCGTAAAGCCACCTGCACCGGGAGAACTCAGGATGTCAGCGTTGCAGCAACTGATATCCATCCATAGCGTGCTATGTAAATGTACCTACCTACCTACCTAGGTATGCATGTATGCACGACACTTAGCTAGACTAGTTGTCTAGTTTAATGCAGTTTAATGCAGTTGATAATAAGATAACTTTCAAATAAGTCTGTTTGAGGTTTGACGAGAAAATCCAGAGGGTGGTATCAGGGTATGAATATGAACTATCATGAACCGAATTGCTGTGTAAGGTCTAGTGTAAGCCAATCGGTTGGCTGGCTGGTTCGGTATTAAGAAGTAACCTAATCTACTATAGAATATTTTGTCAAAGCGTTCGGTAATTCATATGAATTGATATTTTATGGTGTATTGTGTTAGCAAATTTCAATAGGCTTTCTCGTTGCTTTAAATGAGATATCGTGGGTCTTATGAGCTAACGGGAGTTGATACTATGTAAGAGTTAGGTTGGTGAAAAGGTGACCTTGCTGCCCTCAAGCCCTGAAGCCCTGAAGCGCCGGTTGGCCCGAAATAGAATATCGGGGTTAAAATTGTGCTGTACCTTCCCATACCTATCGCCCCAATCTTTACCTTAGGTACCTTACCTAGGTACCTGTAGCAAGGCAGAGAGATGCATGCCCTGTCCAAGTGCTTCAACGTTCTAACGTTTAGCGTACTGTACCTACCCGACTTGCCCTGCTTTTCCAGCCTTTAGCAAGACCAGGCACCCGGGCAGGCAAAACGGGCAAGGCAGGTACAATTCTTGATGTACGTACAATACCGGCAGATTACATAGGTACATACTGTACCTTTATACTGTATCGCGCCTTTCCGGCTATTCTATTGTACTGTACTTGGATTGTGGTCTCATTTCTATTCGCACACAGAGTATGTGGGACCCCTGTTCTTGTACTTCGGGTACTTTACAAGGAAGCCCACTTAGTCGATCGCAGGTTCTCGCGGTACAATAGGTACAATAGGTACATTAGATCCTATAGATGCTTTCGTTCACACTGCACCGTCGTATTGCGTTTTTGTTCCTTTTCTCCCACCAAGCGTTTCCCGTCTTGACTAAATCCAATTCCACGATCTCCCACATCTCACACCCAGTCTACAATTTTCGGTAGTCTACCCGGGTTGAGTAGCGAAACAACATTTTTTCCCTTTTACTAAAAAAAAATTCTCACTTGAATCCAATCCAGTTAGAATTATTTTTTAACTTTAACTGTTGGAATAACTATAGCGCATGAGGGCGTCAGCCTTTTGACCTTTAATTATTCATTTTTTTTCTTTTCTTTTCACCCACCCCCCCGAAAGAATTTCCTATGACTACTGATCCGGAACGGTCTGTCACATTTAACCTCACCTCGTCCCTATCCTCCGTTCGACTTTTTTCGCTTCAAAATACGGAGGAAAGAGAAATAGGTGTCGTCGTTCTCGCCCTCGGTTGACTGGCTGGCTCGGAACAAGCTTTCGGGTCGGGTCAGCAGTACGCGAGCGTATGCCTCGCGCTTCAGCATCGGTAAAGCGACAGCACGGTGCTTCGATCCCTCGAGATACCAGACAGCACGAGAATGGCTTGGTAGGTCCAGGGAAGCGCGTTTCTAAGCAAAAGAGCCTGGGCCATATGAATGGAATCGCGAAGCAGCCTGACGACGATGCGGCTGTACCCCCTGTCCCACCAACACCACCCCCCTGTGCGAACGGCTACTCCAAACAACCACTCGAAATGCCCGTAGAAAACAGGATTACTGAGTCGCTTAGAAGAGGCTCGCTTGGCGGTTATTCTGAGTCCTCGTCTTCGGAGTCGTATAACTCTCAAGTTGGAAATATTGAGGAGAACCACCGCCGAATCGATGTCAACGCCACCAAAAATTCTAATGTTCATCGTGATCCTGGCCCGCTTGGTGTCGACTTCGCTTTAACCGTACTTCGGTCGTGCCCCTTGCAAGACACTATTGCTATCCTTATCATCTTGATGCAAATTCCTCCGCTGGCTTTGTCTTGCATCTACGTGCTTTTCACCTTGCTTACTTTCGTGACCAGCAACGGCCTGACATTTAGCGATGTATTTGAATGGAATTTAGGTGCTCCCTCTTTGGCAACCGTCATCTGCGTCGATGGGATCGTGCTCTTGATTTGGTTGTTCCTATGGGGTCCGATTCAGCATGTCATTCTCGACCTGGCACAGATGGTTATTGCTTTGGGGTTAGGCGGCGGTTCCAGTTCTAGAGACGGCGGCTCTATGAAAAATACTCTTATCTGTTTAAGTATGATCCTGCTATCTCACGTACTGCGCCATACCAAGATGAAATACTCCCCTATAGGGTATCTCCTTGGCTCGAGCCGATTCATGACACCTGATCTGGATGATCCGCTCGAATCTCTAGAGTCCATACGCGGTTACGATAAGGTCCAGACAGGGTGGTTCGGTTGGATTAAGAGCATATTGGCAATTCACATTTTGACGCAGGGCCTGGTTAAATATATACGCGATTGGTATTTGAGGCGAGAGAGGCGCGATATCCTTGCCCAGAACGCTGCCGATCCCGAAGCAGGGAAATCCTATACCGCAGAAAACGACGGCGGATTTTCAACACCCGATAGCGATACCGCTTCTCTTCAAAATTCAACAGCGTTAACTACAAAAAAGAAAAGAAAACAAAGCGCCCAGATTCGGAATCGACAACCGCTCTGGGCTGCTCTAGCGAGCACTAAGATAGTTGTTGTGAAAGAATACGAACTGACTCATGCAGCAGCAGAATCTGCAGGTTCTAATGCTACTGACATCCATAACTTGGGGAATGCCCCTTTCAACACAGAGCCTGAGCAGATCTGGATTACGTATGTTGGCTGCGACGAAGTTTGTTTTAGCACCAGTCACTTCTTCAGCACACCCGTGCCTGAGGTTGCGCAAGACGGATCGAGGATGGATATTTCTAAACCCTTCTATGTCAGAGTTAACAATGCAGTTTGGCAGCCTACTCGGATGTTACCAGTGCACGATTCTGAGGCGGATGCTAGCCAGGGAACTCGATGGAGCGGGGACATTTACGGGCTCACTCCGATGTCGAATTACGAATGCGAATTCGTCAGTACTACGACGCATGAGATTCTATTTTCGACAAGTGTTAGGACAACTCAAGCTCAGTCTACGGACGTGGACTCTAGTACTTCGAAACCCGCTGGTCAGCGTTCTCTTCGGCCCGACTCGCCCATTACAACCCTCAAGACCTCGATTGCTGCCGCAGAAAGCAAACTCGCGGAGGAAAAGGCCCGACAGAAGGCTTTGCGCAAGGAATTCCATCGGAAAGCGAATGCTATGAAGAAAGATAATGAAAAACTCTCTGCGGCAGTCCAGTCAGCTGGCACGGGTGACGACAAGCTGCGCCAGAAGATCCAGCAGAATACTACCCAACATAAACAGGCCGAACAAGCAGTCATTAATCTCGAGGCGGAGTTGAAGGAGCTTGCATCGATTCCTGAATCTTTGAAGTCGGCTTGGAAGGCAAAGCAGTCTGCATGGACCAATGAGAAATCCAAATACGATGGTGCGGTGGCTGCGTTTAAGAGCTTCAAGGCATCCGTGGACCGTGGGATCAAGGCTCTCCAGGAGGAAAAGACAGGCCTTCAAGCCAAGCGCAATAAAATTAGCAATCGCATTGCCAAGGTCGATGGTGAGCATGCACGTATCGCCGATGCTAATGCTCGCGGTCTTGACGAAGCGGAGCGGCGGCGGCAGGCGCGTGAAACGTACGAGAACGACATCGCAAAAGTGGAACAGGATCTCAACGCCAAGATCACCGAACTTGAAGCTGCTATTTATAATAAGGAGCGAGAAAACGAGATACTAAAAACGCAGTTAGACTCGTTCCATACACAGCAAGCAGCTTATGCTTATGCGAATTCGTACGATTTCTCCGATACTCCTGCGCCATTTTCGTCTCCCAGTTCGGCACCGCAGGTCACAGGAAATGCGACTAACTCCGGTGCGTACGACGCCACAGCTGCTTGGAACAACAGCCTCTACACTTCGTCCCTTTGGGGTCCATCCCCCCTTGCCCCAGGTTTTGTGCCGCAGGGAACCACCACGCTAAATGTTCAATTACCCGTGACCAAGGCGCGTGGGCGTTCTTCGTCGATGCTTAGCGATGTATCTGGATTTACGCAAAGCAGCACAGCCGACAACGAAGGGCATAGCACAGTTAGAGGGAGCATCGGGAATCTTGGTGTGTCTCCGGGCCTCGAGTACCCTACGCCTACTGGACCTCGCAGCAATGTCAACGGCGAGATAATGAGCGATGGTACGGGTAGCCCTAGCAGCGGTAGTGTCGGAACTGGTAGTATCGGAGATCCGATGAGCCCCGGGCCCTGACGAGATGGTTGTAGGAGTGCTTTAGTTGTGCTCAGCGCAATTAGGGACTGCCTTCGAGAGTCTGCAGCGATGTGCTTTCTGCCGCATCCATTCGGACTGAGTAGATTGGATTAGGCAATGATAGGCGTTTTTCTTTCACTTCACAACCTGCTCCAGCAACGTATCTTTATGTGACGTGATGATTTTGTATGAAGCCTCGCTCTGGTGTTATGAATGTCTAATGGGTAAGGTAAGGTAAGGTATTTCGTAGACATTTTGCAAGCGTGCATAATATGTAGATGATTTTGATATCTACGGTATTCTATCCTACCCATATTTACTTGAAACCGTGTGTTTATACTGCAATATGTTTATTTTATTTGCTCATATGTGGTTAAAGGTAGGTGAAAAAGGGAGGTTGTCATGAGCGGGATTCGAATCGCGTTAGGTAACGGATATATACGTACTTCCGTACTTCATACTATTAGATCTTACTTTGCGCCACGCACTAATTAGTCGAATGAAAAATGTGGCACGCAATTACGTACATAGTAGTGAGACACTGTAACTGCTCTTTCAACAGGCTTGACTAAGCTCTCAGCAGTTAAGCCGGAATTAGGAATTCACAAATTCCTAAAGCCGTTTCTTCTCCCCTTCCCATCTCATTTTGAACTTCGCAATTATTGCGACCTCCTGCTTTATACTCCGCCCATAACCCAGACAAACTATCATTGATACGCTATTCCTGAAACCCGTCAACGGGAATCGTTTTTCGTCTATTCCGGAAGGCCTGCATCTGCACCGCTGCACTGCCGTACTACTGCATCGCATCCGGTCGGCTTTTTGAATATTTGATACTAACAACGTCACACTTGGCATACATGCCCAGATGGACCTCGATTCAACTGGTTCAAGACGAGCTGTGGCTTTAACACCCGGCCCTCGAAAATCGGTTCCCTATGGCCAAGCATGCACTAACTGTTCCAAGGCTAAGTGCAAATGTATAAGCCGTGGTGGCCCAGGTTCAGTTTGCGAGAGATGCCAACGACTAGGTAAAGAATGCATCCCATCCATTAGTATTCGAAAGCGTGCAGCAAGACGTCCCGCATCAGAGAGGACTGCACATCTTGAAGAGAAGCTGGACGATCTAGTTTCTATACTCCGAGCCCAGGCCGTTGTGAACCCTCCAGCGGCGGGGACGGGCACCTCTTATACGCCTACTTCCAACAGTGAACTCCTAAGCGCTAGCGCTAGCGTTGGTTCCAATGCCAACGCCAATACCAATGCCGCTGCCGCTGCCGCTACCGCCGCCACCCCCCTGGAATTGGATCCATCTATAGGGGCCGTGCCGAATGGTAACAACTTGGCTGCTGCTACTCCTACTACTGCTACTAGCCAAGCCTTACCACTACCGTCACCTGTCATTGATACCGCTTCTTATTGCGACAGATACGCTTCCGCAGCCTCATACCCCACTCCTCCTTCTGTCGCCTCTTCTCATGATGGTGGTCTTTCACCTGCTGAGGCGGAAGATACCTTGCGGGTATTTCGAGACCAGTTTCTTCCCTTCTTCCCGTTTGTATATTTACCGCCAGACACCACGTTAGTATATCCATTCCCCGTTTATGCATATTATGTTTATCTAGACCCGTTTTCGGTCATGATTCGAAACTATGACTATTTATATAACTACCGCATTCATTTAGCAGAGTTAACGTTAATGTTTTAGGGCTGCTGGGTTGCAGCTAACCAAGCCTTTTCTATGGCTGAATATAATGACCATTTGCTGTAAATCGCAGCCAAGAAAATCAGCCTTCAGTCAAAAAATCAGAGAGTATCTAGCACAGAAGATGTTAATAGACCTAGATCGAAATATGGATATACTGCTCGGTCTTCTTGCATACTTAGGTTGGTATGTAGCTTAACCTCTCTTCTCGCGCATCGTTTTGAATTTTCATTTTCAGCTACAAGCGCTTTTCTAACGTAACTTCTAGGGGTATGCATCATTTCAGTGGCAAGCCATATATCGTAGCATATATGAACCTCGCTGTTACTGTCGTCACAGATCTGCGTCTTGACAAGCCAGCTCAGGACAACTTTTACAGAGATCTCCATTGCTTCAAGCCTTCCTATCCTTACCCAAAGATACCTATATCTACTACTCGCACAAACGAGGAAAGAAGGGCTACTTTAGCATGCTTTGTTCTTTGCTCCAGGTATGTACATTTACCTGCCACCTGCTTGACCGGGATGTAGTAGGTGTGGTGTAAGCCATAGTGCTAGATAAGCTAAACTTCTGTGTCTATTTAGTATTTCAAATTTTTTGAGAACTCAAACAATGCGGTGGACAGCCCATATGGAAGATTCTCTTCAAAAACTTGCCGCGAATCCGGAATGGATAGGCGACGAAGCCCTTGTTGCGATGGTCAGAACGTACAAGATACACGAGGATGTTGCGCAAATAACCTGGCGAACAGCGGAACCCGCTGGGAACTCGACAGCTGTAAGGGCGCCTCCTGCCATCTACGTCAAAGCATTGCGCGCCAATCTGGACGCAATCAAAAAAGATATTCCACCTTCACTCTTAGATAACAGTAAGTCGTCCCCTTAAGAATTTTACCTCTATGCTCTCTTCTTTGTTATCCTTCTTATGTCAAGTTTCCGTCTCTATTATTCAAACCGCTCGAATTCTTCACGACTAACGATATAATAGAAGTCGTCAATTCACACATATACGCAGCAGAGCTATCCATAGCGGATATGTCTCTCTGGAATGTGAATGCGTGGCTTTCAACGCATCCTCATAGGCCACAAGGTGTGAGTAGCAGTGGGAGTGGAGGCATTGACCTGGGCAAGATGGACGCGTATTATGCCAGTCTCCAAGCAAGCAAAGCAAGTCTCGAAAACTTCCTACGATTTGAATTATCGGAATATCCTGCCATATCTTTCTCGATCACACTCCATTTTGGCAGGGCGGCGCAGACCCTTTACCGGCTGATGGTAGTAGACGACCCGGAATGGGATCGTAACATCGTTAAGAGTTCCATCGATATGATGGCAGCACTAGAACAGGCGGCCAGCAATTTCGCGCAGGTATCTAGCGCGTGGAGTCTGGAGAATAACGACGATCCCGATAACATGGACTATTACAGCCGGGCTAGCCTTGCCCTCCGGAGTACGATACCGGCCTGGAACTCGACCCTGGAACAGGCCAACCTCGGAAAGAGTGTAGGTTCAGCGGTTCCAGAGGGACCAGGCGTTGCTACTACCGCTGCTATGTCGTATCAAGTACAAGCGCAAGTCCTTCCGGAGCTGACGTCGTTGGAGTGGTTGGATGATCCGTGGCTGAGCGATATGTTGCGGTCCTGGGAAGGGAATTAAACCACACTTGCATCTTTTGAGTTCATACACGCTCGGTTTAGGTGTACTACTATTATTGCGCAGACGCGCTATCGTTGCTTCAGCATAGAATACCCCCCCATCAAGTTTGGCGTCCGGTTCGTGTTTATGGAAAGGCGGGAAACGAAACATAGAGCTTAGCAGGTTAGGTACTTTACCCGCGGCGATTTTTTGAATATTTATGTAGGTACCTAAGGTTGACCCTACTTAATCAAAAAAAGCATACGCGGGTTTGGGGTTTGGTAGGGTTCGATGGCGGTGTTGGAAACCAGACTACTAGGTAGCAACTATATACTTTAGACACCCAGGAGTCACAAATCCGGAAAGGTGAAAGGAACAAAGGGAGATCTTGAACAACTAAATGAATATTAGAGAACACCCTCTAAAGCATTCATTAGGTACTTCGCAATGCTCCACGTACCTAGGTACGCCTAAGCTATAGTGATCGTGAGATATAAATCTGCTTGTTATAAAGCCCTTATGAAAGACTTAGTCTCATAGTTAGTTCCCATCAAGTCAGAGTTAAATACAACAGTAAGCCAAGCCTGCAAGTAAGCCTGCATTTTTGATAGGTACCTCGAATCGACTTATCAGTGAGTAGCAACTAACCGGGTTGACAATTCAACTTGGCACTTTATACCAAAATCTGCATTGGATAGGCATTTATGAAGTAAATACAGGTCTTTTCTTGTTTTTTTTTTTTTTTTTTTTTTTTTTTTTTTTTTTTTTTTTTTTAAAATTTTTTAAAAAATTTGTTTTTAAAAAAAAAAAAAAAGAAAGGGAAAACAAAAAATTAA
>MU284158.1:0-157840 GCA_022478815.1 Daldinia bambusicola
AAAGTATATTAATATATTTTATAACCATATATATATAAATTTAATATCGTAAATAATATTAAAATATATCTTTATATTAAAATAAAAAACATAAAATATATTTAATACTTATTAAATTAATATTTATAAAAATCATTTTATAATATTATATATATATATATGTAAATATATATATATATAATACTTTAAATTATATAAAATATTTTACTTTTAATATAAAATTTATAAATCTTAAGAATTATTTTTATAATTTTAAAATATTAATAATTTAAAAACTTTATATTTTAAATAATTAAAATAAAAGTAATAAAAATAAATTATAATAATATATAATAATTTTTTTTTTAAAAATAAAATTATATATATAATTTTTTTAATTTTATATATATATATTATTTAAATTTTTAAATTAAAAATTAATATAAAAATTATATTAATAATATTTTTATAAATATATATATTTTATTTTATAAGTTAAATTTTAATTAAATTTTTTTTTAAATAATTATATTTTAATTAATAAAATAATATATAATTTTATAATTTTATATATATTAATTTTATATTTTAAATTTTTATATTTTATTTATAATTATTATAAAACTTTTATTTTATTAAATATAAAAATTATTTAATTTTTCTTTAAATTTTAAATATTTTTTTAAATTTTCTTAGTTAAATTCATTAGTAAATTTGTTAAATATAAGCTTAAAAAATAAATAATTAATTTATAATTTAAAGAAATAATTATAAAATTTATTATTTAATATAAATCCTTTTAAATTTTTTAAATTAAATTTATTAATATATTTATTAAATACAAATTTAAAAAATAAATTATGAATTTATAATTTAAGGAAATAATTATAGGACTTACCGCTTAATATAAATTTATTTTTTTAAAAAAAATTTAAATCTTTTTTAAAAAAAAAATTATTAATATTTTAAAATATTTTTAACTTATTTTTTATATTATTAAATATCCTTTAAAAAACTAATTTTTTAATAGTAATTAACTTTTTAATAATAATTAATAATTTAATAATATTTAACTTTATAATATAAAATTAATTTAATATTTTTAAAAAAAAAATATATTAAAAGAAAAAAAAATATATTTTTATTTTAATATATTAAAAAAGAATATACTTATTAAATCAAATATTAATATTAAAATAATTAAAGTAATTAAAAAATCTAATATATTTTATTAAATAATATAATTAAATTAATTAAAATTTTAAAAATTTATATTTTATAAAAATTTAATAAAACTTTTAAATAATAATAATTTTTTTTTAAAATAAATATAATGTTATATTAATAATATTAATAAATACCCCATTAAAAACATATTTAACTTTTATAATTTATGGAAATTATTTTAATATATTAATTATAATTATATAAATAAAATAAAGTTTAAATTTATATATTATAATATAATATATTTATTTAATTATATAAATAATTAAACTTTAAAAAATTTAAAAAATTAAATATTATTATCTTATATAATGAAAATAAACTTTTAAAAGTATAATTTACTTTTTATAATAACTTTATTTAAATTTATATTTTATAATTTTAAACTTAATTTACTTTATAAATATAATAATTAAAAATTTATTTTTAATATTTTTAATATAATTAATAAAAATTATAAATAATTCTTTTTTATAATTTTATATAATATTATATTTCTATATTTAATTATAAAATTTAAAAATTATTTAAATAATATATATAAAATAAAAAATTAAACTTTTATTAATAATTACATTTACTTTAATATAATTTAACTTTATTTAAAAAATTAAGATTTTATTATTTTTATTATTAATAACTTTAATATATATTATATATAAGGTATATAATGAATAATAAAAAAAAATCTAAAATCCAATAATAAAAAAACCTTAACATATTATATAAAACGTATTATTACTTTTAATTTATAATTTTTTAATATAGTAAAGGAATTTTAAAATTATATATTTTAAATTTAATATTAAGCTTAAAAAATTAAATTTTTTTTTATTATAATAAACATTAAAAAATAAAAAATTATAAATTAACCTTAATATAAATTTAATTCCATTAAATATTAAAATATAAAACCAAAGTATTTATATTACTTAATATTATTATTTACTTAAGTAATATATTTTAAATAATTATTTTTAATAAAATATATTTAAATTTTTAATTTTTATTATATTTATTAATAATAAAAATTTAAATTTATTTTATTATTTATTTATAAAAATGTGAGTTTATTTATATATATAAAATTTTATTAAATTTCTTTATTTTTTTTTTATTAATTATAAATTATTTTTATAATAATTAATAATAATATTATAGCTTATATAAATTAAAATTTCTTTAAATTTCTTTATTAATTTTTTTTTTATTAATTATAAATTATGTTTATAATTATTATTAATAATATTATAATTTATATAAATTAAAATTTCTTTAAGTTTTTTTATTAATTTATTTTTTATTAATTATAATTTAATTTTATTATAATTATTAATAATGTTATAACTTATATATTATATTAATTAATTAAAATTTATAAAATTATAATATATATATATAAATTATAATATTATTTTTATTTTTTTATTTTAATTATATAATTATTTAATATAATAATAATTATTTATTTTTTTTATTTTTAATATATTTATATTATAAATAATTTTAAGATTATTATTATATTTAAAATAATTACTTTTACTTTTATTTTAATTTTAATTAATATTATTTTTACCCTTTTATTTATTTTTACTATTTTATTTATTATAATTTTTAATAATTTTATTAAAATTTATATTTAATTAATAATATAAACTTTTATTAAAGGTAAATTTAAATTTATAAAAGGTATTATTTATTATTTTAATATATTTTATAAATATATATTAAATTATTATAATAAAACTTATTTTTATAATGAAAATAATAGTAATTATACCATATTTATATTTTTTTAAAAAATAATTTTTTACATTTAATTTTATTAATTAATTAAAGTTAATTATTATATTAATATATAAATTATTTAGTATATAATTAATTATATTATTTTATTTAATGAAAATTAACATTTTTATTTAAAATTTATTTATTAATAATAAGTTTTTAAATTTTTAAAATATAATTATTAATTTTTTAAATAAATTTAAAATTAATTAATATTAATTATATGTAAATTAATTTATAATATTATTTTTATTAATTATTAATTTATTAAGTTATATTAATTATAATAAAATTACTATATTAAATTTTATTATATATTTAATATAAATGAAATTAATATAAAAATTAATTATTTAAATAAAGTTTAAATTTAAATTTAATATAATTTTTTAAAGTTTTATATAATTAATTTTAATTTTAAGATATTTATTATAATAATTAAAATTTATTTAATTATTAAAGTAATAATTATTTTATTTATAATTTTTTTAAATTATTAAATATTAGAAAATTAAGTTATTAATATTTTAATTAATAATATAATATTAATTATTAATAAAAATAATTAAATTAATAATTTTATTATTTTAAAATAATTAAAATATTTTAATTAATTTATTAAATTAAAAAATTTTAAAGAAAAGTAATTTTTAATTTTTAATAATGTTAGGAGAGTAGTCACGTGGTGGTGGTGGAGGCTAAGGCTTAGCCTGGGTAGGGTTGAGCTTTACCCACGATTTGGTTAAATAGAGATTCTTTCCACATTTTTGTAAAATTACCTTTTTTTAACCTTTACAATTATAATTACATGTTTAATTAATTTCGTTCCGTTATTTTTTTTCACAAGCTTTACGATATCGTAAAACATTAATTAATAATTGATTTTAATAAATAATTATAATAATTATTTAATAATTTAATTTTTTAAATAAATTATTAAATTAAAAATTATTATATTTTCTTTATTATTTTATTTAATATATAAGTTTTAATTATTAAATATAAGGTTTTTTAATATATTAAAATTAAAGTTTTAATAATAATTTATAAAAAATATTTAAAATAATATATATAATTATAATAAAATTAATTTTTTAATTATATATTATTATATTTATAATTATATATTTATATTTTATAATATTAAAAATATATAATATTAATTTAAAATATATTTTTTTAACTTAAATTAAGTATTAAATTTTTTTAAAAATTTATTATTTTTAACTTTTATAATAATTTTATATTATTATAAGTTTAATTATATTATACTTATTTTTAGTTAAAAATATAAAAAGTTATTAATTTTATTTTTATGTAAAAAAATTAATTAAATAATAATAAAAATCCTTTTAATAAATTTAAAAAAAATTAATAGATTTTTTAAGTTTATTTATTTATACTTTAAAATTTTAAAAATTAATAATATATTATTATCTTTTATTATATTCCATATTTATTATAAATTTAAGAAAATTTTTTATATAATAGTTTTTAATAAAATTATAATTATAAAAGAATTATATAAGTTATATATTATTATTATTAAATAATAATAACATTAATTAAAAAAATGTATTTTAAATTATATTAAACTATTATTTATAAAAAATAAACGGTTTTACCTTATTATTAATAATAATAAATAACGTAATTATTAATATTAAAAAATTAAAAAAAAAGAAAAAAAAATGAAAAAGTAAAAAAATATTATATTATATAAGTGATTTATTAATATTTAAGTAATTTTAAAAGTATTAAAAAATTATAAATTATATTAATATTATAAGTTTTTATTAAATAATATTAATATATTATAAATTTATTATTATATTTAATGTAAATTACGTAAAAGTTTTTATTTTTATAAAAATAACATTATTAAAATATATATTATAAAATTAAATGAGTTTATTAAGTAATTAAAAATTATTTTAAATAAATTTAATTAAAAAAATAAAATTAAGTTTAATAATTAATAGGAAAAATCTTTTAAATATATTTTTATTTATTTATTACTTTATAAATTTAATTAATAATTTATTAATAAAATAATTAAAAATTACTATTAAAGGATAATTATTTATATATAATAGTATATTAAAATACTTTATTTTAAATAATAAATAAATTTATAAATTTTTAATTTTAATAAAATAATTATAAATATATTAAAATTATATAATATTTAAATTATTTTAAATACTTTAATATTATACCTTATATAAATTATTATAAATAATTTAATAAAAGATATTAATAATTATATATTAAAAAAAATATTAAAAAATAAAATAAATTTAAAAAAAAAAAATATTAATATAAAAATTTAAAATAAATATAAAAATATATATATATAATATTAATATTAATTACTTTTTTAAAGTAATATATTTATATAATAAAATATAAAAAGTTATAATATATTTAATATATAAATATATTATTTAATATATTTAAATAATTATAATAAATTTAATATATATTTTATAATAAAATATAAAAAATTATAATATATTTAATATATAAATATACTATTTAATATAAGTAATTATAATGGATTTAATATATATTTTATAATAAAATATAAAAAATTATAATATATTTAATATATAAATACATTATTTAATATAAAAATATTTAATATTTATAAAATTAAATAAATAATATATATTATTATAAATAATATTATATATTAATCTTAAAATATATTATATTTATATAAAAATTATAATAAAATCTTATATATTAGGTAAATTTTAAAGAAATCCTTAATTACTGCCTAATTTCTTAATTAAAGTACAGTACCCCTTTAGGGTGCGTCATCGAGTTTACGTAGACAGCACTAGTAATGCCTGTAAAATGTGGCTGAAGCTCTCCACTATCCCCGCTGGTATGTTTTGATCTGGGACCAATCGAATTTGATCGATTGAAACTCTGTACGAGGAGCTGAGAGCTACATGTAGGTACTTGGGTACATCCATTCGGCTTGTAGGTACGCAAAGTACCTAAGTACCTCCCACCCAGGTCCACTGTAAAAGATGGTCGGCCCAAGTAATAACCCGACCCCTGACTCTTGGCCCTCGATTCCATCAATGTTCCAGGTCCCGTCCTTACCTAAGGTAAAGCGTGGCATCCATCGAAGCTAAATCCAATTATCGCTTGCGACAAGCTGTCCAGAAGGTCCCAAGCTTTCGACTAACTTCATAATTTTCTAACTGCGCACAACAACGCAAGATGAAGTTAACATTATTTTCGGCTGGGCTATTTGCCTGCCTTTTCTCTATGGTCTCAGCGACCGCTTTAACTTACAAAATCGGCGCCAACGAGAAGGCTTGCTTTTATGCGTTAGCTGAAAAGAAGGGCTCCAAGATCGCCTTCTACTTCGCCGTATGTTTTTATGCGCATTACCTTGCTAACTATCCCACTGACCAGTCATTTCAATAGGTCCAATCGGGAGGCTCCTTCGACATTAACTACGCAGTAACTGGTCCCGGTGAGAAGGTTATTTTGGATGGAGAGAAGGAGCGTCAGGGCGATTTTGTTTTCACGGCCAATGAGGTTGGAGAATACAAGTTCTGCTTCGACAATGAGATGAGCACATACTCGGAGAAGTTTGTCGACTTCGAGATTTCTGTGAGTAGAGTCCTCGCCGTTGAATAATACATGCCGGTTCTGACTCAGGTTTCTCCAGGTTGAGGATGAAGTACGGGCTCAGCTCCCCTCTAAGCAAGGATCGACTCCCGAACAGACGACCGCCCTTGAAGAATCCATATACAAGGTGTCAGGCCAACTATCCACTATTGCACGAAACCAAAAGTACTTCCGTACTCGAGAAAACCGAAACTTCAGTACCGTCCGAAGCACGGAATCGCGAATTGTCAACTTCAGCTTGGTTCAGTGCCTTATGGTCATCTGCATGGGCGCCTTGCAGGTCTTTGTCGTCCAATTCTTCTTTAAGGTACGTATTCTGTTCATGGGTCGCTATACTTCTGCTAATAATATTTCAGGGCGCACGCAAGGGTTACGTGTAAATGGAGAATTTGAAATATTATGTCAAGACTGGTTTTGCGGCGTATTGGTACACCGGTTGGCATTGGCACCTCATGCGTTATGTATCATAGGAGTCAAAATGGAGTGAGAATTGTCGGGATAATCGGACGAGAAATATTTCGGTTAAGACAAAGGAATAGGTATCAGCTATCCCAGAATTTAGAAGTACGTGTTACGATGATTTGCAACCTAAGCACACATGAGACGAATCCGTATTTTTGGTGTAAGTGACGTATATGTAGACTACATTCTGAGAGGTTTGTTAGGAGTACCATGTGCCATTTTATAATAATAGGAGGTACCTTAGATGCATGTCTTTTCCCAGCTGCTGCAAGTTTCCTTATAACGCTCAATGAATAGGTAGCCCTAAGCTTCCTTCGTAGTATATTTCTGAGAATACGACAACTAGATGTATTTATCAGAACAATTGATTGCACAAGTATAAAGTCGTACATAATCCGCACCGAGCGTTAAATGCATTAGGTACAGCTCTAAGGTCGGTACCTCGGTACATGAACTGACATCTACTACATTAGGTAAATATGAGTGTACAGAGTTTGGCCCTGTCCCAGCCACAATGTGACCATTCTCCACTTTAATTAGTAGGTCGACTTGCAGAACCGCGACGCATCTACGGCTTTAAACCTGCTGGACGCTGCAAACCTGGCCAGCCAGTCTTTTTCAATCACACACTCAAACCATCATAATCATATCCAGTCCCTCATCATGGCGGCGTCACTTACGGCTGCTTTACCAAAGCCGAAGTATACTGGCGAGGATGAAGATATACCGGCGCACGCGCAACAACGTGGTCCTCGAATTGTCGGTGCTGGTCAAATAGACGAATCGCAAATCGTTCTCCGACGAACCGGTCCGCCCCCATATGGTCAGCGTGCGGGATGGCGGCCAAGAGGCCAGGAAGATTTTGGTGATGGAGGTGCTTTCCCAGAGATTCCCATTGCGCAGTATCCCTTATCGATGGGTAAAGAGTCCGGCAAAAGCAATGCTCTAGCTATTCAAGTCGATGCCTCTGGGAAGGTCAAATACGATGCTATCGCGAGACAGGGCCACGGCGAGGGGAGGATAGTACATTCGTCATTTAAGGATCTCATTCCGCTTCGACAACGTGCAGACGCAGGCGAGATTAATCTGGAGAGGCCTGGCGAGCAAGAGGTGGCGGACACAAAAGAACGAACGGCAAAGGCCCTTGCCGCGCTCGTTAGCGGTGCTGTCGCGGCCCAGAAGCCGAAGAATGTTAATGTTGGGTCGCGAAAAGATCCCACTTTTGTACGATACACGCCAGCAAATCAAATGGGAGATAACTCGAAGAAGCAGGACAGAATCATGAAGATCGTGGAGAGGCAAAAGGATCCCAGTGCGTACATCCCTTATTTTTCCGTTCTGAATCTATCTTGCACCTTTACATCGTAATCACTAACCTCATATGTTACAGTGGAACCGCCCAAGTTCAAGCACAAGAAGATCCCGCGTGGACCTCCCAGCCCTCCGCCACCTGTCATGCACTCACCACCAAGAAAGTTGACCGCCGAAGACCAAGAAATGTGGAAAATACCGCCCCCAGTGTCGAACTGGAAGAACCCCAAGGGTTTCACAGTTCCTCTCGATAAGCGATTGGCGGCAGATGGTAGAGGATTACAAGATGTTACCATCAACGACAAGTTCGCGCAATTCTCAGAGGCGCTCTTCATGGCAGACCGACATGCCCGAGAAGAAGTCCGCCAGCGAGCGCTTATGCAACAAAGACTCGCCGAAAAGGAGAAGGCACAGAAGGAAGAGAACCTACGTATGCTTGCACAGAAAGCTCGAGAAGAGCGTGCTGGGGCGTCAAAACGTCGCGACTCGAGAACCTCCCGCGATTCAAGGTCTAGGTCCCGGTCACGCAGCTACAGTTATTCGGATTCCGGCTCAGAAAGTGATGATTCGGACGTCCGCGAAAGGGAAAAGGCCCGCCAAGAGAGACGGCGGGAAGAAGAACGCAAACTTCGTCAGTCTCGCATGGGTGCAGAAAGGCGGATCCAAGTTATGGCGAGGGAGCAGGGCCGTGATATTTCTGAAAAGATTGCGCTTGGCCTGGCAAAACCCACGCAACAAGCCGAGTCTATGTATGACTCACGTTTATTCAACCAGTCTAGTGGTTTCGACAGTGGTATCAACGAAGATAATCCGTACGATAAGCCGCTCTTCGCAGCACAGGACGCCATAAGCAGTATCTATCGACCAAGCCAGAATATGGATGATTACGAAGATGAAGGGGCTGGAGATCGAGAGATGGCTAAGATTCAGAAAACGAGTCGTTTTGGCGAGGTATTGGGTAAGGGGACCTTTAAAGGAGCTGGAGACGCAGAGGTCAGTAGTATACCACAACATTCGCACCCATTGTTGGCTCTTACTAATTATATTGGATTTAGGTACGAGAAGGGCCGGTTCAATTCGAGAAAGATACGGCTGGCAACGACCCTTTCCAAATGGACAAATTCATGGCCGAGGTGGACCAGAGTTCTTCGTCTAAGAGAGGCTATGGATTGCAGGAGGGAGAGTCGAGGCAACCGAAACGTGCTCGAGTGGACGAGGACGATTAAAGGACCACTATACCTTAATATTTGACATACATTGTTCCTGCACGTATAACGCTACCTACCTACCTACCTACCTACCTAGGTACATTTGGTTAGAAAAGCTGGGGAACTACTACATAGCGTGTGTATATATACCTATATAATCTGAAGGTTCTCGTCACCAGGGCCACTATTTCCTCCCAGTCCTTACGACAACGCCGTGTCCTACCACATCAGATTGGTACTAGTACACAGATAGCCAGGCCCGTTTATTGAGAAGTTAACGACATTCTAGCGAATTCGCGTGAATAGAATAACGTGGTGCACTGGTCGAAATTTCAGTACATGATTCGTTAGGGGAACACAAGGTACCTAATCAGCTTATGAGCCAAGCTTCAATAGTAGCCCCAATACAAAACTAGGAATGAAAATATTGCTAACAACTAGAGATAATCTGAACATAAATCGTTCCTCAATAAGAGTCATCTTTCACCGCTGTTATAACATCCTACCTACTACTTACCGAGGTACCATACGATCCAGCTCCGACATTTCCACTCAACCCCCTTAGCCAGACGCGATCGGCACTCTCGTCCTACTCTCCCCCATCTTCAGCGTCCATTTCCCCACGCCCTGTTCCCTGCGCTTCACGCACATCTCTACGTCCTTAGCCGGATTACACAAGGTAGCAAAGTCGCTGTAATCCAAAGCGGGCTTCGCCTCCCATATTCCGCCCCTCGCCGCCGGCGCGAGATCGACCTGCATGGCGAGCAGCGCCGTGACGATCAGGAGTTCCGTGGCCGCGAACTGCCGCGCGGGACAGAGGTACGGCGGCGCGCCCCAGGAGAGGAAGCCGCTGGGCGGAGCCGCCGCCGCCGCCGCCACGTCGTCGGGTTTGTTTGCTTTTGTTCCGTTGCGGTCGCGGTTCGGCACGAACCGGTACGGATCGAACGTGCTGGCCGTCGGCCCCCATACGCTCGTGTCCGCGTGGATCGGGGGGCCGGGCATGATCACGTAGTACCCCTTGCGCAGGAGGTACCGCCCGTCGTCGAGCGGCGTGTCGGAGAGCACTTTGCGGATGTTGGCGTGGCTGTGGCGGGTGCGCTGGGTCTCCTGCATGACGGAGAGGAGGATGGGGCACCGCGTCTTGAGGGAAGCTACGTCGAGCACGAAGTCAGCTTCTTCAGCACCATGCTCTCCCTCTTCTTTCCCCTTCTCTCCACCGGATTTCCGATGAACAGCATGAGCTTCCAATTCCTCCCTCACCTCCGCGAGCACCTCGGGCCGCGAGAAGAGCTCCCAGAGGACCCAGAACAGCGTCGGGGCCGTGTTGGCGAACGTCGCGACGCACAGGACGATCTCCTGCTTGACGAGCTCTTCGAAGGACATCCCCGTCTCCCGGAGCACGCGCTGCCGCTCGACGACGGTGTGCGCGATGTCCGCGGGAGGCGCCGCGCAGTACTTCAGCAGGGCTTGGTAGAGGAGCTCGCGCGCGTTGACGCACTTTCGGGAGAAATCCATGTTGGCCATTTGCTCTGACATGTGCTTGTGAAAGACCCTTGCGCCGAACTATTAGTTCTGGACGGGTGGAAAGGATGGGATTGGATTGGATAGGAGGGAGGGAAGGGAACGGGGTCCCCAGGGACGCAGTTCTAGGTACGTATTAAGTGGTATTTATACACTTACCAAAATGCCTCTTCAATTGCCGGATCCAGAAAGGGGTGCTCCTGGCCGTAAATACCGCTGCCACTAGCCTGTACAACTAGGTGCCTCACCCAACCCAGCAGCCAAACCTTCCTTCCTTGTTCTCCTCCTATACCGCTAACAAGGGAGTTTATAAGCGCAGAACAGCTCTGTGCCATGCGCAGATTTTGTGCGTCTAGCCACGGCCCGGGCGTCAGCGTCGACCTGATGATCTTCTCGAAATCGTCGGCAAGCGGCCCGCCGAACAGCTTAACGACGTCGTGCGAGTTGCCGGCGACCCTTTCCGCGGTCGTCTTGAGCCAAGGCCGGAACGAGATCGTCCTGAAGCTTTTCTGGATCAGGGGCATTAGGCGCAAGGAGTTGCACACGTAAATCTTGTTGTGAAGTATGGGGACCGCGTATATCTCGGCTTCGGTCTGTTTGCTGTCGATCGTGTTAGGAACCAACATCCATCTGGGCATACGGCCACTTCTTACTGCTATGGAAATCGTTGAACCTACCTCGTGCGCATAAAGTATGAACTTCCATACTTGACCATTCCAAGGACATGGCCGATCAAAGGGATCTTGGGACTTAGACGCTTGGGCTCCCGCGCATCGTCCGCGAAGCTGAACGCATAATCCAAAGCGTAGGCAAAGAGCACCAGTCCAACAGAGCTGTAGAGAAGTTCGCGCAACATTGTGAATCCTCGGATATTCAAGTTTGTGGGAGGGAAACTAGATCCAGTCCAGATCGTATACCCTCTTGGACTATATATTATGGTATTGGTGTACAGCGCCAACCAATAGATCAGTAGATTAAGGGTTATATTACGTACATAAGTATCTATCTATGTATTATATATAACGCAGTCATACGCTGTGATAGGTAACTTACTCCCGCGTCCAGCCCGTGCTGTATCTGCTCCTGCAGACTTTCAGCCGTTGCAGTTCGCAACTCCGCGGGGTATCACAAGATATGAGTGCATAGTATCACGACGTTATACCTCAACGAACTCCAAAGCTTTCTTGTTACTCGAATTCGGAAATAGATAGTGCTTAGGTACGTTACACCTAACGACACAACACTAAGTAGCACTCTCTCACTTCATTGCTCCATTGCCTTGAAGGTCGCAGGAGATAAACGATCTCTCGCAGGTATACGCCACCGTAATATTGTATGCGTGTGCTTTCCCACCCTACCTCCCCCCTTCTCTACAGATAATTGAACCCTCTCGTTCTAATGTCCTCGCAATACCCTTCGGACGTTCCAATCCCGGCTTTGGCAAGGATCGCCTCTATATACTCCTCGGAGCTCTTCCCCACACTCGCCTAAGACCGGGATGTCGTTATCATATCATTCAAGTTCGACCGGAGAGAATCGAGTGGCGCTTCCCCCGTGTTTGGAGTGGACGACGGCTTTGGGCTTAGCTTCCTGCTCCATGGGAAGCTTCGTGTACCTATCACAAATGGCACATTTTCTGCTTATGGCGTTTAACGGCGCCCACCCGTTTAAGATCGTGCCAAAGATCGTGGCAGAGAAAGCAACCTTACCCCCATTGGCGCTGCCCGGTGTGGGTGCTTGAACGGTTTTATGAATACCTCTCTCAATTGTTGGGATTTGTTTGATGGATATCCGCGCCGTGTTGAATTAATAGTTTTAATACTAGAGAATATCAAAAGCACGTTGTCTTGGAGGACGGGAATATAGAGTAGACTGACCTGTACACGATTGACGTCAGCGTGAGCTATCAGTGCAGTTCCTCTTTTATAGTTTCCCTTATCAATTTTCCACGCCCTTACCAGGAAGCAGACGAGCAGTTTCGGAAATATCCCCCATCGGGTATATCGCGCATCCTTGTACGGGTTTGGCATGTATCTACCTGAGTTCGACCAAAGCCAGAAAGGGCCTGGGAGACGTCCCTTCCTATGATATGCAGAAGGAGCACGACGGGATTCGAGAGAATACTGAGCATCTCCTAGATTCTAAGATATAGACCGACTAGCGACATTCAACATAATTCTATTCACGGCTGGGTTGGGGTTTCGTTCTGCCGCATGGAACAGCGGAAGCTGTCCCTATCTTGCATATCACCAAAGCAGGCTGGTCGAAGCTAACAAGAGCGTTGATATCTGATCCACTCAACATGAACTCCTCAAGCTGGGTGCGACATCTGAGAAAAGCAGCAAGATTTAACTTAATAGGATGACATCCATAGTGCCGATCCCACATTATCTTGTCGTCCCATCTTCGCACAGTCATCCAGGTATTCCGAACTAACGAAATATGAATCTTGTCGCCTTGATGGATCGAAATAGAGGCCGTGACTATGATCATCTCGAGAAAACGGTAAATAAAAACCATCTAGATCTTCTTCGTGTTTCATAAGCCAATCCGTTACTGACGAGTCAGCCGAAGAGAAGATATCTATTTACAGTCGCTCGGAGCGCCGTACACTACTCAATATTATCCTGGTATCCAGCTACACCCTTGTCATGCGTAAGCATGCGGCTCTTGGAGCAGATATGAACCCCGACAGTGAGAATAAACTACGCCTTGTCTGCTATTTATTCTACATTGGTCTGACGTAAATATAGGACAACCTATATATCGTATTAGAGCCCCATCGAGACCTATAAGGCGAGATAAGGGAAAGCCATCGAACGACTCAAACATGGCGTCTCAACCCTTGGGAATAACTTTCTCTTGGCAACGTCCACTACGGATCCTTGTTTTCCTAATAGATCATCCGTCGTCTCAAATATATATATAAGGTACTTTATATATATATATATATATAATAGCTTATTGGTTTAATAAGACCAGAGCTTGTGTAATCGCTCAGTATTACTTGGACTTAATTCAATACTATAAAACCTTGTCCGATATGTCCTCAAGCGCGAACTCGCTACAGTATACAGTACACGCCCCTCTTATATTAACAAATCGAAGCTTTAAAATTCCCTTAATCATGCCATTTCGGCCGATCGAATTTAGAAGCTCACGTATTGTAGCAAGTTCGCACTTGAGGACATGAATTTAGGTGAAAATACCATTGAAGAAAGAAGTACTTAAAAGGATTAAATCATAGGAGGTAGATAATGGCATTCTAGAACGCGGGCCATACCTTGGCGCGGTGTTTCATTCGCTGTAGCTTAGCGGAATTGTACCGAGACGGTCTATCGATTAGGCTATCCGCACGTCATCGGTAGGCTGTGCTCGATCGTAACGTAGATCAGATTGCAGTGAAACAGGTGTATAAGGGGATCCGCAACTTCAGGTACAACAAGGACCAAATGAGAGAGGTACACACCATATCTGAGAGGGGCGGGATAAGGCACCAGAATACAGAATTCTCCGGTGTGGAAAGGTACGGTACAGGTACCTAGCCTAAAGCCTAATGAAAATAGCGTGATATGTCGTATCAAACCTTGGCACAAACGACGTAGCAATACGTAGCAACCGCTACCAACCGCTCGCTACCAACCATTACCAACCATTCTAGCCATTAGACCGGGAAGATAGACCGGCAGCTTCAGCGTTAAAACGTGGAACTCACAACGCGTCAGCTTTTTTTTTTTTTTTTTTTTTTTTCTTCTTCCCCAGTGTGGTACGACAATATGCAACCTCTTCATTGGTGCTGGTAGATTGTTGCTGCAGTATTTTAGGGCTAGCTAGGTATCCGGAGGAATGAGAAAGTTAAAGAGGGTTTCTTTATCTCGTATTGCCAACCATTTGAAGTCGAACTGCTTTCTGGGCAAAGTGGATGGATAACTTTTTGTCTTTCGCTACGTAAACTAAACCTTGGAGCTCAGAGTGAAATTCAGCGAAATAATTCAAGAATCTAACCACCATCAACAATTTGAACAACTTTATGCGCCACATCAAGCAACGCTATTAACCTTCTTGTACCAACCATCCCTTAACTAGTATAATTTAGCAACAGCGGCTTACAACCTCGCTATCCCTTTAAGCGCTTTTAGAAAAAGTCATCCGTTTTCTGACGGGGCTACCACTCGAATTGGATTTCGGGCTATTGGCAAAAATATTGCGGCACAGCAGGCAGCAACATTCGGGATCGCATGCCGACGGCCTTTAAGCGAAATTCGCCGTAACCTTTTTTTTCACGAGCTTATCTTGCGGGCCAAGTAAAAAAGTTCTAATACAAATATGGGTTGGGAGAACACGCCCGCCCAGCCTAAGGCTGGTCCTGCTTCTTTTCAGGTCAGAGATACCGACGGCCCGGTTGAGATGGTAACTGGACCACCACCTTACTATTCGACCGAACGACAAGATTACCGACAAGATTATCAACAAGATTATTCAGATTACCCACGACGAAACATGCACGAACGATCAGCTGCAGCCGCACCTTGGTGGAATCCAAGATCTTGGAGTAAAAGGACTTGGGCTATTGTTGTAGCCGCTGTGGTTATCATTCTCATTATCGTCATAGTCGTTCCAGTCGAGGTCACCAAGGCGAACCGATACCCGAATTATACCAAGCTCAACTACGCCTTAGCAGACGAATGTAAGTTGATGATGCATTGAATCTTGAAATTTTGTTGAATAACCTAACTAACCATACCCAATAGACTCTGGAACGACCTTCTTCGACAAATTCAATTATTTTGTAGGATACGATCCGGCACAGGGATTCGTTCATTATGTGCCAAGAGAACAAGCTACACAACTGGTAAGCGCTTACTTTTTTATCTATTCGGCGGTCCGAGCCCGCGCTAATGGTGGTCCGCTTAAAGAACCTCACGTATGCTTCGGAGGATTCGGCCATTATCAGGGTTGATACCTCTGTCGGTCCTGAATCCGTGCCTGATGCATCGACTGGCCGCTTTTCCGTGCGGTTGGAGTCTCAGACGCAGTACGAAAACGGTCTGTTCATCTTCGACGTGAAGCACACGCCGTTTGGATGCGGAACTTGGCCCGCCTTGTGGCTTGTCGACCCCGCCAACTGGCCGGACAACGGCGAGATCGACGTAATGGAGGCTGCGAACAAAGCTACCGACGGCAACCAAATGACGCTGCACACGACAGACGGCTGCTCCATGAACGTGAAGCGCATAATGAGCGACTCGAGCCTTTCTAACGACTGCCACAACGCCACCGACAACAACGCCGGCTGCGGAGTCAGGGGCTCTGCCGCTACGTACGGCAGCGCGTACAACGACGCGCAGGGCGGCATCATCGCGATGGAGTGGCGCAACGAGGGCATCCGGCTGTGGCAGTTCGGCAGGAGCAGCATCCCTACCGACATCACGGCCAAGAACCCGGATCCGAGCACCTGGGGCTCGGCCTCGGCCGACTTCCCCAACACGAACTGCGACATCGGCTCGCACTTCAGGAACCAGAGCATCATTGCTAACATCGACCTCTGCGGCCAATATGCTAGCGCTTTGTACGCTTCGAGCGGCTGTAAGTTATTGCTGTTATCTCATTGCAATTTACTCGAGATTTGATTGCTAATCATTTGTAATAGGCCCGAGCAACTGCACCGATTACGTCGCTAACAACCCCGATGCGTTTACCAATGCATTCTGGGAATTCGGTAGATTTGAAGTTTACAAGGCTACTTAATGAATAACTCAGAAGTTTAAACCACTTAATAGATAGTCAGTATCTTTGGAGTTGGCGGTTATTTGATAATTTATTTTTGGGGGGGACAGAAATTAGTCCTAGGGCTGATGAGTAGACAGCCATGAATGGCCAGCAGGATATAGAGGCTTATGAAGCTTATGAGCGGTTTGTACCATGCGGGAAAATGGATCGTGAGGCGCGTTCTGCTCCAGCGAAAGAGTATAACCCTATGGGGATATCATCATAATATATGTATTAAATCGGCTATGGCTGGGCTGTACGTATGTGGCCTGGGGACTGGAGCAAAAGCTTAATGATATAATTTGATACAGCCCATCTTACGCATCTCGGTTCAATTTACGATTGATCTTCTTCATATACATGTGAGATGAGCTTGGCGCAAGGATACGAATAGTTTATGTATATGATGGTCTGTTATGAGCTACCGAAAGTACAGTGACCCGTCGATCAAAAGATTGTTCCGGATGGAAATATAAAACGACGTCGCACATAAGTTACCCCTCGTCGTCGGCATTACTCTATTGTGGATGGATGTATCATCTAGCGGTATCAGCAACCGCTCCGTCGTATCTTCCGTACATTTCAAGATTCTAAGTGGAGAATGTTGATGCCCCCTTTCCATCTATGCCTCTAGGTAACCTATGTATAGAGCCGCGGGAAACCGTAACGCCGTGATCCTATGCAATTCCCTCGAACGCCAAATCAGTCAGTCCGCCAACGAACCCAACGGGTAGGTCATTCTCTTCTTAAACAAAACACAACACTCCCTCCCCACCCACTCGTTCTCCTTCTCTTCCTCATGCCTATTCGTCATCCTTCGGCTGCCTCATCCACGCATCAATAGCCGTACTAAACGCCGCGAACGCCGCGCACCCTCCCGCGACCGCAGCCGGCCCTCCCCCCCTGGCAAGTATCCCGCCGGTCAGGCAGCCGGCGGCGGCGCCGTTGAACATGTCGTTCTTGGCGCGGTACCCCTCGATGCCGCACTCGATGCCCGAGAACATGAGCCCGACGAGCCCGAAGTTCTTCGCCGTGCTGTACGACCGCGACCCCATGTCCTTGAACCCGACCTTCAGCTGCTGCCGCCACGGCAGGCTCGATATCGGCGTCGGCGTGCCCGCGCCGGGGCCGCCGGCGGGCGTGTGGAAGGGCGTGTCGTAGGCCATCTATTTGCACAGGTTTTTAGCGGTTAGGCAGGTCGGCGAAGAGGAATTGGGGGAGTTGCTTCCGATGACGGGTTGGTTATTCGCAGGTAAGGAGTTCAAGGTGGAGGGAAGTAGGGGTAAGTATTGAGGAAGAAGTCGCAACAGCAACAGCAACAGCAACAGCAACAGCAACAGCAACAGCAACAGCAACAGCAACAGCAACAGCAACAGCAACAGCAACAGCAACAGCAACAGCAAAAGCAAAAGCAAAAGCAGCGTCAACGTACAGAAGCCATGAACATGCCGAACAACCCGCCCATACCGAAGCCCATGACGCCGGAAACAGCCGCCTTGCCGAAGCACGACTCCATCGTCGCGTTCATCAGGGCGATCGTCTACTCGCATAAAGTTAGTTAGCTGGTTACTTTTTTACTTAGCAGTCAGCTAGTCAACCAGCCGCGGTTCCCCGCGCGCAGTAACTATCCGGAACAGTAGAACGCACTCTCTTAACATTAGGATCGTTCGGATCGTATTGCCCCGCGCCTGCGGCACCGGCACCGGCGCCGGCAGCGCCGACGCCCGCTCCAGGGAAACCGTTCATGACTGCGGGCGGAATGCGGGTGTGTTTTGTGGCAAGTAGGAGCCTTAGACTGAGGTAGCTTGTAGCTTGGGAGGTAGCTAGGTAGGTAAGAGCAGTGGAAACGGGATGCGACGAGCTTGCGACCTGCGATTGCGATTACCAATTATGTCGTTGTACAAAGCTATCTGCAATAATTATTTTTCTGCCAGGTACGACCGCCCCCTGCTCCTTGATTCAGGTGGGATTATCCCCCCATCGAAAATCTGTGGTTTGCCCCTCCCCACCTTCTCTCTGCAATGGTCTGGCCTAGCCTAGTGTAGCCTGCCCGTCTGCTGGGACCTGCATTTTTTTTTTCCTTTTCCTTTTCCTTCTTGGTTCTTTTGTTGCTTCAAGCTCGATTTTTGAAAACCTTCTAGTCGGTGCGAAGGATATTCGTCCATATCATTTTTCAAAGTTTAATATATAACTCACGTACGTTCTAGTAGTACATGTATGCCTAAGCGCACTTTATATCAAGTTTGCCTCTTTTACTGCGTTTCACAAGAATAATCTATTTACCTTGTATGAAATATTGGGCACACCATAAGGTAATAGAGGTAGGGATAGATAATTGGCTAAAAAAAACTTCTTTTCCTCATTAGGAAGGATGAGTCTGAATTTTCACCATTTTTAGTGGCAGGCAGACCCTTGCCAAGACCTATGCGGAGAGAAAAAGACCCCACTTGATTACTGCCCTGAAGGTGACAACCTATGACAACCGTCCATCCGCTAGCACTCTGTCAACCAATAAACGAGATTTGACTGATCGACAAGAATTTTTTTTTTTTTTTTCCATAACACAAGTAGTTTTTTTTTCTTATATAAAAGGTACCGGTGGGAGCCTGATTTGTGTTTTCTTTCGATACATATCACTCATCTAAGTTTCTCTGTCCCCCTCTCTCTCCCCCAACAAATATAACCAAATTCAAATACTTTAATCATGTCGATGGACGAGGTTGATCAGGCTATTGCCACTTACGAGGAGTTGATGGACCTCGACAGGGACTTTGAGGATGTCGAGACAGAAATAAGTAAGTATCTTGATATTTAGGTCCTGACTCGTGTGTATGTTAGAGCCCAATATGCCAAGCGGTAGCATACGCAAGGACTAGGCCTATCCTATGAGTATAAAAGAAACCACTTAACTTACATATTCCATAGTTCGCCAACAGGTTGCTCTTACCAAGTCTCTGTATGAGAGGAGAGCCAAGCTGGTTGAGAAGATCCCCAACTTCTGGGCGCTTGTATTTGAGCAGGCACCCCCGGAGCTAGACCAATATATCCAGCCTAGTGATTCTGCTGTGCTCTTGTCTGCGCTGACTTCTGTCTCCGTTTCTCACTTTGAGATTGAGAATGGCGGCCAGGGAGACCCCCGCAGCATTTCTATCAAGCTAGAATTTGGTGAGAACGAGTGGTTCGAGGACAAGGTTCTTGAGAAGAAGTTCTACTACCGCATCTCCAAGGAGGGCGATGAGGGTCTCGTCAGCGAACCCGTCCCCATCAAGTGGAAGTCGCCCGATAAGGATCTCACCCAGGGAATGCTTGACTTGGTCGTCAAGGCCTGGGAGAACGACAAAAAGCAGCCCAACACCGACAGCACCAAGCTAAAGAAGGAGAAGGACTACACCCCTGATGAGAAGGCTCTGAAGGAGAAGATCGAGGCCACTGGCCTAGGTGCCGTTTCTTTCTTCGGCTGGTTCGGATACCGAGGCCTGAACATCTCTGCTGAGGAGAGCCGTCTCGCCGCTGAGGAAGAGAAGAAGAAGAGAGCCGACAGAGCCGCAGGCAAGGTCCCTGAGCTCAAGTTGGCCGAGGAGGAAGACGACGATGAGGAAGATGATGACGATGAGGACCCTCTTTCCCTCGAGATCTTCCCCGATGGTGAAGAAGTTGCGCTTGCTATCAGCGACGACCTTTGGGTTAACGCCATCAAGTACTTCAGTAAGTCGTATTCTAATAATAAGCTGAGAAAGAAAGAGTTGCTGACACGTTTGGAAGGCCAAGCCCAGGAAGCTGACATTAGCGAAGTCGACTTCGAGGATGATGAAGACGAGGAGATGGCAGACGGTGACGAGGAAGAGAAGCCCAAAGCTAACGGTGCCAAACCCCCATCTAAGAAGCGAAAAGCTTGAACATGTTTTTGGATGAAGTGACGTTTTCTAATACGATTATCTCTGCAGGAAGGAAATGATTAAAAGGGGGATCAAGATTCTCACAGCGAGCGGTGAGCGATACGCGATACGCGATGAGCGGTTATGACGGATGAATGAATGAATGGTTTGCTATAAGCTGCAATCAATTGCACCGGGGATTTCGATACCAAAAAGTATTTCACCAAAATTATTTCACCTTAGACTATCAATAGATTCCAAGATCTGGTAGAGCGCCGGCTGAGCGTCTTACATGGCTTGATTCGAACGGAACTCCTCGTCCACACGTAAGCGCATCTTTGAACATGACAAGACTAGGCTAGACATGGCAAATTTGTTTGCACCTGTGAATCCTCATCGACGACTAAATATTGGTTGTTTTATATAAGGCAAGTTACCTAAGGTAGGAATTGCTGACGAGTTTTAGCAGCTTAATAAATGATATGAGGAAGGTCATCTCCCCAATAATCGAATCTGAAAGGGAAAAGGAAGTTATGTACTTGGTAATACATGTACTACATACCTTGTAAACAGGACTGAAATGTAAGAAGCTACGGACGGCTATTGTGATGCCGGGACAGCAGCGTTTAGTACCCCTGTTCAGCCTATTCAGGTACGTGCTACGTAAGCCTAGCCAGGTTCTTAATACAGGGGGGGAGTATTTCCCCACAACTTGGCTTGGTCACTTCAACTTCCACTTCTAGACTTCTTCAACATCATCTTGGGGTTGTTTTTATCAGTTCCTGCGGAAAAGATGATGGAAATCAGCAAATTCCTCTTCGTTTTGGGCGACTGCTTACATGGTCATCATTGGGGGTGATCTACGAACTAGGTTAATAAGATTTACAATGACTTAGATAACTATTATTGGAGAAGCAGTTCTCATCTCATATGCATTTTTCATCACCCCCGGTCCCTTCTCCTTCGAGACGCGCTCCGCACAGATCCAACCCGAAGAGTTTCAGCACGCTGGTTTTTTTCCAGGCATAGCCTCCCGGGTGAAAATGGAGCTTCACGTACACAAACAAGGTAATTAGGTAGGGACCAAGCTTTAGACGATCAAAGCTGATTGGCGTATTCCCTTTCTATGTTCGTGAATCCCCTCGGATCCCGTTCAACAGGGGTACTACATACATAGTAACACTTTACTATAGTGTAGACTGCACTATGGACTGGCCCACCTTGTGTTCCTAACCTCGCTCTTGGGGAGCTCGTCTCTTTTCCCATCCTCACACATTCACTTCTTTTCATGTTTGGCTTCTAGATCGGAGTCTCTCGTTTTGTTTCATTTCGCCGGACGATTCCTTCATTTCTCTGTTCCTTTTTGTTACGCTCTTTCTCTTCGTGCTCGCTATCGGTCGAGCCCTTTCTACATTATTTTCGTTTCGTCCTAGCGACTTGTTTTCTAGAGTGTGGATCTTGGGTGTTTGTTCGAGGGTCTAATTTATTGAGAGCTCTCGTAAGGATTCGTATACCGATATTCGAGATCACAGTCGAGGCTTTTCACCGCTCCTTTGACTCGTCACTCTCCTGAGGACATGAGGTTATAATATCGAGCAGATACGGTTTCCTTTCAGCCCGAAAGCTAGGCCTTTCATAGGCAAACTCCATCTCATTCTTTACTTCTATATTTATATTTGTTTCATAATGCAATTGTCATTTCGTATAGCAGGCATCGTAAGCCTGCTGGCAGGTGCAACCGGGGCCATACAAGTAGACTGGAATAGCGACGGTACGTAATCACTGGCGACCCTTCGATACACGACTAACAACTATTAGATTCTGTCAAAGATGCAGCAAGTACCGTCGCTTTCGGCTTGGCAAAATATTATACGGGAAATAACACAGGCGACACTCCTGGTAACTTACCGGATCCCTATTTCTGTACGCGACCCCCTTCTCTTCTGGCATAATTGTTACTTATAATATACTAGGGTGGGAAGCGGGAGCTATGTTTGGTACGCTAGTTGACTATTGGTTTTATACTGGTGACAAGACATATAACGACATCACAATGCAAGCATTACTACATCAAGCAGGTGAAGATAGAGATTACATGCCACAAAATCAGACGAGGTCACTGGGAAACGACGATCAAGGATTTTGGGCTATGTCTGCGATGACTGCCGCCGAGGATAATTTCCCAAACCCACCGGAGGATCAGCCGCAGTGGTTAGCATTGGTTCAGGCCGTCTTTAATGAATATGTAACTCGATGGGAGCCGGAAAAATGCGGCGGTGGTTTACGGTGGCAGGTGTTTACGTTCAACAAAGGATATACCTACAAGAACTCCATCTCCAACGGGTGTTTCTTCAACATTGCCTCCCGCCTGGCCAGATATACAGGGAACCAAACGTACGCCGACTGGGCCGACAAGATCTGGGATTGGATGACAGACGTTAAATTTATCGACGACGACTTCAACATTTACGACGGAGCGGGCGTCGAGAATGGCTGTACCGAAATCAACAAAGCGCAGTGGACATACAACGCCGGAATTTTCCTACAGGGGGCAGCCATGATGTACAATTTGACTGAACAGGATGTCTGGAAACAGCGAGTGGAAGGTTTGGTGAAAAGGACGAACGAGTACTTCTTCGATAATGGAATTGTGGTCGAGCGGCCGTGCGAAGGCTTCAACTCTTGCGATTACGATCAGCAAAGTTTCAAGGGTTACCTTATGCGATGGATGGCCTCTGCATCGCAAATGGCTCCGTTTACCTTCGACACGCTCATGCCTTTGATCAAGTCCTGCGCAGGGGCTGCAGCACAGCAATGTTCTGGTTCGCCGTCGGCTGACTTGTATAAAGGCCCGCCTGGCACAGCGTGCGGCTTCAAGTGGACAGAAAAGGAAAAGTTCGACGGTCTTGCTGGTGTTGGTGAACAAATGAGCGCATTGTCTGCTATACAATATACGCTGGTCAAGAAGCAGAGCGCAGCACCGGTGACTGCAAATACGGGCGGGACGTCTGTGGGTGATCCTAATGCCGGGCGGCCGATGGAGGCGTATATGCCCAGTCCGACACCGATCACCACGGGAGAGAAGGTAGCGGCCGGCTTCTTGACGAGTGCGATCGTACTCGGTGTTCTAAGCGCGTGTGTCTTCGTGATGAAAGACGACTAAGCAGCCCCTGCTACTCGCTAACGAAGGAGTGGGGGATATTTATTCGCCAATAATTACCCAAGCGCCGTATGTTGAAAATTAAGGGCATATATAGAGGGAGGTTGGCAATATTTTAGCGATGGCGGAGTTTTTGAAAATATATTCGGTATATAGCTGCTTCGGTAGCATTTCTTTGTAATATATCAATAATAAAATACCTAACTTTCGCCTATTTATAGTATACAAGTCTCAACACATCAGAGCATGCGGTTATAGGTAGCATAGGTATGTTCTTCTATTGTTAATGTACATGGCCATTTTTTAGACCGTACTTTTTTGTACGTACTAATATATATCTTATGCATCTAAAAGAATCGCTGTTGGATTCACATCTCCGTTGGCGTGCTAGACGGCCCCCAGGTATCATCTGCCAAGCTACACGGCGTAGCTTATTCCAACGTCTAATACCCAGCCAAGGTATCGCGTAGATAAAAGAGGTTGAAAATGCTTCCTACCTCACCGCACCGCGCCTCACCCACACGCTGCTACTCGTCGCAACTGGGGCTCCGATAAGGTTTGTACCCATCTTTCCCTTGATCCCCTCAATCCATCTACTTAGGTATTCATCCTCACCCCTCCTTTTCCATCTCCTCCTCCTTCCTCTTCTTCTTCTCCCTCTTCTTCTTCTCGCTCGGCCCCTCAAAGAACAACCTCACCACCCCACCGACCTTCCCGTCCATCCTGCGCGTCTCCTTCGCCCCCTCCACCTCCGTCAGCGCCGCGTCCCGCACCGCCCGCAGCACCGCCGCGGCCGCCTCCGCCGCCACCGGCTTCCCGCCCCTCTTCTTCGCCAGGACGACCTCCACCGCGAGCCCCTGGTCCAGAAACCCGCGCAGCCGCCGCAGCTTGTGGCCCAGGTCGTGCGGCGAGATCCCCCACGACACCTCCAGCTCCTTGGTGTCGACGGCCTTGCGCCGCGCCCGCTGCTCCGCCTCGATCGCCGCCGCCTTCATCGCCGCCTTGTCCATGATCCGGCATATGGCCGCCTCGGCGTCCAGCGAGCCCGGGTCCGCGGACGGCGCCGGAGGCGCGACCATGACGAGCACGTGCGTCTTCGGGTCCAGCGTGCGCAGGACCGCGTTGATGGGCTGCGCGGGGCCGAGCGTGCTGTCGGGGGGAGGGCCCGGGATCCGCACGTATTCGTAGGGGATCCGGTCGTTGCTGGGGTATTTCTGCAGCGGGTCGATGCGGCGGAGGGAGGGGGTGGTGGAGAGGGCGCGGGTGTGCGGCGGTGGTGGTAGGAGGGAGCGAGTTATTGTTGTTGCGGATTTGCTGGTGGTGGCGGTGGTGGTGGTGGTGGTTGGAAGTAGACGGCGACTTGAGGAGAAAAGCCGCGGTGGAAGGAGGTATATAGATGTGCGTATGCGTGGTGGGAGGTTCGAGACGAGGACTCGGTGCAGAGCTCGTGCGGGAGACGAGCTTGCGAGATGTTGCGGGTGTGCCATTTTTCTTCTTCTTTTTTTCTTGACTGATGCGCCTGATGTGTTATGGCTCTCGAGTATGCAATTGGGACGGTGGGATTAGCATTTGTTAAACAGTTGCTGTTGCGCTATAGAAGTAAATAAATCAGGTGGTTTTGTAGTTGAAGTTGAAGTTTGTCTCGTCTTGTCTCGTCTTGTCTCGTCTTGTGCTTGAAGCCAAGCAAGCAAGAAATTGAGTTTAGAAACTTTGCGAAGTGACGCTAGAACAGACATCCCACCTTCGGTGTATTTCCGTACTCCCTAGGGCTGGAAACTCAGCAGCCAATGAGGTCATGCATGTGACGATATCCCGGCAGTAGCTCGGGTACGTACTAGTACAAACATAGCTCCGCGCCAAGACTGAGCTCAACTCAAGCTCCGGCTCAATACTTTGAATGATTTGAGGGCAGCGTCCCGTTCGTTGAGATGGGATGAATCCTAAGTCGAGTTTATAATTTTTATATTCTTCTCCCATTCCATGCATGTCTTATTATTAACGAGATATTTAATCTGGCCTAAAGCGACTCACCCATAAACCTCTATATACCCTGTTCAAACCAAAGAAGCCATGAAAAAAATCAGCAAACCACCTTATCGTCCCTCATAGAAGCAAGCACTAGATTAAAAGATTATATCCTATCCATATCCCACCAAGCTCTCACAATCACCGCCACCATGTCCACCCTCCTAGGCCACCCCTTCCGCGTGCTCATCTACACGACCAAAGCCCTCGCGCTCGGCCACCTGCTCGTGACGTACGGGTACGGCACCGGGTACGGCTGGGGACCCTCGATGCTGCCGACGTTCCTGGTGGCGAACGAGTGGTTTGTGACGGACCGGTCGTACCGCCGGGGCCGCGGCGTGCGCGTCGGCGACTGCGTGGTGTACGCCATCCCCGTCGAGCCCGGCGAGGACGGCGTCAAGCGCGTCCTCGGCCTCCAGGGCGATTACGTCCTCCTCAACTCCCCCGGCGTCGGCTCCGATACCATGATACAGGTACGCAATGCAGCCCTGACCCAACCCCAACCCCAACCCCCCCCTTTTTTTCTCTTGTTTGTCGTTGAAGTTTTATTTCATCCTTACCACTTATTATTCTGCGTGGCGCATTCCCAAGTCCACCAGGAGAGGATAGGAAAACCAAAAAGGGAAAAAAAAAAAAAAAAAAAAAAAAAACGAGCGCTAAGTCCCATCTCAGGTACCCAAGGGCCACTGCTACATAGTCGGAGACAACCTCCCCTGGTCGAGAGATAGTCGTGACTTCGGTCCTCTACCCATGGGCCTCATCAAGGGCAAAGTGGTCGCTAAGGTGGCCGTAAACGGTTGGTGGCCGTTTAACTGGTTTACAAAGGTAGAAAGTGGTCTTCATCCTGTATCGGATGAGCCTAAAACATAACTATATACATTGGCTACTCATTCTCCCTTTTCCTACGAAGTGAAGCACAGCTATTGATGAAAACAAGAGCATGGATGCATTATATTTCTATATCACAATTTGCATTGCACAGGGGGCGTTTCGGAATCATTATTTACCGGATATCATTTTTTTTGATGAGAAGGGCAATCTAATTACAAGAGTTCAGCTTCCGCGCATGAGGCTCGTACGAGTTTTAGCTCATGACTGGTCGGGAGTGATTGGTCAAGTAGTCATCTTTTTCAACCGGCGACGCGCTGCCGCCTTGTACAAATGAGATCGAATTGTCTTTCCACTAGGCTTAGCTTCTGGGGCAAATGCAACCTGCAATACACCCACCCGCAACTCAAACACCCAATGAGAATATGCGTTCCTTATAAAATATCGAAGCAGCCTTATCGTTGACGAAAATACACATGCATGCTTATATAACATACGCCTCAAACACCGGGAACCAACCACATCCGTGTGAATGCCCGCTTGAATAGGGAGTCTGACAGTATCGATAATTAAAACAAACAAAAATGGGGGTGAGGTCGGTAATACTTGGTTACTTCATCCCTCTATGTGCGCCTTTGACATGCTTTGGCCGAGCAGCTCTAGGCAGCGCTGCGCAAGGTTAATAACCTCGCCTTCGTCATCTTCTTCGTATTCGTTATCCGACTCGACTTGTCGATTCGCGATTTGCTTGATCATCTCCACAATCGTGTCCGACTTTCCAATGTGAGAAATCAAGGTCTTATCTTCAGATTCCAACAATTGGAGGAGCGTCCAAATGGCGATGTGCTGAAACGTGGCGTCGCCGCTAGCGAGGAACCTACTCAAGTATCCGTGGATGCCACCGTTTGGTTCCGTCCAGTCCTGGATAAAGATGGAATAATCGCCCACTACGTCATATTAATAACTGCGGAAGTCATAGGATTAGAATAGGGACTTACCCTTCGAGGATAGGTTGCCGAGAGCTGCGGCGCTGTTGCCTTGCACTTCAATACTTGGCGAATGCGTTAGAGGAATAAGAACATCAAATACGCCAAGATTTAACAAGTGCGTCTTAAGATCATCAGATAACGCAAGTACTGCAATTGCAGCCGTCATTTCTGATTGAACGGTAACAGGGACATCCAGGACAAGCTGCTTGCATTTCTGCACCGCACCAGCTTCGAGAACCAGCGCTTTGTTGCGGTCAGAACTCGCGGCAAGATTTCGGAGGGTTGATATAGCATGGCATTGAATTTCCTCATTATCGGTAGAACCTAGAAGGTCGACGAGGGGTTTTAGGAATCCTGCTTCGATAATAGGAGACTCGTTTAGGGGATGGATGGATATGTTACGTATGCAAGCAACCGCCGAGAGGATGAGAGGAAGATAAGAGGATTGGAGCAAGCGTAGCAGAGGATTGAGGCCTTGCGCGCGGACAATATCTAGCTGGTATTTCTCGTCGGAAGCGAGGTTTCGAAGTGCCAACGCGGCTTGGCATTGCACCTTGGGAGAGGATGAGTCCATTAGGTTAACAAGGGACTGGACAAGTTTAGTCTCCGACGCAGCTAACTTCCGGCGATTGTTGGCGTCGACGGCAATGTTGCTAAGCGCTGTCGTGCAATAATATTGAACATCGACATCGGGAGACGACAGGAGTTGAACGAGCACGGGGATGGCACCCGCGTTCACAAGCTGTTGTCGGTTCTCGTCTGTAGAAACATTTCATTAGGAAATGCATAACGGTAAGTTATGAAGAGCTTAATGCGTACCTGAATGTGTCATATTGAGAAGAGCACCAGTCGCATTTCGTTGAACCCTCATATCTCTCGACTTAGCTAGTCGGGTAAGTGGACCCAAGGCTCCCGATCGTGCGATCTTTGCTTTGTTTTCCTCATGAGTAGCCAGATTGGTGATGCATCCTACGGCGTTGCATTGTACTTCGACGTTGGGGGAAAGCATCTGACGTATGAGTGGAGTTAAGCCGCCTAGTTGGACGATCAAGACTTTGTTCTCGGCTGCGTGGCTTGGTAAGACAAGAAGATAAGCAATGGCGCAGAGTCGCACTTACTATTAACGGCAAGGTTCCCTAGTGCGGCACTGGCTGCTCTTTGTACTTCGATGTCGGGGCTCTGAAGTAGGAAAAGAATGGGCTCCAACGTATCGCGGTCAACCTCGCGAACATCTAGAAGGCGGTCAGCCACAACTCGCGACTCGAGAAAGACTGGAGCACTAGCGCCATATCGTTCGATAACATAGTAACCCGACGCCCTCGTTTGTTCAGAGCACTAAACAAACATGTTACGTTACGTACCTCGTTCCGTGATCTCAGCAAACGTTAAGCTTGCACTCCTTTGGAGGTCAATATTATCGGAAAAGACGAGAGTGCTCAGAGCGCGGAGAGGCTCGCCCGAAAAGAAATCCGTCTCGCCGCGCTGGGATAAGAAGTTAGCTTATAAGTAGTAGGATGCATCGATCGGCTGTAACACACGTTCTCGAGGTATTGGAGTAGATCGGCGACAGCTTCCCGTTCGCTATCGGCCAATACTGGTTCGTAAAGACCATCGCGAGATTTGCCTGTATAATGTTTAGCACTTTGAAATGACGCTCTTGATAGGGTAATGGACTGGTATTACCTCCGCAACATGATTGGCAGGCCCCCATTGCTATGGGTAGAGCTAGAAATTGCGATGGATGATTGATTTGAACTCGATCGACGACAGGAAGAATAAAAAGTGATGACGCTGCTGAGCTGATGCACTCGGCCTCAGGATGCTCGCGGTTGTCGAGGTCTGGGCGGGATGAGTTGGATTAGTACTGGTGCCGGAACCAAATAATAAGCCTGCTACTCTCTGGAGATGGTCCTGTGATGTATCCTCGTGAGAGGCTAGGGCAGGCGGATAATATCGTCCAGGTCGACGCGGCGAAAGTAGTGCCAGATTGCATGCATCGACGGAACGGGACGACGAGGAGAAGGTCGATCTTGGCCGAAGTGTGTGTATGTGTGTATATGTGAGTTGTGTGGGTGTATATGTGTGTGGGTGTGTGTGTGGGTGTGTCTATGTTGTGGTAGAAGGAAAGGTGAGGTTAAATGAACATTATTGCTTGGGGGGTTTTTTGAAATGTTTACGAAGTTGCAGCTTAGTTTAAGTTGCACGAGAGGGCTCAAAAAGGTTGTTGCGTAGTAGAGGATTTGACAAGTCCCGACATTGGACAACCCTTGTTCCTTCTTTAAAAACCCCCCCAGTCGATCCCAGTCGCTCCAGTCGCTCCAGTTGCTGACTTCCTAGCTAATCTTTTTTTACCTTTACGTCGATAGCGATTGCTGCGCTATTGCCGCCTCTGCTGCAGGTGGGCCGGGTCGCGCTGTGTGGTTGCGTACAGAGTAAGAAAGGCGCAGGCGCAGTTGGTGGGTTTTAATGCTTTTGATGGGGAGGTTAATCCTCTTCTGCTTCATTCTTCATCTCATAGGGGTTGTTCATGGCTTGTCATGGAGCTAGGACCGGAAGGTTTCGGCTGGTAAAGCTCGCCCTGAGCTTTCGGCTGCGGGTACCTCTTTTAGTACCGGGAAGGTAATTGGTCTAATTCAACGCTTGCGAAGGTACTTCCGATAGCACCTAATTATACTTATCTTATACTTTGAATTGCACATCTTCGCGCGCTTTACTCCGTGTTCCTTATCTATGCCGTTTGTATTGTACACAAATGTTCATAGCATAAATGAACAATGTTGATAAAGCATGCAGGGCATTTACAAATCTTAGCTTTATCCCCTTTTTTTTCTAGTTGAATCGATTTACGAAATAAATGCTCAAATGGTAAACTCTACTAAAGTTGCCATTAATGATATAAAAGAGTAGTCCATACCAGTATTGGTAATGCAAGAGATGTAATTGAGCCAAACAAAGCTTGCCCGGTATCCAGATGAAACCTGTTGCAAGGTGACGTACCTAGGTACGTAAAACTGCTACCGCTCTGCCACTACCTATATGAAGAAGAAGAGAAAAAGAAAAAGAAAGAAAAAAATAAAAATAAAATAAGGACCCCGATTATCACCTTACTGCCTTTTTAGGACAGCTTTTCTGCATCATAGGTGCGGTCACAAAGCCCAGCCCACCCTGATGAGCCGTTCTGAGCAGCTCTGAGCAGCCCTGAGCTAATAAGCTTAACACAACTAACCTAGCACCACAATACAATACGCTACCTTTGCCGCTACAGGCTACAGCTCGCTAATTTAGCTTGTGAAAGCGAGTACCCACCCTCTGTCTCAAGGATATGACGTCCCATCCATCCACCCTGCAGCTTTCCGTCTGATAGTAACCAAGATCAGGCAAATCTTTGTCATGATATTACAATATCCCCCGCGAATTGAAGCTATTCCCAATTCCAAGCAGCGAAAAAAAACAGCGAGCTATTTCTTAACTGTGCAGGATAAGTGGGATACTTCTGCTTATGGCCACCGGCATTGCTTGGGTTGAGTCACAAGGCCAGAAAGATAAAGATTTGAGTACTCACACGCATTTGCACGTACTTGAATTAAATACCTTCTATATCTGATCAATCCAACACCTCTGGGACACCTCTAGCTGCATCAATTTCTCTGCCATACTAACTGATGTCAAGGTTCCTTTTCCACAGTCGTACTACTAGATGACGACAACCTTCGCCCCTCATGTTTTGTTACTATTTACTTGAGGTTATTATTCCACACCATCATCAAGTAAATTAGGTAGTCTAGACCTCGATGAGACATTCTGTCATTCAATGGTTTTGCCTTCATGATATTACGCCCCAGGATAATGGTTGCCGATTAAACGAGCGACGATACACCTTTGCCTCCTTTTTTGAAAACCCTACCTCGACGATTGACTGATATTCCCCAGCCTTCATCAAGCAGAGCCTTTTTTTTTTTTTTCCCTTTGGATGACACCTCTGTGTCCCCTCGGTGTTACATCACATCTTTAATACGATATGATAGGTCACTTGATTGTTTATCTTCTTCCTATGCATCGATTTAAAGTTGCCGAATATGTTTTTCTCCGGCGATCTGGAGGTTAGCTTGAAATAAGTACATATAGGAGGGGAGGGTCTCGGCTGTATACAAGCATGTGCATGCGGCCTGTTACACTGCTAGTTCGTGAGTGGGCGATCTTGTCTTATTATAGTTCCGTTGAAGTAGAAAGAGGAGCAAAGATGGTTGAGAATGCAACTACTGTGCTACGATTATAGACCAATTATCTATCCAATTATCTATCTGGTCCATTGCAAGTTTACTAGGTATGTATACCTATCAACAGTGAGCTGGTCCGGATTATAAAATATCAACCAAATCACCTCCGTGGATATAACTACTACGAGTGCTTGAGGCATGTAAGATAATTTCTTGCACCCTTACCTTAGCTTAGGTATGTATCGTACGTCTATATACTCCAACTTTACCTTGCATACATGTAAGCAATCCAATATATCAACCGATCTCACTATGCTTCCTGTTAGATACCTAGATATGGTGGGTAGGTCAAGCTACCTAAGGTGCTATCTATGTCAGCCAATACGAGACAAGGGTCCCCAATTGATTTTGAGACTATTTCGACTAAAATAAAAAGCTACCTCTAATAGGCACCTTCGTAGGTGTAAAACCCCCAAATCTAGCCGCGCTTATCGGCAGCATTGGCACTACCCGAAGCTGCAGACTGCAGTTGCCCTCTAACATCGCCTTCAAGCTCATATTTTAATCTCAATCCACTGTGAGTAAAGGTGAGGTACGCACCTATCTATTTATCTACCTAGGTACATAACCTAAGGTGCCTCGCACCTGCAAAAGACAGATTATCAAATCAGTGCCTATGCAGGTACCTAGGTACCTAAGGTATTACCCTTTCGGCTTTGGCCAAGCCTGGTCCATTTAATAAAGAAGATGAGTACTGAGGCTTATTTATGTGGCATTTAATGTGGCCCATAGTAGCCTGACCTCATTACTAACCTAGGTAGTATCATTACCCATGATCGTCAACCCTTTGTTCTTATCGCTGCTTAACCTCACCATCACCAACATCACCAGCATCGTCAACTTCAGCATCATCACCCCCGATTAAACTTATCACCATTCCTATCCATACCCCATGTTCCATGTCTCTGCATCTTGTCTCAGTTAGCAACTCTCAAGCTTGCTTCCAATCTAAAACTAGTTAGTACCTCATTCCCCAATCCCCCAGACCAAAAAATGGCTCCGGGCCCTTACCCGATAACAAAAACCCTTTTTTTTACTCTCCCCACCCCCTCCCCCTCTTCTTCCCCAAGCTCACCCTAGCAAAAAGAAGCGCCTCCTACACCGAAGACTTTACCAAGCTCACACCTACTGCAAACTTTCCAGTCGCACGCCTCCCGGGAAGACGGGCGTTCCACCAATAGCTTCCGCTTGACCTAGCTCGAACCCCAACGACCCCAAAAAAGAGGAAGCGTAGGAGGAAAAGTAGATAATGGGCGACCCTTCGAGCCGTGAGTCTAACAATGCACCGGCCGACGAGCCACAACGCGCACCAAACGCTCCAGCCCCCGCTATGTCCTCGTCGGGTTTGCCCTCTTACATACCGCCGCTATCTCGAGGTCACGAGCTTCCTTTTGTGCAGCCATCATCGTATCTCAGACCTAAATTTCGGAGTCGTACAACCCCTGTTCCAACGATACCAATGAGTCCCATTGATGAAGAACAGCTGCAAGGCCTAGTAAGTGGTTACCATGTTCAATGTTATATTATGATGTATCAGCGATTCCCGAACGTGTGATATCAGTAGTATCGCTTTACCTTCTCCGCCCGAATCCCGATCTTAGACCTCTTCATACCTTATGACTTATACCTTATTCCTCATGCCTTATGTCTTGGTAATTTGCTAACGACTTTCCGTTTTTATAGAAAGGCTTGCGCAACTTTCTTCGAGTCAGAACTAGCTACGATGTCCTCCCGCTATCTTTCCGCCTCATCGTACTCGACAATGATCTACTAATCAAAAAGAGCTTGGATATTTTGATCCAGAATGGTACTTCCAATACACGCATGTATGTCCCGCGACGGCTCGAACAGCCCCTAACGTGAGCTACTAGGAATCGTGTCCGCGCCTCTCTGGGATTCTCAGCAGTCCAGATTCGCCGGCCTCCTTACCGCGACTGATTATATAAATCTGATACAATATTACTGCCAATTCCCCGAACATATCGACGACGTAGAGAAATTTAGGTTGAGCAGTCTTCGCGGTACGTTGCACCCGAATTGCGAATGTGCGGGGACTTGTGGATTGAATTGGTATGTCGCTGACGCTTCAGCTGCTTAAGATATCGAAAAAGCAATTGGTGTGCTTCCACTAGAAACGGTGTCCGTCCACCCGTCAAGGCCACTCTACGAAGCATGCAGCCGTATGCTTAAGAGTCGCGCTCGTCGTATTCCCCTCGTCGATATTGATCACGAAACAGAGAGGGAGACAGTCGTGAGCGTCATTACGCAGTACCGAATACTCAAATTCATCGCCGTCAACACGGAACAACATACTATGCTTCTTAAGCAGACCGTTCGGGAGATCGGGCTGGGGACGTACGCCAATCTCGCGACTGCTAAGATGACAGACTCTGTCCTGGAAGTGATTAATTTGATGGTGGTGCATAACATATCCGCGGTGCCCATTGTTGATAAAAACAATGTCGTGCTCAATGTGTTCGAGGCAGTCGACGTTATACCTTGTATCAAGGGAGGCGCATACGACGAGTTGAAATCGACAGTGGGAGAAGCGCTGACGAAAAGACCGGAAGATTTTCAAGGTATCTACACTTGTCAAGAGGACGATAGGCTTGATTCGATATTCGTCACGTTGCGCCAGTCTCGAGTGCATAGGCTGGTAGTGATTGACGACAACTGGCATCTGAAGGGCATCATTTCGCTGTCTGACATCCTCAAGTACGTCTTATTTACCGGCGTTACTAGCGATGAAGCTGAGCATTCCGCGCCACCGTAACGAGTTGATGGGTAACTGGTAACTCGACGCTTTTTTGTAATGACGCTACGATACTTTGGAAACTGGAAAGGGCGGAATACGAGGTGACGGAGTGATAGTGTGTTATTAGTAAGCATTATAGGGGAGTTTGGCGTTCGAAAGACTAAAGTGGTTGATAAGGATCAGTCCTTTTGAGCCCGCACAGGTTTTCTTTCTCTCCATATCCTCACGCTGATCTAAATCGAGTACGACTACGCTTGGGTTAAGGGAGGGATTACAAGGTCTAGATTGGGGAAGGGGACACGGCTTGGTAGAAGATGAATAATGACCGGATCTACTACCTAGGTACACCTAACCATGAGAGAGTATGGCACATTATTTAAGAGTACGATAGATTTTTTAGTATTCAAAGGTTAGGTTTATGATAATACCATTTACCTGACTGGCCTGTTAAACTACCTAATCTGAGGTAGGTACCTTAGGAGCTAGATTAGGTAGTTATTTGTATGTATCCTAATTAGTAACATTAGGTTAGGTACCTACATATAAAAAATGTATATGTCTGCCATTCTACACATTAGGTACTAACTTATCTCTCTACCTTAGGTACCTAGGTAAGGTATATCCTACCTAATGCTGTGTTTAACTGTGACACTTAGGTATATTCTAGGTAGGTTAGGTACCTACCTTACCTTATATGCCGTTGTGCATTATTTTATCTCCGAGGGTTATGAATCTACACTATACAAGGTACCTTAAGGCATGTATCGCGCCTTCATACAGGGCATCAGTATACAAAATAGAAGCTACTATCTCCTATTACTGCTTGTCGCTTCCTCTGATAGCGTGGTTAAAATAAGGGAGGACAGGCACACTTCGGATATGTAGAGATTCTTAGTTCTGTATACACCGGTCACATTAATCATTACCGTATTCTCCTATTGCGCAATACCCATCCCCTTACCCAATATCTTCGTTGCTTTCTATATATACAGTTTACTCCTTATCCAATGGATCAGATGCAGTCTTACCATTATAATACGGCTCCAGTTCCTTCAAAAGAAAAGGGGTTTACACCACCTGCCAACTATTCCACGTCTTCACACCCTTTTCCTTACCAACAAAGACGCCCTCTCTCACAATCAACATTTATCAAACCCCAGGAAGAGTTAAGTGCTACGCGGTCACTCTGTGCCCTGGACCGTCCTCCTGACCGCAAGAGTAATACTTGGACGTCTTCCAGTGGCGAGTTGGGGCTCCTCTCGGAGAACGAGGAGGCAGAAAGTAGGGATGAGTTCGTTCACGAATATAATCGACTCGCAAAGAGGGTGGTGTATTCTGTTCAACCATCTTCAGTTAACGGATGAACTGACTGAGATTCTAGTACGGTATTCGGCTACTTGTGACTAGAGATTTCCCTGTAGACGCTGTAAGTGAGGTGAAATATACGACAGCATGGCCAATTATAATAACATCATTAAGTCCGTTCCAACCCGAAGACCAAGCTGGCTTTCGAAAGCTCTACGGCGAACATCCTCTGGCCAATCAACACAGACTATACTCGTCCGCTCAGATTCACGACAGCTGAAGCGTCGGCGAAGCGTCAGTGATGTCGCTATGAATCTTGTACACTACACAAAAAAGGATGAGCTTAAAGGCGAAACCCTCCGAGACTTAGTGCGATTATGCGGGAAGAGTATATTCTACTTACCTACCGAGTACGCACCTTGTTCCTTGGTGCTGCCAACTTGCTTCCGTGCGCTCGCGCAAGCGCTTGTACAACAAGGTAGAGAGGCTTTTCAAATAATGTTTTAGTGCTCATGTTGGTTCATAAGCTGATCCATACTCATTGTAGCTGATACAAGAGGAATTTTCCGGGTACCAGGCTCCGCTCGAGTTGTGGGCATTCTCTATGACTACTACTGCCCCGATAGGGATGCAAAAGGTGCAGATGCCATCTCAATTACGACCCGATGTCCTAACCTCCCTTCGCATATTGAATGCAGTGCTCATGATATTGCTTCCGCTTTCAAAAGGTTTCTAGCAGGGCTACCTGGAGGCATCTTGGGCTCATTGTCTCTTTTCGATTCATTTGTTGCAATTCACAGCCAACTACATGCTGATCCCGAACTCACTAAGACCAGAGAAACTAAGCTGCGCGCACGGTTGATTGCACTCGCTATTGGGACCGTCAGATCACAGTACCAAAGGGAGCTGATATGTGCCGTATTTGGCTTATTATGTCTTGTTGGCCGAGCTGCTGAGAATGCCCCTCGAGAAGATGAAAACGGCAGGCCGCTCCCCACGGCCGATTTAATGGGATATAACGCATTAAGCATAGTATTCGGCCCTCTCTTGGTCAATGATCTTATCGACTCCTACAACATGAACTTAGCAGACCCCGCTGCCGGACTGGTACTGCTCCCGGTATCTGCCCCTAAGTCCCGAAAAGAAAGGCGGAAGCATAGGAAATCTAAATCTCGAACTGAAGACACGTCCTCTCTCTACACGGTTGATAAGATACATGTCGCTAATAACATCACAGAGATGTTAATAGTACATTGGAGGGAGGTGGTTCAGCAAATGCGGAGCCTTGGCACCCTGAAGATCAGCAGACGTGATCATATCGCCCAGCATAGGACGAATAAGACTAAGTTAGGTTCTTCAGCTTCAGACTCGCTCCCATTAAGAAAACCACCTAAATGGAATGGCATTGTGATCTCGCATAAGCGGAAAGGTAGAAGCGTCTCTCCTCTAGTCAGAACTCCAACTCCAATGCCTAGTAAGTACATGTGTTCATGGTCTGCAGCGTTGTGTATTGATTATTAGGAATAGGGGTTAGCTTGTACAAAAGTCGAGATACTACGAGAAACCAACTTGAGCCCATATTGCTAAACCGACAACGATCGCGACCGTCCAGTTCTTGCGCTTCACATAAAGCTCCAAGCAGGATTTCAGAAAACTGCCTCTCACCTACAGCTGAGGAAAGCCCGTCGGCCAGTCAATATGCAGTAAGTGTAGGTCAAACGTCTCATCTAACGGCGTCGTCTGCTGCGCGAACTTTGCAAAGAGACAGTATTGGGAGCGCCCCAGAAAACCGAAGCCTAGACAGAGCGTCGGGTAGCGGTGAGAGCGAGGCTGGAGTCCGGACCAGGGTGCGGCCATCTCGTATTGATGTGCACGAGGATCCCTCAGTTCTCCACAACAGAAGCTCATTGAGTCATATACTATCTGGAAGCGAGTTAACTTTTCATAGCGTCAAATCATCCATCGTCGAAACTAGCGGCAATGAAGGACTCTCTTCACGATACGATTATGCTACGCCAAAAGCCAACGAGCCTGGAATACTTGAAAAATCTCCATCAAAGAAAACTATAACCTCCGCCAGGTCATCCCTGTCAACTGAAGATTATCATAGCAGTCAAGCTGGCGACTATATTCATACTTCAACGCAAGATATTGACTATGTTGAAAAATGGAAAGCTTTAAGTCTAGCCAGTAAGACCAGCACAGAGTCTCTAGCACGATCTGCAAAGGAAAGACGCTTGAGACGTAGTCCTGGCAACAGTAGTCTTCGACAGAGCGAAGAATCATTCGTTAGACGAGACAAGGAACCATCCACACCAAAATGGCAACATCAAATCACAGATAGGCAAAGCGAAAGGAAGCAAAACCCAGGTGGGCTTTTATCCGAGCAAAAAAGCATATGCGAAAATTCCCCTCGATCTAGGCCCTCAAGAGAATCATTTTCTCCGTATAAATCGAAATTATTGCTAGACAAGAGCACTTTCGGGGGTATGAGTAGGCCGGTTTTGCATCGTTCGAGTTCCAAGCCGACGCCAGGATCAGTGAAGGCCATAGCTGCGCTGTTTGATAATACCATCTATGATTCTCCGGTGAGCTCCAGAACTGTCATTCCTGGTAGAATTGGACGCGACTCCATCGGTGTACGGTCTCCATATTCTGCAAGCAACTCGCCGTCGAAATATCCTAGGTCTAGAAATATTGCAAGAACTAGCACGCCGTCAAACGCTTTTGATGGTTCTAGAGGGGGCTTCCAACTTCCCGCGACACCAACCCGAAGTATAGAGTTGGGGTTATCAGTGGACGACAGAATTTCTAGTCCAGGTTCTGCAGGTGCAAATATCGACAGCACGCCAGCTAAAACCTCTTACGTTTCGCTGCGTCCTATAGGTGATAGTTCTGCCTCGAGGAAAACACCACAGAGCTCGAAGACCTATCCAGTTCCTGCGCGTGATCGAGAACTTGACCAGCCGCCGAGCTTAGGAACTATGGTTCTTCCTCTCGAGGAACCCCCGATCGCGCACCATATCAATTTCAGCCGACCCTATACATCTTCCCCTGTATCGCATTATAGGAATGATGACGATAGAGTGTCGACCTCGAGTCCTCGGCCTGGAAGTGGTAATTTGATACTTCATACGCAGATTCGTCACTTACAGAAGCAGCTCGAACACCGGACGGAAGAAAATACTCAGCTACGACGGCAGTTGGAAGCCCGCGAGAACATGGATATTGGGAAACTATGCGAGCAGCTCAGGGCAGCAAGACGAGAATCTAAAATGTGGCGAGAAAGGGCCGAAGCAGCAGAGAAGCGAGTCGCCGTCTTTAAGCAATTCACAGCGCGGGTCCGAGGGCTTCGCGATGGGGATGTCTTCGAAGATGCTGAGGAGGATATAAATGACAAGGGGCAAGTTGACGGGCCTAGCTACCGTTGTGATGAACAGAAGGGACAATGCAGCTTATGGCATGGGGATGAAACCCAGGACAGAGAGGGAATTGAAGAACGAATACGCCAATATATGAAGAAGCAAGTGGTCCTGGGAAGCAAGGACAAGCCTTATACTGAGACAGACGGGCTTTGGTGCGGCAGAGCACGAAACCAGAGTCGGCAAACGAATGCCCGTGCAAACAGAACAGCGCAGCTATGGGATATTGCGGATGAGCTTTTGATGCTTGATAGTGCTACGAAGCGTGAGGACTTATAGGTCCTAAGGAAAGTTTAATTGGTGAGTGGATTAGAGGGGAGTCGCTATGTATTATGAAGGCAATACTCAGTCAGTATTGGTCACGATAGGGTTAGAATTAGGTAGGGTTAGGGGGTGGGTGGACATGGACGGAAGGTGTGCGGGATTCACGGCTGTTTCTCTTAATAAGATGCTACCGTCTGAATAGATAGCAATCAGTAAATAGACTATGGAGAATTATGGTTGGTATTACTGTTGTTTCTGACTACCTATGGTACTCTTTTCATCAACTTTCTACGTAAGTACCTACTTGATATTGATGGCGGCGAGGCTTATCTAAAGAGGGAGAAGTCTCTAAGTTAGTACCTATTCCCGTTTATGATGCCTTTGGTCTATATTTGATAGTAATATATAGTTCTTTAACCTAGGTACCTGGATGTATACTTGGGTATGTTTAAGTGTTTATATTTATAACTTACGAGTACGGTGCATCCAAGGAACAATTCCGATTGGCTGAATCGCCTTAATCGTCTAATATAGCAAGTGCTGAAGCGAGTGGCTATGATCTTTCACTTACAAATTCTGCTCCTAGTTACTTACTCTCTACCTTTATCTATTAATGATTAACTCATCTGTATATCGTGTCACGATGGAGGTAAGCTTGTACCGCATAGTAAAAAGATGTTTTATTGGCGAGCTTCAAAGTCTGGATTCTTCCATCTGATATATTAAATATCGTCATCGCAGAGGTGACCGTTTCTTGATTTTGCTTTTTGGGCAAATGGTAGTGAGCTGTCATATCAGCACAATGATGATGGGCTTAGCTCCGGGCGCTCGCTAAATGCATGTGCAACAAGGAGGTTGCATATGTCTATTCGGTTCGGTACTTCGTCATCGTGTATACGGAGCAGGTATGTGACGTATGGAAATACCTAAAATTGAAGTACTGCAAGCTAGATCTAGGAAAGGATAGACAGGTCTTGGCATGTATTGGCCGCGATTCCCCAGATTATCGGAAATACTTGAACCGGGGGTCTGGTTATCTCCCTGTCTCCTTCCAAGCTGCTGTGTAGCTTTTTTAGCTTTTTTAGCCTTTTTAGCTTTTTTAGCTTTATTCCGTACATACTCGGAAGTTGCTTTAACAATTTAACAATTTAACAATTTCTACGCTTTACTTCAACCAAGTTTTCTTGGTTCAACATACATAAAACATCAACATCTTAATGTATACCTCATAACAGCGCGCATTTAATATAGTACTCCTGAGAGTATTCTTCAACCTTCCTACCGACGACTTAAATAAAGTTGAAGGTTCGAGCAAGATTATCTAAATGCGCACGGCTGAAGATGATTGGCCCCTGGCGTTCATCACTACGACATCTCTACTGTGTTAACACACCGTATCTACCTAACTCTAGCCGACCTTATCCATATCAAACATCATGACGCGACGGATAGTAAGTTGATTTCTAATAGCCATTAGTAGATGCTTCACCGCATTTTCTAGCTAAGCGCTAGGTACCCGGCTGAAAAAAGCTAACGATAATCCCCCTTTTTTTCTTGTCTTGCTTAGGTGCGCACCATATCCCAGCTCGCCGCTGCCGCCGTCTTCGCATTCTTCGTCATATTCCTCCTAGATCGGAACTTTCGACTCCTCCCGAATTCTGTCCACGAGTATATGCCCCAGCACCACCATGGCCAGGTCGTCACCGATATAACGATTACCCAGTGTTCTAAGGTCAACCTGTTTTCGTCTTGCAAGCTTGACCCGCAGAAATGGCACCGGGTCGAGAAGAACCTCTACCTGGATAGGTCATGGGTCTCCAAGGCCTACGTCCACGTGCAGAGGAAGAAAGAGGAGGAGCTGGAGGCGGATGACAAGGTGGTCGTGGGTGTCACGGTGGGTCGACTGGATCCTTCGACAGGAGCTAAAGGGCAGACGGGCGAAAAGTGGGAGTCTCGTCCCGCGGGTTTATGGGTCCTTAGGTCGTCTAAACGAACGGCGAGCGACTCGAAGCAGGCTGTGACGGAGATCGACGTTCTATTCGGCGATGACGCTGTCGAAGTTCGAGATGGCTGGCAGCTACAGAATACCCCGCTACTACTTGAGACTGGCCCAGATATACCCAGTGCCCATATCACAGTCCGCCAGGGAAGCCCTATCGAGCCTACGAAGCCCCAACCGCGAGTGAGGGATAATGGAAAATTCAAGATAATGCAGCTGGCAGATCTTCATTTGAGCACGGGCGTTGGTCATTGCAGAGATGCGGTTCCGGACGAGTATGAGGGTGGACCCTGCCTGGCAGATCTGCGAACTTTGGATTTCGTGTCCAAGTTGCTAGACGAAGAGAAGCCGGACCTGGTTGTCCTCAGTGGTGATCAGGTGAATGGTGATACTGCCCCCGATGCGCAATCGGCCATTTTCAAATATGCGCAGTTGCTCATTAAGCGCAAAATCCCCTACGTATCCATATTCGGTAACCATGACGATGAAGGGTCACTGCCAAGAGCTGGGCAGATGGCACTAATCGAGCAGTTGCCATACTCGTTATCCGTAGCTGGACCAGACGATATTGATGGGGTTGGTAATTACTTTATCGAGGTCCTCGCCCAGGGGAGCTCACAGCATTCTGCTCTTACGATATACTTACTTGATTCGCACTCATATTCTCCGGATGAGAGGCAGTGGAGCGGCTATGATTGGATCAAAAAGAGCCAAATTGATTGGTTCAGACACACTTCTGAGAGCCTCAAGAAGAAGCATAAGGAGTATACTCATATCCACATGGATATCGCCTTTATTCATATCCCCCTGCCGGAATACAGGGATGAGGAGTCGCAGTATGTGGGCGAACTACGGGAAGGCGTTACGGCGCCTAAGTACAACTCTGGATTTCGGGATGCCTTGGTCGAGCAAGGTGTTGTTATGGTTAGCTGTGGACAGTACGTATTCCTTAGAACCCCCATCCCCCCTTTTTATTTTATTTTTATACCTAGTTACTAACGTTGTTGAACTCTCTGCAGCGACCATGCCAACGAGTATTGCATGCTTTCGTCTAACAAGCAGACGAAGAAGCCCGAGCTATGGATGTGCTACGGCGGCGGCGCCGGATTCGGGGGGTACGGCGGTTACGGCGGCTTCGTCCGGAGGGTTCGCCTGTTCGACATCGACTTGAATGAGGCCCGGATCACAACTTACAAAAGGGTTGAATACGGCGATACGGCGGCGCGCGTCGACGAGCAGATTATTGTCGACGGGGGGAGCGTTGTGGCTCCGAGGGAACAGAGCTAAGTGTATAGGTAGGTAGGTAGGTACCTAGGGAGGGAGGGAGGTAGGTAGGTAGGTAGGGACTTATACCTAAACCTAACCTGACCTGACCTAAGTCATTAAGGGAGGAATTCTGATTTTTTTGAAGGAAAAAAAAAGCTTCAAAAGTCTTTACGATGTGATGATGCCCCATCTCAATTCTGACGAAGAGCTTGGATAACTCGCGATTTTTTTTGGGGGGGAGCTACCTAAGTTATGATAAGATCGAGTCTGGCGTTCCACGATGCTGGTGATGGGCAGTATGCATGTGTATTGTGTATGCGTGTGCGTATACGCCGGGTGACACGCGGAAAGAACAAGAAAGGAGAAAAGGGGAGGAGGGAGAGATGCACAGGGGCGTTTTTGGAGCCGGCTATAGAAGATGGTCGATAGGTTAGGTAGGAGGGAGGGAGGTAGGGAGGCTATAGTCTTTCGGTTATCGTGTACCTTTTACACATACGATGATGGATGGATGGATGGATGGATGGATGGATTGGTGGGTAGCGCATATATATAAGGTATATATCGAGTGGATGTGGATATCAAAAGTCAAGGGTTGCGAATTCTTTACATTTTTTTTTCTCTCTTTCCGTCGTCATTTTTTTAACGACTTGAACTTGATAGACGGGCTTTCTTGTTATTCGGTGAATGTAGTGCCTGGTTGACATGGATAGGGTTATGTATAGGGGAGTACGTATAGTGTTGTCGTATACGTAGGTAGTAGAGGTATACCGTACTATGTACTATGTTAAGAGTAGGAAGGAGTAGATCCTAAGGGAGATAGGCCGTGTATTAATTATCAGGAAGTTAACATGGCATGACAAAGGCATAGGGATAGAGGACTTGGGCTATGCTGCGGTTCGAGTAGTTTACGAACGAGTTTAAGATCGCATAGCGAGCACGTATAAGTACCTATTCATGGACATTGCAAGTAATGGTCCATTAGGCAGTTAAAAGGGGCTCATTAGTACCTTAAAGTACTTTTACTTTTATTTTGCTCCCTTTTTCTGCTCCTAAGTGCCTATCTCTAGGTAACTACCAGCAGAGCTATACATATGCCGCTTTTGTCCCTTGCTTCGAGAGATCTGCGAGTAGACTGACTGACAGGTAGGTACCTACACTAGGTGCTAAAGTATAGGAAAATCAAGCGCTGACTGGCCATATACATGCTGAGATATATGGTGTAAGTAAGTAATGGCATCTCCAGGTTCGGGCCTCGAACTCTGGCTTGTAGGATGGAAATTGAGATCGTTGGGTTGGTTTAATTCATCGATTCATGGCCGAGGGCAATAGATGAGACCATGCTGAGCAGTATGAATAACTTTTTTTTTTTTTTTTTTTTTTTTTTTTTTTGGTACTGACTTCTTGATTTCTTTTATAGTAATATTATCTGTAAATAAGAGTTAGTATAGTACCGCGTGGCGACGACAAGTGAGTGGTGAGTGAAAGTGTGTTACTAACCGCTTGCGCCGATATATATCCCCCTTTTTCCATCGGTCATTTTTCATCTCTCATCCCTCATATCTCCCACTCCCACTCCCACTCCCACTCCCATTCCCATTCCCACTCCTACTCCCATTCCCCGCCCAAGCCGCCACCGCACTCCAATACTCCTCATCACCCGCCTCCTGCCCACCATCAACCCTCATCCTCACGAACCCCACCGCGAACCTCCCGCCCAGCAGCTCCACCATCGCACCCCCATCACTCCCACTCCCGCTCCCGCTCCCGCTCCCACTACCACTCACCCCGGCGCCCGCACTCGCCTCCATCTCCTCCCACACCCGATCATCCCCCGCCCGCAGATCCGAGCCCCCAGCCCCGCCCCTGCCTCCGCGCCCCTGCACGAACAGCACGATCCGGTAGTTCGGGTTCCCCCGGCACGCGGCGGAGTACGCGGGGAGCGGCCGCGGGGATAGTTGTGTGTAATCCTCTATTCCTTGCTTCTTCTTCAGAGGTATAACATTAAAGCAGAACTCTTTCTTGTCTGCTGGTGAATGAGTGTGTGACTATAAAACCGCGAAGAGTAATAGAACGAGACATACGGCCTCCGGGAACAAGGCCGGGTTTATATAGTTTTCTCTACCCTTTCTCAGAAGGAGAGAAGTAGTGTAGTCCTACCTACCTATCTACCCACCTACCTACCTGACTGCCTACTGTACGGACTCACTTTTGTAACTTCCTTGAATAAGAAGGCACGGCTTATAGTTTTGCAAACATGACCTGAATCAGTCAAGCAGATCGGACCAAAGGCGATCTCTCGATCCGAGTGGGGCCGTGTTTGACCCTCCCGGTCCGGCTTGTTTGTGTCCCAGCCGGACCCCGGCCTTCGTCTGATTTCGGAGCCCCTTGTGACAGTATTGCGGACCCCACACATGGTCAGACGTGACCCGGCAAGGTACCTTCCGTATTACCACACCGCGGATAACCAGCTCGTTTGTGAGGTGGTTTCCCCTTCATTGATGTTATGTTAGGTAGTCAGTCACAACTCGAATCTGATTGTTTAGGAGTAAGGAGTAGGAGCAACTTCGAGGGCTCCGCCCCTTTTAACGAAGGAAGGAAACAACCCCTACGTTTGGAGAAAGCGACTCATACCAGCAAACATATGACCCAAACGTACTCTTGAATCATCAATAGTCATTTAGAGCAGTAGTACAGTGATTAACCAATCTTACCCACACACTCCATTGCATCACTAAAACACACCAACTTGACGAGACGATTATAACATCAAATTAAATTGTAAAAAAGTCAAACTTCTTAAAATGTAGAGTTAGATATTTATACTTGCTATTTGTATTCCAATGACAGTACGTAAAATATCTTGTGAGTTTTGCGTTAAAGTAAATCCCACAAAATATACTCCCCCCCCAAAAGTTCAGCCATGAGTTAGAAAAGATGCTTTCCTCAACTTGCACCTACCTGTCGTGTACAATGAACGTTACTTTGACTATATACGTACTCACTACTATTTATATGTAGGGCCTGCAAATCTGTATATAAAATGACAAGTTTCATATTTTTATGATTTATTCCGATACCTATCACAATCACTGTGTAAACTTGGTATGCTGTGGTCAGGTTCTCAAGATACCCATCCACGGGTGCTATCAAGCACCAAGTCATCCTCGAACCCTTCCGTGTCGAGGTACCTTAGGTACTTAGAAAAACGTACCTAAGGCAGTAATCAGTACCTTCCATACCGAACCCAGTAACTCGTCGTTGATTCATGATACACCATGATGCATTCCGTTGCATGCAGTTGCGTAATGGCAACCCCTTAATTCCCCTGTTCCCCTCGCGTCTTCGCGTTTTAAGGTTTCTCCAATTTTAGAGAGTGCAAGGCTGACGACGCCCAGCTCTTAAAAGAGGAATCGCTTTTGCGCAACTAATTTAATTTCAACGTTCTAACTCCTGCCCGCCGAGATTCTATACGATGTGATGATATATGGACATGGGCGACATGGGTGGCTTTTACATATAAGGAGACACTCTGTGCTAATCAACTTTCACTTCTATATAGCCTAGAAGGCAGGTAGGTACTCACTTCCACTTATCCATCTAGCCCTTTTCTATATTTCCTTACAAGTCACTTGGCACCTCTGATCCCTTACGCAAAGTCTTTGTTTTTTTGGTTGATTTCACTGATTTATTTATTTCTAATTGGTGTTGAACGCTTTGCAAAAGAAGTAGTCTACCTAAAGGGACTCAATTCAGTGTGAGCATGGGCGAAAGGAGCTCGAAACAAAACCGCCGGCTCTCTTTCTGTCCCTCTCTGTCTATACGCAATAGCCAGTGTCTATGAGTTCTTTCTTTCTTTCCAAAGCAGAAAATAGTTCATGACGACGGATTCTCGCCGTACATAAAACACCGTTATAGGGTTTTTTTGGGGTTTTTTTTTTTGGATTTGGGGATATATATGAGAGACACATATCATATTAGGTAAGATATATATGATATGTGTATGGGTTGGTTGATTGGGTGGTTGGGGGGTATCGCGTCTAAGCACCGAAGACCTTGAGGCGCTCCTCGATGGGGAGCTGGTCCTTGGGGCCGGGCTCGCCGGCGCGGCCGCCGAAGACGAGCTGGGCGTTGAGCTGCCAGTGGTCGGGGATGCCCCACTCGCTGGCGACCTTGGCGTCGATCAGAGGGTTGTAGTGCTGGAGGTTGGCGCCGAGGCCCTCGGCGGTGAAGGCGGTCCAGATCGCGTACTGGGCCATGGCGTCGGACTGCAGCGCCCAGATGGGGAACTTGTCGCTGTACAGTGAGAACTGGGCCTGCATCTTGTGGACAACCTCCTGGTCCTCGAAGAACAGGACCTATTTCATATTTTGTTAGCGATTGCTGTCATGCTAACGCACCTCATAAAGGAGTAATAAGAGAAAGAGAGAGAAAGAGAAAGAGAAAGAAAGGAGAAACTTACGGTTCCGGCACCAGCCTTGAATCCGTTCATGCGCTGAGCGGTGTGCTCCCAGGCGTCAGCAGGGACAATGGTCTTGAGGATCTCAGTGGTGAGGTCCCATAGCTTGTCGTGCTCGGCGCCGAAGAGGACGACGATACGGTTAGACTGGGAGTTGAAAGAGGAGGGGACCTCGTAGATGCTCTGCTTGACGATCTCCTGGATACGCTCCTTGGAGATGGGCAGCTCCTTGTTGAGAGCGTAGTAGGTGCGGCGGTTCTTGAGGTGGTCTAGGAAGGCATCGGCCTTAGCTTGAGTAGCCATTTTAGCAGTGGTGCTGAAGTGAGTTGAAGGTGTGTAGGTGGTGGCGGCGGCGGTCTTGTTGGCCTGTGATAACTTAGGACGAGGGCACTGGGAGGTAAATAAAGCTCTCTGGGGACAAGTTGCAGCGAGGGTCTTAAGGGCTAGACTGGATGCTTTAGAGGTGGTGGCTGAGGTGGTGCTGAATCTGGAGAAGGACAGGACAGCTGAGGTGACAATGTGCGGGCGCATCGTGGTCTATTTATTTGAAAAGAGGAGGCAAGCTTCCTACTTATATGTTTTTTGTTAGTATAACTACCTAACCTAAAGGATAAGATAGGTAACTAAGGTACTGTATTAATGTTAGAACATGTAAGAGCTATGTAGGTATGTATTGTACCTTGGGTAGATTAGGGCATCGTACCTGCCTACTTAACCAGGTATGTCTTATGATCTTATGAGATATTATGAGATATTATGAGATACTATGCATGCTAATGATCCGAAACAGAAAGTGCGAGGCTTGCAAGGCGTGCTCTAAACGTGTTCTAACTTGCTAATGCTGCTAATCGACGTACTAACGGATGTACTAAAGGGTGAATGGCTGCATAAATATTGGAGGAAGGAAGTGTCCAGAAGCTACTACGCTATGTGTCGCCAATATGTATCCCTTAGGTACCTCCTTAGCATAGTGTAGGTCGAAATGCCCCGCCAACACGATGGAAATCCTATCACGAAATCCACCGAGGGGTAGGTACATACCAGCAAGGGTAGCTGCTGGGAAGTTGGCTACGTAATGTAAGTATGGTACATACTAATGTATTACACACAGCATGTCAGATCGACCTCTATCGTGGTTGGCTATTTCCACTTCTTTATGGGTAATTGCTTTTTGGTAAGCCATTCAATCTTTAAAGAAAGAGTTTAGTATCAGATTAATGAGATATTTCAATATAGTAGTGGGTAGTACAAAGCATAACTACCTAATTCCTATAATACATAAAGTAGATAAGATACTTTAGAAATTAGGTAGGCACATGATGTAGGAATGTACGTACCCGAACGAAATTATTCGTATACTTGTTATCTCTTTGGGATATAAAGCCGAAAAAGCTCTAGGAGTAGGTACATTAGGTAGACATTAAAGACGGTTGTTATCCGGGTTTAACGCTACTGCAACACCTTCCTATATCCGCGATGTTGCTATATGCGCATAATCGACGAAAGTGTTGTACCAACGTGTGTGTGTAAGTGAAGCGTTTAACTACCTAATGTACCTAACCTAGGCAGGTAAAAGACAGGCAAGAGACAGGCAAGAGACAGGCAAAAGGCAGGTTCAAAACTTACTATGTATTGTACAATACAAAGGCCAGGTTTCGGTAGGCGCTGCGGAGTGGGTCCTTACCCGCTCATGATACAACGCCGGACCCGAACTATAACTGCTTACACATCTATTCATAATCTTCTTCCGCCGGCCTTGGTCTGATTTCCAAACCATTTGAAATCCATTTTTAACAAAAGCCCTTTTTTCCCCCCTTCTCCTTTCGAGTCAAGCACCGCCCTCTTTTTTTTTTTTCTCCTACTGATCCATGCATCCTATGAATCTCGTCATCCTCGGTTCGTTTGATTCGTTGCCCATTTTTATGTTATCACATTTTTAAACTTGATTCTTTTCTTTTTGTTCTTGTGTTCTTGACTTGATTTAATTTGCTTCCGTTCTTTTCTTAGTATAGTATAGTATAACATAGTATAAACACAACTACTATAAGGAGTCTCTCTATATTAAAAAGTGAGGCTCTTTCGTATAAAGTGCTTGCACCAGAAAGCGCCGTTTCACCACGCGATTTTACCCCGCGATTCATCTAAAGTCGACTATGATCGCTTTATTAGCCGCCTTTTGCGCGTTCGGCAATCGCTTGACGTCGCAACTCGTATGAGAATATCGGCGATTTGGCGCTTAGTTAGCTACGACTCATCTTGTTTTATATCGCCATTACACCACCTTGGTTACGTCGCTGAGGTAATATATTCTTAATTTCTGCTAGAGTTTATCGGCGTCTCGGCGTCTCGGCGGTGAAGTGCGGCCGCGACTATTTGTGGTTGGGAGCACTATCGACGCGGCAGTCCTGCTCCCACGTAGGTATACTATTCGGCATTGGATTACAGAAGGGGAATATATTTTCTGCGAATACGGCCCGCACCTTCACATGGCATGTGTATGACACGGTATGACAACGGGTAATACACTCCTTGTAGACTGTCGCCTACGTTTGCGGCAAAATTAACCGCGTCTCCAAGGCATCGTGACCAAACACCCTTATATTAAAAGCAGCCGAGCTATCGCTTCATAACCTTATTTGACACATATGGCTCGTCACGCGGCTTTCCGTAGACGCCTTACCGCAGCATGACTAAAACTATGTCATTGATATAACTATAGTAATCCCTACGGCACGGCACGAGCTCGATATAGTTAATTTCCAAATCTGGTAACTTTCCCATGACTCTAGCCTATCCCACGTCGAGCTGATCCTCGTTTCTGGTATCACAAGCATTCATGGATACTAGGCTTTCTTACTAATACCCGCCATGCATTCAAGCGCTTCTTGGAACTACACATTACCTTAGGTAGATTATGATTGATATTGTGATGTATTCATCTATGTACTCGATATAGCTTTATATACAGTTTCATTCTTCATTAGCAGAAAAGGCATCACGTAAAGCATCGCATTGTCTTGCAGCTTTCATCTTAGGTACATATTGGAGGTCCTGGCATCCTCTCATGCGGGCTTCCAAGCTGCCAACTTGAAAAAGAAATACCCTCCCTCTGTAAATCGAACCTGACCTGCCCTGCCCTGCCCTGCCCAGCCCAGCCTTGCCTTGCCTTGCCTTGCCTAGCTCGCGCAAACGCCCAGCCTCTAGGCATTTTATAACGCCGCATGCTATGAATAATAAAAACAGACTTTTGTAGTCCCCCAGATTTTATGAGACCAGCCGAGTGACCATACGTCTATCCCCATTATAGGCCCACTCTCCCAGTCTACCGTTGGAAGCTAGCGAAACACGGTCATTACCATGTCTCAGTGATGTATTGCCCGACTTCTCTCTTCAAGTCCCAGAATCTCTTGGCCTCCTCATATTTCAAGTTGCCCTTCTTTACAGCCACCTTGATAAGTGCCTCCTCAACACCTTCTCCCATGCCCTTGGAGCTGCCGCAAACAAAGACGCGTCCGTCAACAGAGTTGATGATAGACCATACAAGATCTGCCTGGTGGCTGACCTCGTCTTGGACATAACGGCTCTCGCCGCGTCGGCTCTGCACAACCTTTTTCACTCTATCCTCGTGGACACCCCATTCCCCACCGTACAGCTCATCCACGAGGGAGTCTCGAACTCCCTGAAGAACCCATACCTTGTTCGCACAGTTAGCATTCTTCAACCGGTGCTGGACAAAACCACGGAACGGTGCAATGCCGACGCCAGCCCCAATAAGGAGCATCGGCCCATCTGACACAAATTCTTTGGCTAACGGGTTCGCCATAAGCCCCTTGAACATCGGGATATACAGCTGAGGAGCGCTTTCACCCGCACGTTGGAGCTCCAAAAATTTCCGGCATTGGCGTTCGAAGAAGCCAGAACCAACGCCAGTTCGAGTACCCGCTCGCCAGTCAGGTGTCTCTTGAACCGTGACGGCTATCTCGATGAGGCGGTGTTGCTTTCCATCCCTGATTCCATAAGACTCGTGGGGATCGTTGGAAAGGGAGTAAAACCGTGGCATCAGCTGCTGGAGTACCGAAAACAACAAATCTAGAGGCGGCTTAGAAGAGGGGAAAGCACTCAGGAGCTGGATAAGAGAGATGTGAGGGCCAGTGCGGAAGTCGCAAAAAACGCCCTGTCCCTGGCTAGAGCAGAGAAACATGAGTATCTTCTTCTCGTTGGGGTCGAGAGCATGTTCAGCTAGAACTCGCAGCAGCGATTTGGTGGGCGGGTAAGATTGGATATCGGAACACCATGTCAGTAAATCCCGTCGGGTGGTAACTAGCTCGCGAGCCTTGTCTTCGCCCCAAACGGTGGGCCATCGGCCACGGGTAGTGCGCAATAGGACAGGCTTGTCCCGCAAGTAGCGCGGAACCAAAAGCAAATCGAAGACTTGGTCCACGGCAGCCGTATCATTCGGAGCAGAGACGCCAATGGCACCCCCAACCTTGAAGTCGACGCCTTCTCCGTGGGGATAGTCGGTAATATCAAGATCAAAGTGATACGTCCGCTTCTCAGCTCCGGGGCGGGTCAGTTCACGGGTATTGTGAATTTTCGCAGGGAAGACGTTGAAAGGATGATGAGGCTGGACAAAGGAAGGAGGTTGGATTGATGTATCAAGGTTCTCGATGCTAAGGTCTTGCAGTTTCGTCTCGAGGGTGGGAGAGCTGTCTTGACTTCCGAAAGACACAGCCGAATCGGTTGGCGACGGGGTACTCGAGACACGTCGAATAGACTGAAGAAATGTGACCTGCTCAGGCATGTCGGTAACCTTAGTTAAGGTAGTGGGTATCTCATCAATCTTTAGGTTTAGAGATCGGAAAGCGTCATTGTCGGGAAGTGGAACTCGTTCATATTCAACTCCTTGTTCTTTCTTCTGTGCGTTCATACAGCATCCACCACCACAGCATCGGTTGAGTAGTTGCTGCGTGGATTCTCCCGTGATCCTTTGCACATCTGCTGGGCTCTGGGCGATTAGCCTTGTAGAGGCACGTCGCCTTCGAGGAGTTTCCTCTGGTGCCTGAAGTTCATCTTGATCTTCAGAGTCCTCGGAATACGTCAGGGACGGTGCGATAGAAGGAGTGCGAATCTCTTCCTCGAACACGTAGTCGGGCGACGAGTCGACTAGCTGCTCGACTCCAACCGACATAGTTATCGAATTATAGCAATCTCGTACAGCTTTCTGAAAAGTACTAATATTCGATCAAATTCGCTGCGACCAGAGAAAACGAGCAAAATTATGGCAGGCAAAATCCACAGTCCTGAGGCCGTTCCTCGGAGAATTGATTGGTGGGGGAGGGGTTCAAGGAATTGGAGATAATCGTTTTTTTTTTCTTCTTCTTTTTTCTTCTTTTCCTCCTTACGCGTCGTGTTGCCGAGGAAAGAATATTTCCTGGGTCCGCCTTGAAGTAGACAGGAAATGTGGGGTGGTTCACAGAGGTATGGTGATATTTAAAATGCACCACAAGGGATAGAAAGGAACCTCGGTTTATATAACAGGTAACTATAAGTATGATATAAACTATGTCGAGGTTAAGCGGTCAACCAAAATTAACAATATAAACTGTGAATAATGAAGAAATAAGACAGACTCAATCCAACTACGAGAAAGAGTTGATGTTTAAAGAGAAAAAAAAAGGAGAGTGTGTGCACGATAATACCGTGACAGCAAATGAGGTTGTCTGTGGAATCAGACCAGTTAAAAGGAAATTATCTTGTTCAGGTGTCGATCTGTTGTATTTCAATCTTTTTTGTTGAAGTGATGATGACAGGGGATCAAGAAGGGGGTCGAAGGGGCAAAAGCGAAAAGCCCTATCAGATGGTCAGATCAACACCTGCAGCAATTGAAGGTGGGACGGTAGACGCTGTAAATGCTAGGTAAATGCTAGGAATATGCTAGGAATATGCTGGGTCATAGGTTAAGGTACCTAGCTCTTGCCGATTGCTGGTGATAAAGTGGCCGGATTGGCTAACGCGGCTGGGTTTCTGGATACTGTGTACTTGGTACTTTGTATGGCCTTACAGCCTACAGGTAAGAGAAGCCGACAGGATAAACCTGTTCCTAACTTTGATGTCAGACTCCGGTCTTTGCCGACCCAACCCAGAATGTGCCTACCTAACCTAATGCTTGTGTCACTATCGATTTCTAATTTGGCGGCACGGGTTACTGCATGAGATAGCAGCCCAATTGGTAACCCAGTAACGTACATAGTGTATTGATAATACTCTCTAGAATATCCTCTTTCTTTCACCATCACTCATATATCAGAACGGAGTTGCAGTTGCAAGTATTGGTCTTTTCTTATTTCTCTATTTGTCTATTATCAGTAATCTACTTTCCACGGGTATGCACCTAATGCACCACTTACCAATCATGCTTAAACCTACCCCCCTTTTCAGGTCGACATGTATAGCGCCACAACGCCCATCAGCTTCTCTTTTCTCTTTTTCTCGCGACAATGTGATGTCTTACTCCATTGCTTAAAAATATCGAAAGCAGCACTTTTTCTGGTTGGCTCGTCAAGAATTGCACAATATTTCATCACTTGACCATTCGGCTGATTGGCATTGGCTTGAATCTGCTGCTGCCCGCTACCCCGGATCGCCTCCTCCACAAAACCGGGGCCTCTGGGCCATCTCCCACCAAATTATGCGAATACGGTGTCATCATTCGACATGATCGAGTCCAGTTTTCTTCCTCGGCTGCAATCCAAGCCCAAAAGGTGCAGTACCGGCTGAGAGGCTTGGGTGGAGTTGTCATATAGACCCGACGGGACTCTGCGGGCGCACTCTGCCGACTAAGAAACCCGTTCTTCCGTGCCGAATTGCTTACCTGTTATCTGCGATACTATCCGCTATACTAATCCTGTTATGGCGTAGTCACATAATCCTGGGCGACCGTTCTTTTTCATCTCACGATCGATTGCTTTGGATTCAACCTAGCAGCCTAGCTAAATATCGCGAAGTCCTACCAATTGGCGTATAACGAAATCAATTACGCCTCTTTCGCGTTTGGTGAAACAACATGCTCGCAAACAAGTAACAATAAAGTTGATTATTTGCACAGATGAGACATTCTGATCTATTAATGAAATAAGGCTGTTGCACGGTTACGAGTTTATTTTCAAGGTTCTGGAAGCACAGTAAAACAATACTGTGAGATAGTTGACACAAGCAATTTTGGGTAGCACAACATGGCTTAAAAGGATTGGGGGATCGGGGGATCGGACGGGCAGTAATCTAATCAATCAGCCATAACTGAACTAAACAGCACAGACGGCCCAGACAGCGCGGAACACAGAAAATTCTTATCAATCTGATCGACGTATCAACGCGTTTTTACCGATATCGGAAGCTTACGACATAATACATGTAATCCAAACAAGGGCTAAGATTAGTGAGGTAAATAGCAAGCTTACCGAAAACTTTCACAAACAAACAGGCAGTTTCGATCAGATAAAAAAAAAGTTTAGAACTGAACTTATTTTTATCAATTGTTTCATATCCGATTCCCCGGAAATGAAACCAAGTACCGAGAAAATTAAAAATCATCCGTAGTATCTAGGATCCCGGCATCTGGCCTGACCAGCCTGACCAGCCTGACAGCCTTGGTTTGCATTGAGGCTCAATAAACTCACACTACGACATATTTGGTATGATACGATCAATCAATAGCGTCTTTTTGGGTAAGCACGGTAAGCAGGGTAAGACGACGTGAGCTTCGTGAGCTTCGAACATTCCATCTATCGTACCATACCCCTGAACTCGCCCACAAATTTTTAAATTCTTATTTCTTTCACCGCGAGTCGAAGCCAAGACTAACATGGGGAACCGTTAGACATTTCTATTTTTCATTTGCCTCTCTCGCTTAAACATAATTTCCCCCCGGGTCTCAACAATTCCGGATGCATTGGCTGCCGGTCACGCCACGATCCATTACTGCAATTCATGCATAAAGACCGTAGAGCCTGACGGGAAACCCACCTGCCAGCCTTGCACCAATCGCAGGCGAACCTTTGATCTGATAAGATTAGCGCGGATCAATGATCAATCCCAAGCGCACTTACTATTTCCTTGGAGAAACGCTTCATCGCCGACCCGACCATGTGGCATTGCCCCATAGGTACCTTAGAGAACGACAGTAGCAGTCAAACTGGAGAATTAATTTTCTCGCGGAGATTCCCAGTCTACTGGTTCTATTTGTATGACACACTAGTACTATGAGGGAGTTTGTATTCGCATTTCCCCAATAGCGCTTTTTTTCAGATTCGCAGACAATTTTCCACGTGCCTCGAAGTCGTACGGGCTAATTCAACATGCCTCCCTTCCTTACCGGTAGAACGGAGCATGGTTCTTTGTGCAGCAAGGTACTTACCTGCTGTGTACATAGCCGGGTCCATTCGAAGATCATCATGTACTATGGCCTACGTTTGAAGGGAAAAGGGGGCGCCCATATCCGCATCCTTGAATTGTCGAAATCTTTCCCAGATACTATTATGTAACCCATTGATGGCCTTGGGAATTCATTTACTCTGGTAAGTGGAAGTAATGATGGTAATGATTATAAAGGGGAATTGGCTCGTAGGTACCTAAGGTATCCTATACGTATTACGCCATGTGCATTGTAAGGGTCCTCTACACGAGGTTTGCCTCGTGAGCAAACACACAAATATGCCTTTGTTATGCCTATAATTGGTAAGTGCTCCCTTTATTCGTAGATAAGTGTAAGGACCTTGTGACGTTATTGCTTGCGCGTTCAAGTCATCCTACAAAGTTTAAATGGTTACACGTTGGTAGTCCTTGAATTTCGCGTACCATGGCTGAATTCCACGGTTTCAATCGCACTTCTAACGATGGCGAAGGACCAGATTCAAGTTGCAATCGTGGGGGGAGGTATCGCCGGGCTTGCTCTTGCAGCGGGCTTGGTTAAGAAACAGCACATTGATGTTCACGTTTATGAGTCGGTCCCAATTTACAAAGATGTTGGTGCTGGGTTGGCGCTTCATCTCAATGCCATCAAGGCCATGACGCTCATTGGCCCTGAAATAAGGCAAGCGTACTTCGAGAAGGCGCTGACCATGGGCGACGAGGATCAGGAGATGGTGACCGAAGTAATTCTAGGTCAGGGGCCCCATAAAGGCAAGCTTGTAGCAGAACTTGGCAGGGCGAAAGGGCGGAAGACCGTCAGCCGAGCTGATCTTTTAGACGGGTTTTTGGAGCTGATTCCCAAGGACAAGATCAGTTTTGGTAAGAAGCTCGTCGACATCAAAGAGCAAGTCTCCGGAAAACCCAACGTCCATCTGACCTTCCAGGACGGGACCGAGGTCGAGGCGGACTGTCTCCTGGGAGCGGACGGAATCCACAGCGTAACCCGCAGCTTCCTCCTCGGCGCAGACCACCCGGCCGCGCCGCCCCAGAACCACGACGGCTGGCGGATCTACCGGACCATGGTGCCGACCGCCGAGGCGCGCAAGCAGATCAACCCCAAGTGGACGACGCACGTGCCCATCTTGCTCGGCCCCCGCGGCCACATCAACTGCATCCCGCTAAACAAGAACACGCGGCTGAGCGCCGGCGTCGCCGTCCGCGGCGCCGTGTTTTCTCCTACTGGTGCTGCCGGTGCTGCTGCTGCGCAGGACGGAAGCGCCCCACCGCTCGACCCGGCCTTATACGAAGACTACTCCGAGGACGCGCAGCGCATCGTGCGCATGGTCGCCGCGGACACCAGCGCGTCGTGGACGGCTGCGGACCACGACCACGCGCCGTACTACGCGCGGGGCCGCGTCGCGATGTTCGGCGACGCCGCGCACGCCTCGATGCCGTTCGCGGGCAACGGCGCCGCGCAGGCGCTCGAGGACGCGGCCGTGCTGGACCGCCTGTTCTCGCGCGTCCGGGGCGCCGGCAATGGCGCGCAGCAGATCGAGCACGCGCTGCTGGCGTTCGACCGGGTGCGGCGGCCGCGGAGCCAGGCCGTCGTGGACCTGGCGCGCAAGTTCGGGCGGGTGTACGCGTACGCGGAGGACGGGATGCACGAGGACCCGGAGAGGATGAAGAGGTTCTTTGGGGAGATGGCCGCGTTTACGAATGAGTTCGATGTCAAGGGGCAGAACGAGGCGGCTTTGAAGGTTTTTGAGGAGTTGGAGTTGGAAAGGGAGATGGAGATGGAGATGGGTGATGGAGATGGGTGATGGTGATAGTGGTGTGGAGGTGAATGGGAATGGGAATGGGGAAGCTTATGGGATTTTGAAGAATTAGAGGGTGAGTTTCTGCTGCTGCTTGTGGCTGGCTATGTTAGGGTTGTTTGTTACGATGGAGACATCGGCGTTGGATTGGTTTTCTTTAAGTACACGTTCGGTTCTTGGTAAGATATTCTTTCTTTTTTTTTTTTTTTTCATATCAGTCTATTATCATACACGAGATCTTGTAACTGTTTCCCTCTCCTTCTTTTGTATGGCTGCTATGAATGTATGAAATGATTAGGGAGATGTGGAATGCCACGTAGATATATTTAAGAGCCTCCACCTCTATCTCTCTTAGATCTATACAGCCTTTCTTTTGGACACCATTGTATGACATAACGCCAACTTAGATGCATACCTCCTAACATAAGTCTGGATGTTATATCGTGTTCGAGGCAAATAGGGATACCATCTTAGGAATTTGAATTCATACTCGATTTCATAACCTAGGCTTCTCCTGTTTCTCTGGGAGAAGCTGTAGAGGTTTGAAGCCAACAAGTACAAGGACGCGCAAGACGTGTAATTTTAGGAATTGTATACTAAGACGCAGATCCTTTCCTGCAAGAACTACCTAACGTGAGATGTTCCTTGTTGTGTCGTTCCCATGTTCCTATCTGCCGCTATCAAAACATTATAAACTAAATTGCGGTCATGACCATCTACTCTTCCTCATATTTATTCAATGGTCACGTTGGTAGCAAGTTAAATAGGTGTATATCGATTGTAGGTGATATATTAAACTCACCTAAACTAATCATAACGGCATCCTCATGATTTGTTATACAGAGTACCTATTAGTGGAGTATAACGTTTATGAGGACTTTAAAACAGGAAGAAATCCGTATCCGATTAATTAGATGGCCATAAAGGTCGGGGTATCATATGCTTTATCTATCTCGAGTAGGCGTTTCCATCTATGGAGTCTTGCTCTTCTTTGAAAGGGGGCGCTCAGCTTCGGACCTGCTATCGGTATCCTTCTTCCTCTTCTTTCCCTGGAGTAGTTCCCGCTTCTCTTGCTTCCGTGCCTCCTTGTCTAATTTTCCGATGACCTTGCTTTCCTTGCCGCATGGCCAATTTTCAAAAGCTGCTGCTTCCTGCGCCTCCGTCCATTCCTGTGGTAGCAGCGCGAAAACGAGATACGAAGTATGTGTCTTGATCTCCGGTTCTGTGCGATGGATTACCCTCCCAGACATCCAGGGCTTAGCTGCTTGAGCGCTTCCAGCCTCATTGTTTAGTAGAGGTGTCTTGCTGTCGTTTTTAAGACCACTCTCAGCCGCTATCTCGTCATCTTCGCCCATCTCGACATCAATATCACGAGATTGATCGCGAGAAGTTTTGTATCGACCTTCGACTTCCTCTAACTTGGCGACAGCCTCTTCAACATTTGCTGCTGTCTGGCTCGAACCTCGTTCCCCCGCAGGTAGGTGTAAACCAATCCTCTCCCTCATAACATTTATCCTTCTATGCGCGACTTCAACCATTTCGATTTCCATCCAGCCTAGGCGGCGCATGACGTCAATGGTCCTAGTCACCTGTTCGATACAAGGAGAGAAGGTGCAGAGGTAGGCAGTTCGATCAGGACGAAGCGGCGATTTCCATTCAGATCCAGTGTCTTCAAGATTATCTAGTCCGCAGCTTGAAAGTAGGGATTCTGTTGGTCTGCTTCTTGCCAGATGGGGAAGAGCTTTCCATGGTGCTGGGAGGTCTAGGAAGACACATTCGGCCCCAGGACTTTCATTGTCCACGAGAAAACCGTCGTTATAGACATCTCTGTGGGTAATTTGAACGATACCATCTAAGCGGTGATCCTCGATTTCTTTTTGCATTTTCAGAAATCGGTCGTGGTTGAACTCAAAACTGAAAACTTTCCCCTTGGTGTCATGTGCATCTTTGGGATAGCCGTTATAAATAGCCCTAGCAGAAGCGTGGGTAAAACTGCCACTCCCTGCTCCGGCTTCTATTATTTTCATGCCGGGCCGCGCACGGATGCGGTGTAGGATGTAGCTGTAGTCAGGTGTATATACTACTTGAGTTCGATGTGGTAAACTTATCGTCCATAACTCAGGAGTAGGTGGTAGTATGTGAATGAAACCACTTGGTGCTGTTTTGAGATCTTTAGAGCTCGTAGTAGCTGGGATAGAGTCCTCTTTATCGTTGTTCAACTTCTGGCTGTCTGCGCCGTGTTCTCCGTGTTCGAGCTTCAGCCTTCTACCTCTAGAACCGGTGTCCACAACTGAGGCACGTATTTGCGAACCCCAAGGCTTATTGAGTAAAGTTGAATGTGGAAATGAGCCAAATCGCGTATTTAAGACTGGACCCTCAGCATACCCGTCAATTGTGCCAGAAGTCTCTTTTAAGTAAATGGGCTGAATGCTATCTCTTGAAAGATGAGCTACAACCAATGAATTTGGTGTAGTCCGAGGACCAGGGTCGAGAAATGGAGAGACAGCCGACATGTTAATGTATTTCCTTTTGGGTTATTGGCATGAAATAGATTCAGTTCTATAAGAAAACACAAGAAGCCTTAGAGTTCTATATTTTCATCTTAAAGGACGAATTGAATATGTTTTGAGTTTCAAGCTTAGGAGAAGCTAAAAAAAAAAAAAAAAAAATAAAATAAAATAAAATAAACAACCCTGGGTAAGGCTGAGTAGTACAAGGTACAAGGAACGGAGGGGTGCCTCTGTTAATCGATAACGATCGTTAACGTTATCTTAGAAGCATTAATGTGTGTAATAGGAGGGGTCCCTCTGTGATAGAGGGGTAGCGGAACCTGGGATCCCGATACAATCTGTGAAGCTACATGTACTGCGTTTCAATAATATGGTGAAGATGAATTGGCAATTTTACGTTGACCTGTCCTAAGTTAATTTTATTTACCTAAGAATCATTTAGACCTCAACGACGTGTGCTAAAGAATAGGCAAATACCTAAAATTCAATATGTAGTACAGCCGATTTCCGAAAGGAAGGTGTTAAGCAGCGATGCGATTTTATACAGTGAAGGTACGAACGAGGCTTAATTTAGCTGAAGCATTGTGGCATGTATTTTTCTGCTGTGCCCAGCCCAAATTGCGACATTGTCCACTGTGACTCAAAAAAAGCAGCCGACTCCAAATTATATACGATAGACCCCCCCCTTTTCTTACTTCTATTCTCATGACTGTCTGTCTTGATGAATATCCTCTTCTTTAGGGTATCTAGGCGGCATCTATTTAATACTCGTGCAACTAGATACTTATACTTACCACAAAGAGGTTTCGCGACATACCCCACCATGGCCTCCAATATACGGATTCATAACTCCCTAAAGCCGGGGGCGCCAGTCCCTTTCGTTCCAATTGAGAAAGGAAAAATCTCTTGGTATGCCTGCGGCCCGACTGTTTACGACCAGAGCCATCTAGGTCACGCACGTAACTATGTCTCGACCGATATTATACGGCGTATCCTACTTCACTACTTTGGATTCGACGTCAAGTTCGTTATGAACTTCACAGACGTAGACGATAAGGTAACGCCAACTACCTTTGGTTAGGTAATTCCCAAGTACAAACTGACCTGGCTAACTCTATACAAGATTATAATAAAAGCCCGAAGACAGCGGTTGCTTGACCTCGAAAAACAAAAGAACTACACGGACGCCGAAACTATAGAATTAGCGAAAGCTGCATTTCGAGAGTATGCGAAGAACAATCTCCCAAAACTCCTCGAAGGCGAGGGCGAGCTTGACGTCAATAACTACATTCCGCGAAGAGATGCCGCCTACGGAAATGTATTAGCAGGGGGTACTTTGACAGGGGAAGGCAAGCCAGGAGACGCTGAGGCAAAGCTGAAGATGCACATAAGTAATATGACCACCGCGGTCATCGCTATCAATGGTAACCAGGTATTCGGGGGTGCCGACGAGATCTTACTGCAGTATCTGGATTCGCTGTACAAGGAGACTATTGATACAAGTGATCAATCAATCTTCACCGATCTAACAAGATTTATGGAGGGGGAATTCACCGATGATATGGATGCTCTCAACGTCCTTCGACCCGACGTAGTGACACGAGTTACCGAATACGTACCCCAAATAGCAAAATTCGTTGAGAAGATTGTCGAAAAGGGCTTCGCATATGAAGCTGAGGGTTCCGTCTACTTCGATATTGCAGCGTTTGAGAAGGCGGGCAACACGTATGCGCGACTGCGACCGGACAGCCGTAATGACAAGGCGCTGCAAGAGGAAGGAGAGGGTTCCTTATCCAAGAGCCTTGGTGGAAAAAGAGGTGCAGGGGATTTTGCGCTGTGGAAGAAGTCTAAACCGGGCGAGCCGTATTGGCCAAGCAAATGGGGCAATGGACGACCAGGGTGGCATATTGAATGCTCAGTAATGGCATCTGACGTTCTGGGTTCGCGTATGGACCTTCATAGCGGTGGGATCGACCTGGCGTTCCCGCATCACGACAATGAATTGGCTCAAAGCGAGGCATTCTTCTGCGAGCATGGCCATGAGCATACCTGGGTCAATTACTTCTTGCATATGGGTCACTTGTCGATATCCGGTTCGAAAATGTCCAAATCCCTCAAGAATTTCCAAACGATCAAAGACGCACTAGCATCTACATATACGGCGCGGTCAATGCGCATAGTATTCTTACTCGGCCGATGGAATGACGGTGTGGAAATATCTCCAGACATGAGAACTCAGGCTGATAGTTGGGAAAGCCTGGTAAACGTAAGTTGTTTACTACTTCACTTCTTTGATTTTAATTCCTTACTAATTATCTCTAGAACTTCTTCACAAACACAAAATCGCTTCTAGCCGAGGCAGCTGGCGCATCAACTCCTGTGGATGGCGGCATAAAGGCGCTCTCAATTGGCGATGATAAACCACAAGAAGGCTTGCGAGCCGATTTAGAACAAGCCAAGACAGATGTCGAAGAAGCTTTTACCAACTCTTTCGATACTCCACAAGTCCTACGAGCGATAGCAGAAGTTATCAGAAAAGCTAATGTTCATATTAACGCTGAAAAGTCGAATGTGGACCTTCCGGCAGTTGAAGCAATTGCAAGATGGGTTACCAAGATAGTTGGCATTCTCGGTCTTGATGCAAACGCGAGCCCTCCTTATGAAGGTCTCGGCTGGGTTTCTGCCGCCGCCGCAACCAACCAAGATCCGACAATCACTGTGAAACCATACAAGGCTGTATATGATATCTTCTACTCTGAGGCGCAGGCTCTTAGCCTTCCTGATTCTGAAACTATCACTAAACTTTTCTCTCAATTGCCCGATCCCGAATTTGAATCACTAGCCAGCGCTGGAATCAGAGACCCGGAACAATTAGCATTGCCATATTTGCGAGCGGTAGCAAGGATACGTGACGAACTCCGCCGTTTGGCACCGACAGCCTCGCCCGAAGCGAAGAAGTCAATCTTGAGCCTGTGCGACCGGGTGCGAGATTTTGATCTCACCAACATAGGAGTTTATCTAGATGATCGGCCAGACCAGCCGTCGCTAATCAAATTCATTCCCGCGGCTGAATTGATTGCAGCAAGAGAGGAGAAAGCTGCTAAGGAAGCAGAGAAAGCGCGCGCGAAGGAAGAAGCAAGACTAGCTAGAGAAAAAGCTGAGGCAGAAAAGTGGGAAAAGGCAAAGGTGGCGCCGGAGGATATGTTTAAGAGTGATGACCGGTATGGCGAATGGGACGCTGAAGGGTTACCTACGAAGATGAAAGATGGCAGCGAAGTCACGAAAAGCCAATTGAAGAAGTTGAAGAAGGACTGGGATAGGCAAAAGAAGGCGCACAGCGAATACAAGGCCAAATTTGGGGAGGGTAAAGCATAAGTGGTGAGCGATCTATTTAGACAAAAGGAGTCAAAAGATACCGGTTTCGAATTGAATTGGTGTTTCGTAACATAGATACCTACCTAAGTGTTCTTCTTAAGATGACTTTGGCTGTTGGTAATGGTTACCAGCTTGTGCAGCTTGATGATGTTAGAGTGGACCAATGGGCGGGCTAGATTCGCCAAGTTCCAAACCCCTGGCTGCTCGACCCAGCAGCTATGAACAAGCATTTGCCAAGCCGGGTATCGGCTTGGCATCCTAGCTCGGCACCCTGTCACTTTCAACCACACATGTGCTTCCAAGTTACATCGTACGTCCTTGCCTAGCTACAAACAGGTAGACCATCTTTCGATCCAGCACTAGCCCTCTTAAAACAATCTATTACAATCTATTTGCTATGACACAGCATGATAGCTCTACGCAAGCTCAGCAGGTGATGGCTTCACGACGAAACTAACATGATGTCAACCGTGGCTGAGTTACGAGTTCTCTTTCAGGGACATAGAGCGAGGATATCCAATGATTACAACAATGATTGCAACGATGATTCCAACCTTCGCAAGTTAGGTACTAACTTGGTACACCGCCAACCCTGAGGGTTGCTTAAGATCACGACCTTGTTGGATAGCGATTGTTGCATTAGATACGATGTTTAACTCGTTTCAGGCTTCATCCTTGCGTCCAATGCCTTCATGTGAAGTGAGTATGTGCTACCAAGGTAAGCCCGAAGTCTATGCTGGTAACTCTACAATAGTTTAATAGGAACGGTAGAAGAGGGGTTAATAAAAAAAAAATTTACTTGCCGCTCTTGGAAACGTACAGGTTTTAGTACAGCTACCAAAATATACAAACACTTGACTCAGCAATATGCATCCGCCTCGGAATCCAGGCCTGGCCTATTCCTTGTCATACAGCAGCATTGAGAGCTTTTACTATGTACACTACGAGGTACACTAAATAGCTTTACGAGAAGTTACCATCCTTGGAAGTTTGCAGATATAAACTCTGACATATTATATGCTCGCGATAGAATACGTGCAAATCATATCTCAGGGGTGGCAAGAGGCAGCCTGCTCCGCCTTTCCATCATGCCGGCATACCCCCGTATGTGCGGTATTCTTTTTACAAACACAAGCGCGAAGTGCTGCACCCTATTGATTCGGCCAATTCTGCTAACTCTACCCATTACGTGTTCCTTAGTTCCTAATGCGTGTGCCGGTCGAACCGACCAAGTTTCAGCACCCGCCCTAGGTCCACTTGAAGATGTCATTGCTAGCTGAACTTGGAACAAGAGGTTAGTCTCTGAGGGAGCCAACTCCATCCATTGCGCAAAGTGGTCTGTCTATATATAAGCTTCGTGCCGTCCGTACTTCCTCAAGATTTACTTTCTTAGCTAGATTAACTCTGCAATTACAACCACGAAAACAGACGAATAAACAAGACTAAGGAATATCGTACCATTTTTTTTTTAAAAAAAAAATCAATACTCTCTATCTATATCTACTAGCAATCATGTTCGGCTTTGGTATGTTTAGCGCTAAGGCTGTTATCCTACAAGTGCTTGAGAGAGCTAATGACACAATCAGACGACGCTAAGAACGCTCGTGACGAGGTCTACGACGGCCAGCCTCACGAGTCGAAACTGTCCCACGAGTTCATCGGCGGTGCCGCTTCCTTCGAAGCCATGAAGCTCTTCGAGGACCGTCAACGCAGAGAAGGTATGTGCAGTTACATTACCCAACTAGGCCCCCTCCTACCTTCTTCTCCATAGCTATTTAAAAACCAGCACTTGGAATAAAGACGGGACAGGACAGGACAGGACAGGACAGAGACATCAGTGACAAGCAAAGCTAACAATTTACCCCCCGCTAATAGGCAAGTCGGTCGACCACGCCTTCGCCAAGGAGCTCCTCGCCGGCATCGCGGGCGCCGAGGTCGACAAGCTCGTCGAGACCAAGGGACTGGACTTCGTGGACCGCGAGAAGGCCAAGCACCACGCCAAGAAGCAGGCCGAGGAGCTGTACGACCGCCAGTACGGCGACCAGGACCAATATGACCCGTAAGTAGAGACACCCATCCCTACAAGTCAATTCATCATCATCGTCATCGATCATGATTATGGGACAGGGGCCAACGCTAATGCTGGAATCGTACAGCAACAACACCCGCCGCCACCCTACTATGGACTACTAGATCTGAGAAACGATCTCATATCGGTTCGTGTGCAGGCACAAGGGAAATGAATAGCTACCTACCTACCTACCCACAGCTAGATAGCAGTTATGAATGAAATGAAATGAAATCAAGTCAAAATTATCTGGTCAAGATTTGCTAGAGAACCACCGTACCAAAAAGTGAACGTGTCTACTTGCGTAAGGCTGCTTTAGCGCTATACGCTTATTTGCCTAGTACCGCGCTTATAGAGGCTGTCTCCGTTGTAGAAATTGTGATACGCAACCGGAAACAACTTGCTGGACCAACAACTGGTTTCTGCTGTACCAACGTGTTGCTAGGGATATTTTCTCTTCTGCGTACGTCACGTCGAGAGTGGTGAAGGGAAAGAAAGATATAATAACCCCTACGATTGGCCGGGCCTCTCTATGAAGAGGATCTCAGCCTCTATGCATGCCATAGCTCGAATGCCCTATACGAAGGTATCTGCCAACCGATTTCCATAGCCATTCCTTTAAGCCTCGAGGGCTGAAAGTTGGATTTCCTAAGTAACCTAACCCAAGTATCATTCGTCCGGACTGTATCCTAGAAATTTCATATCTTCATAATCAAGTGGTACCACCTATCAATTCATTGCATCTGAAAATTTATGTATTCACGCCAGATGCCGGCGGTAATTATCTCGTTCTCCGCCCCATATCCGTCACCTCAAAACTATCGTAATGGTATCTCTCAAGACGGTGACACCGGCTATGTAATAGTGTTCAGCAGGGAATTGAAAAAATCGAGCAAGCGTCAGGTTTGCCTACTTGAGAGTTGGAAGAGGACAAGCCCCTAAACACAGCCCCTGGAGTCCCTCAGCTATCCCCCCCCCTTTTTTTTTTGCCAGCAGTATAAAAATAAATAACGCCCACCATCCACCGGTATCCAGTAGCTCTTCTCTCGGTAACTGATTGGCGTCTTGGAACTTTTTCTTTTTTTCCCCCTTCTATTTCTTTTCTTTTTTTCTCGTAAAAAACTTGACGCCGGTGAATATCGAAACAGACAGCCAGCTCTGCTACTCCGCACGCGCTCATCGGCCTCCGCGTCCGCTCGCCCTCGCTCTGCTGACCGTCGCTCGTCCCCTGGCTAGACCGACACCGCGACCTCTCGCGTTGCGACTTCGGAACATAGGAGCATTCCTAGAGGAGGCGTATGCGTTAGTATCCCCGGTACGCCTATCTTCCGACGATGGATGCATTGCGTTATACGTACTTCAACATGTCGGGCACGATAAAGAACCGCACGTGGCTGCCGCGAATGTACACCTGGTCCAAGTGGCTCACCCGCCCGTCGCGTGCCGTGACCGTGATGTCCTTGAGCTGCACGTTCATGTTGTCCTCGGCTATGCGCGTAAAAGAGGGAATATTAGCTTCTAGGGTCTCCGTGGGAAGGAATAGTCGAATACTTGACGCGAAGTGAAACCTTACCTTCGAGGAGCTTGCCGCGATACGTCTGCCCCGAGGTGATCTCCAGGGTCACGATGTGGCCTTGCGCCTCGTTGAGCAGCTTGATGGGAATACCGATTGTCGACGTCATCGTGTCTGAATTAAAGCGGGATTAATTATACGAAGGTTTTCCGCGCGATGTAGGATCGAAATGACACGCGATATCGGATTCGTTGGGGGTTCGTGGTTCGCGACGCTTTGAAGGTATTGTGTTAGGTTAGGTACTTTTGCTTTTGGTGCTGCTTAAACAATTGGCAACTGAAGCAACATCGAATCGAATTGCTGAGGCTGGAGGCTGGAGCTCAAAGGTGGACGATTGGATGTTCCGTTCCGTCTTGTGGCTGGGGTCCACACGACTCTCACCTTAGGTACCTCTAGGTAATGTTCAGCTCTTGGCAATTTCAAGTCTGGAAACTGGAACCCTGCATTGCAGAGTCTGTACTTAGGTATACTTAGGTACTTGCCCCTCCAAAAAAGCTACGGAGACTGCCCCTCCATTTTGACTCACTCCTTAATTGCGACGCCGCAATCCTCCAGCTGTTCTTTGACCAGAGAAGCTTATTACTCTTGTCATACTTACCAATTGAAGGGTTCCAAGCCGACTTGGAGTTCTCATTGACGTTGGCGACTTACTAAAGTCACTTTTTTGACTTTGACCACTAAAGAAAAACATGGCTTCAGAGCTCGAGGCGCCGGCCAACGAGGTCCCTCCCGCTGCGGATCCCGCCGCGACAGCTGCCCCCCAACCCTCGAAGCAGACGGTCGACCCGTGGAACGTCGCCGGCGAGGTCGGCGAGGACGGGAAGGTCAAGGCGATCGACTACAAGAAGCTGGTGGAGGAGTTCGGCACCAAGCTGATCGACAAGGAGATACTGGAAAGGTTCGAGAGGGTCACCGGTCACAAGCCCCATCGCTTCTTGCGGCGCCAGATCGTATTTAGCGAGCGCGACCTCGGGTTGATATTGGATCGGTACGAGAAGGTATATCTTGAAAGAAACAAAACAAAAAAAAAAAAAAAATCTACACAGTTTCATATGGGCCATATCTAAGTGATGTTTCGTTTAGGGTGAACCTTTCTTCTTATATACTGGCCGTGGTCCCAGTAGTGATAGTATGCACATCGGGCATACGCAAATATTCGACTTTTGCAAGTTAGTACACACACACACACACACACACACACACACACACACACACCCAGTGGCTTGGTAGATCAAGGCTGACGGGATTCTTCCAGGTGGTTACAAGACGTCTTTGATGTTCCCCTGGTCATCATGCTTACGGACGGTTCGTGGCTTCATATCCTCTTGATAGCCTGCAATTGCTGATAGAAACGCTTGGATAGATGAAAAATTCCTTTTCTCGGAAAAGAGGACGGTTGAAGAAGTGATTGGCTACTCGCGAACTAATTGTCAGGATATCATTGCCATAGGCTTTGACCCTGATAAGACCTTCATATTCTCCGACTACGAATTCATGGGAGGCGCTTTCTACAGGAACGTCACACGATTCGCCAAACTTGTCACGTATAACCAAGCAAAAGCCACCTTCGGTTTCGACGAAAGGTCAGCTTTTGGGTATCCTATTTATGCGTATGTGAGGATTTCAACTAATAGCAATGCAGCTCAAATATTGGAAAGATTCACTTCACCAGTATACAGGGCGCTACCGCTTTCGCGACTACATTCCCGCACATATTTGGCGACGATGAGAAGAAAGTTGCGAGCATCCCCTGTCTAATTCCTTGCGCCATTGACCAAGACCCCTATTTCCGTCTAACCAGAGATTGCGCCGCGAGGCTAAAGTACGCCAAACCCTCTTTAATCCATTCCCGCTTCCTTGACGCGTTACAAGGCCCGGGATCGAAGATGTCTGCTAGCATTGATTCTTCTGCCATCTTCATGAAAGATACCCCTAAACAGATCAAGGACAAAGTCAATAAATATGCCTTCTCAGGTGGCCAGGTTAGCGCAGAAGAACAGAGGGCGAAGGGTGGAAATCCCGATATAGACGTTGCTTACCAGTATCTCCAATTTTTCATGGAAGATGATGAAGTAAGTTATCGGCGTCACTCCCTTTTTTTTTCTAATGCTAATGCGTGTATAGGAACTTGCGAAGATTGGACAAGACTACAGGGAAGGAAAGCTTTTAACAGGAGAAGTATATATCCCCCACTCCCCCAATTGTATTGGGTTACTGACATCTGCACTAGCTCAAAGCAATATGCATTAAGTATCTTCAAGAATACGTCGCCGCATTCCAGGAACGGAGAGCTAAGGCGACAGAGGAGACGGTGAAACTATTCATGTCTGTGAGGCCGCTGAAGTGGGGAGGCAATCCTAGGGTGCAGAGGACTGTCCCTATTGTAGAGGCGTCATCGGCGCAGTCTGAAGGCCAAGCTGGAGAAGGTAAACTTACGAAGAACCAGCTGAAGAAGTTAGAAAAGGAGAAGCAGATAGCTGCGAAGAAGGCCGCAAAGGCCGCTGAGAAGGAGGCTGCGAAGGCTGCCTCGTGACTTCATAGTCAGCGTGAATTAGCATTCAAGAAGTATATCGCAGATATCCCCCTTTTTGTGATTTTGTATGAACACTATATTATCTCGAGGATCTGAAGTAGGCTTAGTAGGTATCTAACCTATAATATTAGATGAAGTACGCAATTTATAACTCTGACAACTGACTTCACGAAGCCCTAACACTTATTTAAATACGACCGGCTCTCTCCGCGTCCTATCGACTTTCAGTTCGAACACGTCTAGCCTCTGATACCCACCCGCCACATCGTGATACTGCTTCCCTTCGATGCAAGCATCCAAATCGACGTGGGCATACAGGATCCCCTCCTCCTTCTGGAGGTATTCCGTCACGCACTTTTCCGAACTTTTATCGTCCTTGTCGGCAAACGTAAACCCGGGAAGCAGAGCCCCCGTCGTGTCGAGAAACATGGTCGCGCCCCGCGGCAGGCGTAATAGCCCCTGCATCACCGCCTCCCCATCGCTCGACCCGAACGAGAGTAGCGCTGCTGCCTCTTCGTCGAGGACCCCCGCGCACAGCACCCCGAAGCATTTCGCTTCGAAACAGTGCGCTGCGGCCCGCGTCCGGTTCGCGCTGACGACGACGCCGTGCTGCTGCGCCGCCGCCGCGCACGGCGGCGATCTCCTCGCCGTCGGCGAAGACGGACTCCGTCGCCATCCGCCGGAAGAACTCGTGGTTCTCGGTCGGCGCGCGCGGCGCGCTCCAGACGGGGAACGCGGGGATGAACGACTCCGGGAAGACGACGATGTTGGCGCCGTGGGCCGCGGCTTCCCGGACCAGGGAGACGGTCTTTTTGGTTGTCTCCTTCGCGTCGAGGAGGATCGGGGAGGCGTGGCATGCGGCGATCCGCGTGTGGCTCGTGGTGTTGCCCATGGATACGGTTGAGGAGCATTTAGTTTCCGAGGGGGGATGTGGATGTTCGGACATTGGATGCTCGGTAGGAAAGAATCCCTTCTTGTCTCTCCCCCCTCATGGTGGATGGCAGGAAGAGCTCTATTAATTAATTAATTGCTTCGGGCTCTGTGCTCGGGAGTCTGGGATTTGCTCGTTGATGAACGTACGGATAACGGCGTGGAGGTGCATATGAGGGGAATCGCATGATAGGTATTAATTTATAGCCGGCTCTTGGGGGGATGAATACCGAGGGTTTATCTTTCGTTATGCTTTATTAGGTATTTACTTGTTATTGCCGGCCATATATTGAGGATTCCTGCACCATTATGATCGTTATAGAGAATGTGCTTTTTACTGAGAGCCAGTTCCCGAGGAAAAGATGTCATAATCATGGTTCTAGAAGCTGTACTTTTCTCAAAGTGAAGAGTGTTATTATACTTAGACTGTAAGTAGTCACCCAAGTACTCTTTGACTTCTAAAGCCGATTATGTTCTACTTATAAGGTACCTAGGTATGCATATCAATAAAGCATCACAAATATTATATTCCTATTCCCCATTAATTATATAGCGATTTGGGCCTTCTCTCTCCCCTTTCTCGCAAAATCTTAGTATTTACCGAAGTAGGTAGTCATTATGTGCTTTGTCTTTCTTTTAATGATGATAAACTCACGGCCAATAGGTAGCGACATGGTCGCAAAGAATTCAGATATATTTACTGATTGTTTATGAGTGCTGCGGCTTCGATATAGATTTCTGTAGACGTATGCCCCTATCCCTTCCCAATAGTAGCCACAGCCTTGGTAACATACAACTTGATATTGATGGCGCTTCTTCGCTTCTTATTCATTTAGAAGTTAGATAGGATTGAATCAGCTTTGTGATGGGTAGGGTGCTTCGTTTCCCTTCTTCTAGGTAGGTGTAAGTTTCTTCCTCCTGCCTTGGCGGACTGAAAGTGAAACAATGAAGAACGATTTGGAATAGTTTGCTGTTAAATATACACCTCCTATTTACGGCGCAGCGCCCCTCTTGCCCCCTAGGTCTAGACTTACACCCAACCAATGGTTTCTAATTTCTATGATACTTCTTTCTTTCATGTTGACAGAAATTCTTTTTCATTTTCATTTCCTTAGATAAAGTATCAACCCGTTGGTTATTATATGGAAAGCCCCGCGATCCCCGACATAGATTGTGACTTAATAGGTAGTTAACTGTTCACCGAGGCAAGGGATGCATGAAAATGCAAATAGAGCCCAGGGAACCAGGTTCTATAATTCTAGAAGCCATTGATGCTGCCAACGACACGCCAATAAGAGAAGCAGATATATACTATTGTACATGGTAGTTACTCGGGGGAAGGTTGCGGCTAACATTGCAATAGCGTAGTGGCTCCAAGATATCCCGTTCATCGATCTGGAATCTCTCTCGGAACACAACCAATCGCATACGTCGGGCTCTGAAACACAATAAGACCATGACTATATCCGTTTCAGGCGATTGGTGGTGGCGGAACATACCGGGCGAGGCCGCGTATCATACCGAATCCTCGGCGAGGTGGCGCAGCTGCTATAAGTAAAGTGGTGGCCCCTAGCAAAGGATTGCGGCATGGCAGAAACTCCTTACGAATTTGGCAAGGCGAGAGAAAGTGAAATTTCCTAGCCTGCCTGTTTGCTACTTTGTTTTTTATTTCAAGGAGGAAATGAGGATGGATGTAGGTAGATATTTGTTGGCCGTTTTTACTGGCGGCATACTTATAAGAACGTACCTACCGTACTTCTATTGCAAATAATACCGAAGTTATACTCGGCTTACTACTTAACTTGCGAGTAATTCGCCGTAATACATCAAATAATATCCATCATGCCTTCTTTAAGATTAAGTGGCTTGCTATTAGCCCAATCTCTTTTATCTCTGGGCGTGAATGCCCTCCCGGCCACGGCCCCCGTCTACGATCAAGTTGAGGTTTGGGAACGCGGCCTCGACTTTGATACCGAGACGCCGGCTATCTTAAGATTCAGCGAGTTATACGGTGCGCCCGACAATGACTTCGATTGCAAGAGCGACCGGAACCCCATCGTCATGCTCCATGGGCTCTCGGCAAACCGCCAGGTCGACTTGAACATGCTTCAATGGGAGCTAAACAGGCGCGGCTATTGCACGTACTCGCAGACCTACGGCGCCTGGAGCCTGGTCCCGTGGATCGGTGGTCTCAGGCCGATGGCCGAGTCGGCGAAGGACATCGCTGCCTTTGTCAAGGAGGTGAAGGAGAAGACGGGCGCCGAAAAGGTCGACATTGTCGGACATTCCGAGGGTGGTGTTCAGGCCATATACGTGCCGATGACGCAGGCCGGAATCTCTGACATCGTGGAGCACGTAGTTGCATTGGGACCGGCTATACACGGCGCGAAGTACTTCGGGTTCACCGACCTATGGTATATCGGCGGAAACATCACGCGCACCATCGCCGGGAAAGTCGTAGACGCGCTCGGATGCCCAGCCTGCGAGGACATGGCCACGGACGGAGCAATATACAACGACTTCAAGAATGCCAAGAAGATCGTGCAGCCGGGGAACAAAGTCACAGTTATCATGTCCAACTCGGATACGCTGGTGTCGCCGGACGTCAGCAGGGTCGACGAGGAAGGAGCAAAGAACGTCATCGTCCAGGATACTTGTCCCGACGACAAGGTTGGGCATGCGGGACTCATGTGGGATAAGAGCGTCTGGCGCTTAATTGTGAATGCATTGGAAGAAAACGACGACGCTGTGTTTGAGTGTGAGAAGGGACTTCCCATCTAGATGAATTGGGGTTGTCTTAACTATCTTCTTTGTATATATTAAGGGCGGTTAGCAGCTCGAGTAAAAATTAGGTACATAGCATAATGGTATCGGCGTCTTGAGGTTCCTGGAATAAGGGCTTGAGAAAGTGCGGATGGGTTTTTACCACTATCAGGAATGCGTCTTAGGTCTATGCATCCCCCTATCCCCTGTCTTAGGTTTCCTTAACAACGTAATATCACTCACCTTCTTCGATGGCGTTAAGCAAGCTAAGAGAGACGCACAAGCGGTAGTGTAAGAAGGCGCGTATGGAATCAAATGAGTGCTATTTCTTGCTTGATAGTGCTACGACTGTAGCTTAATATCTTTTTTCGTCTGTCTTGTGGTAAGCTTCTGTAGCATCTGTCAAGTATGGTTTATGCCCCGAAAGACATAGCATTGTCACTCTGTGATACCTTCATCAATAAAAGTCGTAGAATTAATATTTTAATTTTATCTAATAGGAGACTGATTAAGTTACGTTTCATGTATGAAAGTCTATCTTATATACTTAGTGGTAAAGAGATTGTTGGAGTTGAAGGTTGATATAAGTTGGCCTTTAAAAATCCCCTATTGAAAAATTTCGAGTTATATAAACCCCTTAAGACTCAAGAGACTTTTCGTACTAATAATTAAATTAAGTCAAGCTAATAATTTCTAAAATTCCTTTGTAACAATAGTCTTCAGTGTTGGTGGTAGGGTTGTAGGCATGGGACCAGGGAAGTCCGATTCTATGTATATTAGTGAGGTAGATAATTACCGCGACTAATCTTAGAGTTGTATTGTAACCTCAATCGCGTACTTCATTTTAGACTCTTGTTTTTGGATTTCAATAGAAGAAACTTCCCAACGTCTCGCTATAGTAAGTTTAAGCCGATGGCATATGGCAATAGTATATAATGCTTGTACCTTTTTTGCAATTAATAACTACTATATCCATATTGGTCAAGCTATCGTTGCCCAGAACCTGAGGCTATGCGTGATCCACTCACGATCTTCCACTTATGCAAGTCATGACGATGCACGATATCAACACTGGGATTCGGAATATCTAAGGGGCTTAGATCGAACTCGAATATTAACTACATCTCAGAATACGAGGAACCCAATGGACTGGAACACTACCTAGCCGGGGGGCTTATTCCGTCAAATCAACGCGTCAATAATAATGCTGAATCATCGCTGGCCATCGACCCGTCACGGTGACGTAACAGCAAGCGGTTCATCTCACGATGGCACGGCAAAAGGATAAGAACAGCCGCTGTTGCAGCGAACGGGAACGTGCTTATGTAGGTAGAAGCAATATTGCCCAACACCAGAGAGCAGCCCGTCTGACAATGCCGACGTCTCGTCTTGCGTGAGGATGACGTCTATGAAGCGAGTGGTGACCGCATTCTCCCAGCGCTCACGCCCTCTCATCAGCAACAAAACTATCTTTTACTCCTCCTCCTCCTCCTTTCGCTTAGGTATCGGCTACAATAACGGCGTACGAATCGCTGGAATAACTACATCAGCTCCAGGACGGGGTCCAACTCGTAAAAATCCGCAGCAGTCGTTTTCCACTTCTCCGAGACAGAAGATGGCGTCTAACCCAGCGGCCCACCACGACCCAGAGCAGTTCGTGCGAACATCGGGGTTCACGAACGCGGTCTGGATCCACGGGGACCCGTTCGCGCAGCGGCCGCACTTCGGCCCTCTGTCCGAGGCCATCGAGACGGACGTGTGCATCATCGGGGCCGGGATAGCAGGCATCTCCCTCGCGTACGAGCTCGTGCGGCGCGGGCGGGAGGTCGTGCTCGTGGAGGCGCGGGACGTGCTCGCGGGGGAAACGGGGCGCACGAGCGGACACCTCTCGAACGCGCTGGACGACACGTACCCGGCGATCGCGAAGAAGCACGGCGAGGACGGCGCCCGCGCCGCGGCCGAGAGCCACACCTGGGCGCTCAACCGCGTCGGCGAGATCGCGCGGGAGCTGGGCATCGAATGCGAGTACCGCCACCTGCCTGGGTACCGCGTGTCGCAGTACCAGCGGGGGACCGAGGAGTACGAGAAGGACCTGAGTGAGATACGGGAGGACGCGGAGCTGGCGAGGAAGCTCGGAATCGAGGCTACGTTCGACGAGAACCTGACGGTTCGGGGCTGGGACGGCAAGCCCGATCAGCGGGGAGGCTCGGTTTTCGCGAGGCAGGCTACGTTCCACCCGACGAAGTACTTGAACGGGGTGCTGAAGTGGCTTAAGGAGCAGCCCCGATTCCGATGCTACACCTCGACGCGGGTGCTCGGGGTAAATGAGAAAGGCATCGAAGTGCTAGGCCTAGGACACAAGTACGTCCAAGTGGAGACGGAAGCCGGCCACACGATAAGCTGCGAGCACGCCGTTGAGGCGACGAATGTGCCGCTCCAGAAACTCAGCGTGATCGTGCAGATGGAGTGGAACCGGACGTACTGTATTGCGATGCGCGTGCCTAAGGGCAGCATCGACGACATCTTACTCTACGACACGGATGATCCGTACAAGTACATCCGGTTTACGCACTGCGACGACAAGGACGACTATATGGTTATCGGAGGCGAGGACCACAAGGTCGGGCAAGAGGACTCCAGGGGACACTTCGAGGCGCTGGAGAAATGGGCGCGAGAACGCTTTCCGCAAGCCAAGTCGGTGGATTACCAGTGGAGCGGGCAGATTTTCGAGCCGGTGGACTACATGGCATATATCGGGAAGAACCAAGGCAACAAGCGCATCTACGTAGTGACAGGCGATTCCGGGAACGGACTGACGCACGGCGTAATAGCCGGCAAGCTGCTCGCAGACGAGATCGAAGACAAGCCTAATTCGTGGAGTAGTCTGTATTCGCCGAAGCGGGTCGCCGGCGTTATCAAGTCGGCTCCGACCATGATTCAGAATGACCTCCAGGTCAACATGCAATACAAGCGACTTCTGCAGTCCGATATACAAGATATCGAAGACTTGAAGCCCGGCTGCGGCGGGGTTCTGAACCCGACTGCATCCAAGCCAATAGCCGTGTACAAGGACGAGAACGGCAACGTGACCAAGATGAGCGCTCTCTGTCCGCACATGGGAGGCGTGGTGTGTTGGAACAGCGTTGAGAAATCGTGGGATTGTCCGATTCACGGCAGTCGGTTTGGAGAGAAAGGGCTATCAATCCAAGGTCCTGCCAAGGCAAATCTCAGCAAAGCGTGAGACGCAGGCCGCACAAAACAAACAAGCTAGGCGGTGTAAATACATTTCCCACAAGTCTATTAGGCGCCCGGGGTGATCGGTTAAAGTAGTTATAAGAACGATTAATACTGAATGTGTTTTTTTTCTATATATCTACGCTTTTGTGTCTCCTCGCTACGAATTAAACCATGATGCCATGGCGTAAATATTCCTAGACGAGAGAACATCTTGTCGCTATAACCAGGCCATGGGACGTATAGAACCCGGTGAAGCTACTGACTTGTACCTATCTGGTACTCCGAATCCGCGTTACATCTGTATAAAACCTGACAAACCCGGGGGATTTAACGAAAATGCGCTTAGTCCGTTAGCACGTATAACTCGGGAAATAAACGTCGTAGGCCTAATCATCCTCCTCTGAATCATATGAACCTTCAGAGCCCTCGGAAGCATCTTCCATATCCTCGTCATCGTCTTCCTCGTCCCCGTCCTCTTCTCCATCTGGATCTTCCAAACCGTAATCACCTTGGAAATCTGACAACTGCTTGACCTGGGGTTTGTAACCCATGGCCTGGAAATCTTTCTCAAGTTGCTACAAAGCGTTAGCATTAGGACGGTTTCAGCCTACTATAGAGGACACCACAACTTACCTCTATCATCGCATGTGCACAGCAGACCACCACATTACTCTTCCCAGGCTCGAATAGGGGTAACAGCCATGTCTTCATAGCCTGCTTGATATCTTCAACCGATACCTGTCTAACCTTTGCAAGCATTTTGATGTTATAGTCAGGTTCAAGCCCTCGTATAGCACTGACGATGAACTTTTGTACTGCTGCAGTGGCCAAAGTAGCTTGTTCCTCTGCCATGGCCATCACCAACTGGCTAATTGCGCCTTCAATCATGGGCTCCTCGAAAGCAACATTACCGTCGACCAGGGCCTTGATGGCGTCACGCGCGGCAGATATCGCCTTTGATGCTAAGGGAGATCGATATACCTTAAAATGCAAGTATCCTCCGTCTAATTCCTTCGCAAAGTAGGCACCGTAAGCTAAACCGTTTCCACGGACAGCATTCCATAGAGTACCTTCCACGGTTTCTAAGTATTGCATGGCGACTAGAAGTGCGGGAACTGCCGGGTCAGAGAATGACACGACGCCCTTGCCAGACGAGATGGAGAAGGAACTGTCTATTGCCCTCATAGGGACAATTGTCGCTCCAACAGACCCAGGGTTGCGCCCCTCATCATTTAGAAGCGAGTGAGGTTTGGTAATGGGATTTATAGACTCGACACGAGTGTCGAGCGATTTAGCAAGTTTATCCCAAGCTTTGACGGGGTCGGATAGTTTAGAGTTTGATATATCAGCTACGACCAAGATCCGAAGGTTATCGAGAGTGAACATGAATTTCCTAAGTTCCTCAAACTTCGATATGACCGCCTTTGGGTCCTTGTCATAGAGCTTCTTAAGTCGACGAAGATACACAGCCTTAACAAGGGTGCGCTTTGCCACAAGTAGGGACGAAGCCTCGTTATGAATTGCCATCTCTACTTCGCTGGTCATAACTCTACCGTCACGTTTTGCCTCCGGAATGTCGGCAAGCTGCTTGGCAATGCAGGCCTTCAAACGAGTGAGGTCGAAAATACTGTCAAACATCATTGTGCGGATCCACTCAATAGTAGTAGCATACTTTTCTGGTTCGACTTGGAATCGGATAAGGAAGCTTTCTGAGTCGCTAAACTTACTACCGGAATCCAGCGAGTAGCTGACTGTATCTCTCTCTAGTTCCATTACCACCTTTTCGAACGGGACGCGCTCACCATTACGAAGAATAGGGGTATTGAAGAAGTTATCGCTGAAGAGTGACAACAGTGGCTTATATGCAGGGGGTAACTGAGAGGTACCAACGTGAACCGAGATATGTACGAAGTTGGTTGGAACGTCTTCGAATTGCACGAATAGTGGTAGCGTGGATGGAGCCTGGTCAATGATCTTTTGCGCAGAATTTTCGTAGGTACCAAGTTTCCTCGCCATGCCTGAACGTGCAGTCTGAGACTCGATGAAGTGAATAGACTCTATCGGTGGTACCGGCCACTTCTCAATCAATGAAGCGGGGATTTCAACTTCATTCTGCTTCTTCGCATCCTCTAGTTTCTGGGCCAATCTTTTCAATCCTTCTTCGCCTAACTCTTGTTTTCTCTTCGAGATCCTCGCTTCTTCATCCTCTTTCTGTTTCGTAGCCAATGCCAAAGAAGGCTTTCCAAGTACGGAAACGTGATGAGCGTCAGCAAGCCATTTTCTGAGAAAAGCTCGCCATTGTTCGTCTGTCCACTTTTCTAGGATTTCATATTCATCAAGATTCGAGAGTTGTTTGAGGGTTGATCCGTCTCTTTTACCGAAGAGATAGTCCGTTATAATATTTGTCGAATAGAATGATTCGGATTCTTCTGCTTGAGCCTTCACCTGCCTCCGTTCTCTCTGAATACAGTCTCGCAAATAAGCCATGTTTAGTGGCTGAGATGCGACATCCTTAAGCAAGGAGATAAGCCTCTTCTCAACAAACTCTAGCTTTTCTGTAGCTACACCGGTAGGTTGAAGCCAGATGACACTGTTTGGACGAGCATCATACATGTAGGAGATAGAGCTCGCAAGTTCTTCTTTCTCAACTATGATATTTTCCAATACTGCAACGGATGATCCACACAGGTAAGTCAATAGAAGATTCATGGCAGTTGATTCGACAAGGTCGTTACAACTTGGCCCAAAGAAGCCCAAGACCATATCACCTATCGACTCGTCCTCTTCGGGAAATTCAACAGTTTCAACTATTGTTTCTTTGAGGGGTGGTGGCTGTGCCGAGTCTATCCATGGTCGTTTAAAGGGGGCATTGAGAGGAGGGAGGTCGTCCTTTACGCTCTCCTCGAATTGATCTAGGATATTAAGAAGGTTGTCATGGTCAACCTCACCAACGATGATAATGCACATGTTTCGCGGCTGGTACATCTCTCTGTGAAAGTCGCGTATCCTCTCTGGCGTCAAAACCCTCAGGTTTTCCATCATACCTCCTGTCTCATATCGGAAACCCACGTTCTCGGGATAAAGAAGACGCCGTGCTTTAATATCCATAATTTCCGTGCTTGTATACTGTACGCCTTGCATTTCTGAGTAAACGACACCGGCATCGTTGCCTTCACCGTTGATATGATGGACCTCGGTTAAACATGCTGCGTCTGTTAGAGTAGGTACGATAAGATGCTCAAGATAAACTGGCAGAATCTGGGCGAACCCTTCCCAGCCAGCCGTCTCAAGAGTGTACGCTGTATTATCTGTCATTGTCCAAGCATTAGTATTACCGTAAGCCCTAGAGGCTAGCTTGTCAAGTAGGCCTTTGTAATGATAGCTCTTCGAACCCATGAATACCAGATGCTCAAGGGTATGAGGGGCTCCCGAATCATCAAAGATCTCCGTGGCTAGAGTAAAGTAGCCAGTGACCTTTGGGCCCTTTCGGTCGGTTACAATAACCTGCATACCACTTCGTTCAGATTCATACTGGGTGATAGTTGCATGGGCGTAATCCGTTTGAAAGCTTTGAAGCTTACGAAATCGCACACTGGGGCCTTGTGACCCCATCTTAACGTCGAAGGGCTCTAACGAGGCGGCTTGGAAATAACTATTCGGCTAGTAAGTATTTACCCACGATGGCAGATATGACGAAGAAGAAAGAGATTGAGAAATGCTACGAGTTGGGAGATATAAATATGCTAAAGAAACCCCTATAGAGGGTCAAATATAGGCATATCCGTACTAAGAATCATAAAGCCGTGATGAGAAGCCAAGGTGCGGTCAGGGTACGTTGTTCACTGGAGTCCGGCGTCCAGTAATGCGCTCCTTTTTCGAAAAGTCAGACGCATGTAATAGAAGAAATTTCTACTACTGCATCAGATTTCTCCGGCAGCACACCATCTACCAATCCCTTATGCACATTGGGATCAATCACATTAAAGTAGGCTTTCATACCCAATATTATCAAGCCTCTGGCGGTAGAAGAGAATGATGGCACCAATGATAGAAATTAGAGCAACTAAGACTGATGCCTTAAGTTGCGCCTGACCGATCATGATATTATGAAAAGTTTGTGTAGCCTTATATCCATCTTCTTAGTAAAGAAGAAGTTGCCGAGTAATGGACAACAGGTGCTATGCTAATAGTGACTGTAGCTACCTGGAAGGACTTATGTATGTGTTGGTATGTAGTACTTTGTGCTCAACAAGGTCGAACCGGGGAATGTAAATCACAAATAATGAGAGGGTGAGAATGTCTCTGACATACCTATGATTCCGTGGGTGGGAGGATGTATATTGTGACACGACGGGGAGCCGCCAATGAGATCGAGGTGAAAACTGGGGTGGTTTCGATCTGAACCAGCTGCAGGTGAAAGTGACCAAATTTCGGGTACCAAATCCTGGAAAAAAAAATCCTGGCGTCAGCTTAAAGGATGATATGATGTTGCGGTATGTCAGGCACGGAATACCTCTTCTGTACGAATTATTCAAGCATAGGACTGCCGGGTTGGAGGTCATACAAAAGAGGGGAAAGAGGGGAAAGAGACGAAGCACAGAAAAAAGCAAATCTAAGAATAAGAAGGGCAGGTAGAAGATTGCGATTCTATTGAAAGAGGCCGAAAAAAAAAATATGAATCTTCTAAGTTGGTTAACAAGATGGAATGAAAGAGAGATAGATACGTCAGGGATTCAAAGATACAAGGGACACAAGGCTGGACTTATTTGCGACTACCCTTTTTTTAAGCTTTCAAGGTTCCCGATATTTCTCCTTCCATTGATGAGATCAAATCCCTTTGCTCCTCCCTCTTTTTTTTTGGTCCCAATGGTCCTTAACCCCGCGGCGGGGCTGCAATCTACACAACCTGCATGAATAAGCGCTAAGCGCTAGGCGCCAGATACCCTGATACCCAAATCGGCCGCCGTTTAGGTGGGACTTAAAACGGTATGACCTATCATAAATCATTTTCGGGTCCAAGCTTCGCCGTAGCTTCAGAATGATTTGTCCGTAACAACAGCCAAACCAAACTTGACGTAGCCTTTTCTTTTTGAAGCTATCACCACGCGATTACATGCTTCTTCAATTCTGTTTTATAGCTATGCTTCTTAATTACATCCTCAATCTAATTCCTTTCAATAATACCAACCGTTATATAGAATAACGCGACTAGATCTTCTCCAAATTTAATGACTTCTAGTGTCTTTACTAGCCAGCTCATTACCGTCGTCACTCATGCTGCATACATAGCCTGCCCTTTTATTGATACCTCAAGCCAGTGTCGTTTTACAATAGGAACACAAGAGGCTGCGTCTATTCCAGTACCATGTCTGTTAATGAGGGAGGCCAAGTTGGCCATGCGATAGTCGAATTCTCTCTGTACGGTATCTTTCCCGATGAAGACATATCGTCGCGACAAATTTCAGCGCAACACTTTGCGCCAGCCTTAGCATCCTTAGAAGCAGCCAAGATAAAGCTAGAGGTACTGTATAACTATAAGTGTCGCTTTTCCTAGGAAATCCAGCAGCTAATTCAGTTACTATAGTCCGATATCCATAAGATTAACGAAGAAACCGCTCCAGACGTAAACCAATGGATCGCAAATGCGAAATCTCTCGAAAATGACATAACCCGATCGCGAAACTGGGCGAACGATATCGTACGACGATCGCAAGCGCCCGACGTATCGGGAAAAGCAATAGAAGAGGCGGAAGCTAAGGTTAAATTCCTGCAGCAAGAGGTCCAATACAGCCAACAAGTCCACCATGCATTAGGGAATATCAAACATGTAAATGAGCTTTTCGACCAGGTTGAACAAGCGCGCGATGAACGCAGGATCCTGGACTCACTTCACCTTCTAGAGAGTAAGAGACACGTCACCTTGTTGTGTTATCTATTATTAACTAGTCTCAGAGTCTTGGTCTGCATTGGACGCTATTTCCGTTGGGAAGTCTTGCCGCGTTATGAAGCTCCTTGATATGAGGGCTTTCGAGTTGAAGTCCACCATTCATGATGTGTTCGACAGGGTTTGGGATTCCCTCGTACGGGTGGACCGGGAAAATACGAAAGTAGCTGTGTTTCCAAATCATGAAGGTAATTATGAAAAATCAAATACGCCACAACCTATCTGACCTCTTGCAGATGAGCAGATGAATCTAGCCGATGCTGTCGTCGGCCTTGAGGCGTATAAAGAGCTTGATCAGAGAATGACTTCATTCTGGCATGGCATCGACCAAGCCGTTGTTGGTCCGCGCACCAACATCGAATCTCAGGAGCTACCCAAGATCCAATTAGAGGGTGTATGAACTTCCTCACGCCACATCTACATTCATAAGATGCTAACATGATACTAGTCATATTTAACTTTGGATGGGCGCGCAGATAGATCTATCACTTCTTTATTTTCTGATCTGGACCTGGTATTGACTTATCTATCTGAGCGCTTGCCTGAAGAGCTGGTATTTTCTCTATCCAACGTAATGATGCCGGATCTTATTCCTCGACTCATAGGTACTTGGCTAGACACAGCAGTTCCAGCGTCTCTGAAAGAAATGGACGAGTTTCGAAGTGTCACAGAAGTTGTCAAGGCATTCTGTAACCGCTTACAGAGCCTTAAACTCGCTGGGTTCCAAGAGCTACAGGACTGGGTTGACGATGCTCCCAAGGTGTGGTTATCCAAGTGTAAAGAAACCGCATTAGACACCGTTCGTACAAAGCTTTCTCAAGGACTGGGCCAGCCGAAAGAGGTAGAACGTATTGAAACCCAAACAGTCACGCGGTCCGAAGGCAAAGAATTAGCTGCTAACGGCGTCGGCCCTTCAAATGACGATGACGACTGGGGCGCGGCATGGGATGATGGAGAAACGGATATTCAACAAGACACTAAATCAAAGCCAGCGGCTACTGTGGATGATGGAACTGATGCGTGGGGTTGGGGAGATGATGACGCTACCAGTGAACAAATTCAAGAGGACCCAGCAGCCGAAGAAGATCCCGCGGCGGCATGGGGATGGGGTGAAGAGGATACGACAGAGGTAGCCGCTGAAGAGCCAGCAGCAAAAACCCACCCTTCAAACGCACAGACTCGTGAGTTGACGTTAAAAGAGACATACAATATCTCTTCTATGCCAGAACCAGTCCTAGCACTTGTCTCGGCTATTCTTGAAGACGCGGCCTCACTTGTCGGGTAAGTTGATGTCCTTCTAAACGCACGAAGTCTCAGTGAGCTAATAGAAATTTAGAAACGATGGCAATCCAATGGCAGCAACAGCTGGAGGGCTCTTTTCACTACCAACGCTTGTCCTTGCCATGTTCCGCGCCGTATCCCCGTATTATTACACACTTAATACAGGCGGTAACATGTAAGTCTACTTGCTCTCAATATTCACGTTCCAAGACTCATTTTCGCCTAGGTTTTTATACAACGACGCAACGTACCTTTCTGAGCGGCTTGCGGATCTCGCTAAGGAGTGGAAAACCCGCCAAGACCTAACGCCGCGCGCGATCGCAATGCTCCGCCTCGACAATGATATCAAGGCGCTCCAGTCTTTCGCAAACCGCGCTTATTCATCTGAGATGTCCACGCAAAGAACCATCCTACGGGATTTGCTAGGCGGTTCTCACAATCTTCTCCAGCAGGACGGGCTCGCTACTTCTGACCTGGAAGCGCAGGTTGACAGTGCGACTGGGCACGTGCGCGCTCTCGCCGCGACATGGTCCACGATTTTAGCTAAATCGGCCTGGAGCCAAGCTGTAGGCTCGTTAGTTGACACCATTGCCTCGAAGCTCGTCTCCGACGTTATGGATCTAGCCGGAATCGGACAGGATGAGGCGTATAATATCGCGAGCTTGATTGCCCGTATCACAGAACTCGACGACCTATTTCTTCCTCCAGGAGCGCCAGAGGATGCCATACCGACCACGGCCCAGTACGCCGGTAGTTGGCTACGGCTCAAATACCTCAGCGAGGTGCTGCAGAGCAACCTACAGGACGTGCGGTACCTGTGGATGGAGAGCGACCTCAGTCTATATTTTTCAGTCGAAGAGGTGGTCGAGCTGATCGGCCTCAGTTTTGTGGATAATGCACGGACGAGAGAGATCGTCAGAGAGATCGAAGCACATCCACAACCGGCCGGGGCGAGGTAATGGAGGTTTGCTGATAGGGCTGTAGCTCAAGTAGATCATTATGTAGAAGCGTACATATTTTACCCATGTTATTCCCGTACTTCATGTATCGTTTCCTCCGAGCCGTCACCCGGTGGGTAAGCCACGTTCCATGTTTTTAATAACATCTAACCTGCTGCGCCGGAGCAAAATCAAGTTGTCTGATAACATTTTGTTCTATGATCGTCCCGATCACATCGAGAGATCCACAGGATATCTGTATGTATGTCAACGGGAATTAGCTGGCACCGCTAAGAACGGACATATGGCATCGCATGGCGCCTAGGTAGTCACCGCTACTTCGGCCACGCGTCCTACGAAGCTGGTTGCATTAGGCTATCGAGACAGAAGGGCGTCAATCCCAGCCTTTTCGCGGTTAAACTCGCTTGCTTACCAACCTACTTACTCGATATAACGCAATTCAATACAATGCATACTGAACCGAGGTACGGTAGGTACAGTATATACTAACATATATCCGTCGGACCTGTAGGTAAATGCGAATCTCCGAACTTACCGAAAGGAGAACCTCCGCGTAGAGCCGTTTTACGGAAGAGGTGCGGCGATCAATAATCATATCATATCAATGGGCCGCAGCGCTTCCCGTGGCTTTGCCAATACACAACCCCACGGAGGGGGCTTGGGATCCCAGGATAGAGAGATACTCGCTCGGCGAACCCGAATAGTGATACCACGTAGTAAGAAGTCATCGTCGTCGTCGTCGTCAATATTACACTAGACGGGCACATACATAGAACGTCCGTGTGCATGTAACAAGGTGTTCGTTCGTAGTCTTCGGGTCCGAAACCAAAACCCCCCCACACGCGAGACAGCCGAAATTCGGGAACTCGGGCTTGAGAGAAGATCTCAGCCTAGACATTTGAGGAGGAGGGAAATGCACAGTTGGCTACCTCACCCAAGCTTGCCAGCTGGATACCGCAGCTTGCTTGACCTAATCCTATCGTACACGTTCCAACAAACACTCCATTTTGTTTGTCGTTTTTTTTGGTTCGTTGTTCATAACCGATATCTCCTTTTCAGAACCCCATTCCATTCCACGTCCCCAATAATCCTAGCATAGCATACCTAAGGTAGGTGCCTAGGTAGCTTAGCATAGCTTGGCATGGCATAGCATAAGCATCCTTTACACGCCGAACCGGAACTCCCGAAACTTCTTCTGGTAGTAGAAAGTCGCGAGGGCGCCGGCGACTAGTAGGCCGATGGGCACGGGGGCGCGCGCCTTGGTCTTGACGACGCGGGGCACGGCGGAGCCCAGCAGCAGCACGCTGTTGCCCAGCGCGAGCTCCGTCCCGTAGTCCTTGTTCTCTTTTATCAGGTAGCCTGGTCCCCAGTTAGACGAATCATATCTAAAGTGGATAAACAAATAAAAAAAATAAAAAAATTTCGAGAAGGAAGTTTAATGGACGAGTTAGTGTACCTAGGTAGGTAGGTACCTAGGTATATAAGAAAAAGAAGAAGAAGAAGGAGAAGCAGAGAAGACAAAAAGAGGGCGCATACCGGAGAGCGCATAAGAAACTCCCAGCCCGAGACCCGCGATCAGCGACGGTCGAGACTTCGTCTTGACGTATCCGGCCGTTCCTCCCGCGGCAACTACTCGTCGATAAATAAAACAAAACCCGTCAGCCAAGTTTCTTTTTCGTAAAGCACCTTATATATCTTCCCCATCATCATCATCATCACCATCATCTGAAGTTCCGAACCCGTCGCACGTGACACTTACGCAAGGCCGCCAGCGTGAACGAAGGGTGCTCCGCCATGGCCGGACTCTAATCTGAACTCGGACTTCGATGGGATAGACACCAAGAGAGGAAGAAGCCTCAGATAACACTAGGTTGTGAATAGAAGTTTGTACGTTGTGTTCAACGTAAGTATTTCATGAAATATCTATAACCTTAGGTAGATAGGAGGTAGGTATGTATGTACCTAAGGTATAAGAGAGGTTGAAGTTGTACCTTTCCCCCCTCTACCTAACATACCGTTAAAAAAAAAAAAAAAAACACCCCCGCCGACGTTATTCCGCTCGCGATTTGGAGATCTTCCGAGATAGCGACGCCCATTATAAAACCCAAACAATCTAAAGCGCTCCCGCAATCCAAGCTCCGGATAGTGAAATTAAATCAAAGCATTCTCCATAACAGGTAACTAAATAGAGAAAGCCAAGAACTTTGACCATGGGTCATGGACTTTTGGTGATAATTGTTAGGAAGACTACAGAAATTAGCCTTTTTTTTGGGGGCCAGATGACTTTGATGGCTGAGAAAGAAAACTAAATGTTAAGATGGACATTCTGAGCTGTGTTATTCAACTGCGAAGTAACGCTATAGTAGTAGAAGAGTTAGGTAGCAATAACAGTACACACTAGAAACCTACGCGCTTCACAAATAACTAGCACGCTTAGAATAAGGTATGTAATCGACTTGAATGTCCGGAGCCGCAAGCGGTCTCCAGTATTTATATTCATCTTTCCAACTTGTACTCTGTCTCCTTTCCCCTCTCTCTCCCCCTGATCGCTTATGGTACCTTAGGTAGTATGGATAATAATTCCCGTGACGAGAATACATCTCTCACCCTTTCTTCTCTTCCCTTCTGCCCGGGCAGTATCGACATCCCCTCCCGTCTTTGGTGTCTTCTTGTCCTTCCTTCTTTGCCTCAGACCACACACCATACACCAATTACGCTTCCTATCGGCTCAGAAGCCGTGATACACAATTTTCTTTCGTAACCGCTGACTTCCACCGACTTTTTTGAGGAATCATGCTTATATCTCGCTCAGCGAGTTTAGCATGTTGAAAGGAAAAAAAAAAGCAGACACAAACCAGTAAAATGCAAAAAAGCATAACGCGAACTCCGAAGCGGTAGCGAGGGTATATGCTCCGAAGATGAAAAAATAGAAATAATGAAAAACTCGAAACCGACGCGATACCGTGAACGACCGTATGAAGGGGGCTGGCTGTCCCCTATTCCCTAAAAGGTTTCAATATGCCCCGTGGATGACCCTCTTCCGTTTCAAAAAAAAAAAAAAAAAAAAAAAAAAAAAAAAAAAAAAAAAAGCCCTAATAAACGCCGTTGCAATGCAGAAAATATCCTTCCATATGGCCCGTCAAACACCGTAGTTAGTTGTCTTTGACCGTCCAAATGAACATGCTAAGATAATAAAAGAAAAAAAAGGTTTGTCTTCTCCTTAATCGGGATTCGCAATAAACAATCGCCCGCTCGTAAGAGTCATCGTCCGCTCGTCTACACTACCGCGGCGTCGGAGATCCTCAGGGTTCTTGACGCTCTTCTCTCTCGTAAGTGCGGCGTTCATCAAGCTGTTGCTCGCCAGTTTGGTATTGCTAGCGCTGCTAAGCTCGGGTAAAGCGTCGGCTTTCTCCGCGCTACTCCCGCTACGAGTGCTCTGCGGCCGTCCCAACTTATCATCGCCGGGAGTGTACTCGAGATCTTCGATAACCATGCTACCCGCCCGTTCCGGAGTGTCTCCAGGGCTCCATCTCTTGCTGTTCTGAGAAGCGCCGGAAGTACGATACGTGAGGCCCCGTCTGCTGCTGGCGGTACTACTGCGCCCGCTGCTACCCGTCCTACGGTGATACAGGCGACGCATCGACAGATCATCCTCGTCACCGTCTTCGCCCTCGACTTCGGTAGCGCTCAATCGCATCGGTACTCCGGTGACTCCCATGTAATTGCTGTCGGGTGTGTATCCTACGACACCGGGCTTGCCGTGATGGCGGATCTTAGCGGCAACCTTGCCGCCAGTGCTTCCTATCCCAGTCGAGGTACGGCTTTGCATCGTACCGCCGATAACCTCTTGATTGGCCCTTTGCTTCGCCAAACGCTGCTGAGCTAGGAGTCGCGGGTCTTCCGTTTGTGACCGATCGCACCAGACGGTGGCTTTTTGCTTTCGAAGCAGGGCGACATAGCTCGTCGGAGCGCCGCCGCCGCCTGATCTCGAGGACGTGCTACGTCGAATATCGGCGGTAGGCGACGTTCGGTATGCGGCAGGTGGGGTGTTGCTCGAGGTTGTGCTGAAGGTGTTCACGGAGGGGGATCGCCGTGTGTGTCCCATGGTGGGCTGCGGCTGTTGCAGGTGCTGCATTGGGTTGAAAGCTTGGGGGAAAACGCTGGAGGAAGATGTTCTTGATCTCGAGTGGGAGTAAACTTGAGGAGATGGATCGAGAGATCTCATCCTCATATTATGATCTTGGCCTAACATGGTTGAGAAAGGATTTTCTCCTCTTCTCCCTTTTCGGAATTCCAGTCACAAAAAAAGCACTGACGATCCAAATTGCTTGTTCCTATGGGTCGCTTCGCTAAACCGGATCGGCGTTGGGTCGGCGGAGAGAGCGATAGGCGTCTAGGAAGATAGGCGTTTGAAGATGGAGTTCGTCTAATAAGACATGTATGCAGTAAGACTCTTTCTCTTTTGGGATGCTGTGGATAAGGTATGTAAAGTAATGGTATATAGCGGGCGGACTGGCGCTTATAGCTTGTAATTCGAGTTGCCGAGATGAGCCGTAAAATTACACTGATACCTTATGTACTATTTGTACTATTTTATTTCGAATTCCCTTTTGAAAGAAAAAGAAATATCGGGTGACTGTGGTGGGTTTTGAGAGTTTTGAGGTGGATAGAAAATCAAGAGTCGAGACAAATGATTTGGATATTTGGTAAGAATAATCAGGATAATCAGAATAATCAGGTACCTGGGCAAGTCAACGTTGCATAGGCTGTGCCAGTTGCTGATGTGGATGGTGTCCAGTCGCCGGGAGCTGTGTTCAGTTGGTTGGTAGCAGTAGACTGCAGTACCTAAAGCCCAGTAGTCCAGTGGCCCAGTAGCCTAATGGTCCAGGGTGCGGAAGGGTGCTGAGTGGCTGACTAACCGGGACTGGGTGACACACGTGCGGAATGTGCCAATAAGGGATCCTCTTTTTTTTTTTTCTTTTTTTTTTCCTCGCACACTCCGTTGTCTAGCGTTTTTGAAGTGGGCTGGATATGTTCTTGGGTGGGGGGGCCGTCGTATCTCTCTAGCGCTACAAGTGGTAGCCGCAAGGACAACAGAGAAAATTAATAAAAACCTGTTCGAATACCTAAGGGAAAATATAATGACAAGGGATAATTCGTTGGTTCTTTTTAAACAAAGAGTTAGAAGCGTTGCCTCTTTGCTTTGATTTGGTCCTGTAATACAATGGTGATAAGAGCTGATATCTACAATAACCCAGAGTTTTTGTAGATATACTTTGTCCTCGGTCGTCTTGTGTCCCGTGTTATTCTTTTGTTTCCTTTCTGATTTGCGCAACCCGAGGGATGCAAAACAAAGTAAATGTCGATAAATTTACGCCGAGTCGGCACACTTGTTTACTTTATTGTCCCCAAGTGCCCCCCAAGTATCCCCAAGCATATGCAGAGTCTGCCAATAGTGACTTTTGACTCAGTACCACTTTGTAGCTTTGTAGCGCTTACAACCAAGTTGCCCGCTTCTTAGTGGCGCAAAACGATAAACAGAGGCGAAAAATGACAGTGGTGGACAGCGACGGACAGTGACGGATGGTGGTGAAGGGAGGATAATCCCAGCTGAAAGATGCTGGATTCGGTGTAGTACCAAATAGCTTGTCCGCAAGTGCAGCCAATCAGGGTTGGACCTCGCAGCCCTCGCGAAGTAGGCGGCCTCGTTGGTCGCTAATCACTTCGTAGCTGTTGACGTGATCTCGATATCTTGTTGACGTTTGAACGAGGGATTGTCCAATGGAAAGCGTCAATACCCTTCTTCGGCTGCCGATGTCGATCACCTCCAAAATCTTGCCCAGGAAAATACGGGAAAGCTGCGCTACGACACTAGGACTCATGCAAGGCCGAGAAACCCAAAAACCAAGATTAGGGCTAAAGGTCCCAGGTCAAGATCAAGTTAAGGCTAAGGTGAAGAAGAACCTTGAAAGACTTGTTTTATAAATTTATAAAGAGAAGTTCAAGGGAGGGGTCCCAACAGTTTATATTTGAAGGATCTTATGATTTGATCTTCGAACGATACCCCGGTAAAGACGGGGAAGCGCTTTAGGCTTGGAATCCTTGGAATGAGGAGGATAGAGGAAAAGAGAGGTTTTAACTGCAAACGAATATAGACATACGCATACATGTGAGGTAGTATATATGTAAAGTGAAAGTGACTGAAGCGGGAAGACTACCTTGATGACACCTACACCACCTCTTATTATTTTTCTTATTATCAACTAGGATAAGGTCAGAAAGGTGACCTTGCGAAGAGTACAACAAAAAGTCTGGGGGATTCTAGGTATGGTTCTATAATTCTTCTTGATTCGGTAGATTCGGTAGATTCGGTAACGATTAACAGAATAACAGAATCGATCGTTCGTCCCTCGGTGCTATTGTTCGATTCATTAGTACCGTTGTATCAGCCCATTGCCCACTATCCTATCCAAGGCGGGGAAAAGGGAGCGAGGATCGTGAATGGGATTGTTGGGCTTGGGCGATACCGTTAGATGGGATTCCCCGAAGTTACGGTTGCGCGCGTAATTGGATTTAATTTTTGTGATTGATCGAATTTCCCATAAGTCTCTCTTTCTTCTCCCCTCAAAAACCCCAAGGGGACTTCTTTCCCCCCATGCCGTACTGCCGGTTTTTAGGTATTCGCCTTCCATAGGTGGTATTCTACCGCAAATGCGTCGGGAAACTACAGGCTTGCAGCTCAGATTATAGGTACCTTTTAGGTAGCTTTTAGCCTTTCGGTGATATTTATAGGCTGCCGCAGACACTGTAATTAATTGCTATAGGTACCCGCACAGGTACAATGACCTTCTGTACCTATCCCTTAGCTCCATTTGATGATATGACTCGATGGCCTGTTTGGGGATAGGTCCGTGCATAAGCACGCAGGTAAGATCCCTGTCAGCCCAGCGAAAACCCCACACTTACTCTAAACGGTACCGTTGCAGTCGTCGTCAAAGTCTTATCATATCTAATAAGTTCCTCTAATAAGTTCCTCTATTAAGTTCCTTCTCTGCAAGTTTCTCGTGTATTTCCTGTTAGATACCCTGTAGCAGCAAACAACGCTCGGGTTTGCTAGGTCGAACATCCATCAACTCCCAGCCGGGAAGCTTAGCATTGTTCGGTAGGTGACATGAACACGAACAAACAGTGACGAAATATTCCCACCTCAAAGCCACCGCCCACCAAAGCTTCGGCCGGATTGACAATGAGCCTAAGCTGGGGAGGGGGTCTTTTTTTTTATCTTAAAAAGGGCTCTTATTAGACCTTTTCTTGGTCTAAGCTATCTACAGTAGCCAGCACCGATAGCTGGAGCTTCTAGTGAAACGCTGTGACGCCCAAGAGCGACAGGAGCGACAAGAGCTGAATAGACTATGATGTCGAAGCCTTATCCACTTTTGCATAGACCGAACCTGGACTAAAATCGCTGTAGCCATAGTCATAACCCATATGGGGTTACCCTTTTTTTTTTCTCTTATCTTTCCTTTCTCGGGTTCGCAAACAATAACAGAATAAGTATTGATGACGTGAAGCCAAGAATTCCTCGGTAGAAGGCGATATGGTTGTTCCGACTACACAGGATTCATCCATGCTTTCTTAGGTACGTCTCATCTTTTCCATTGTACAAGAATAATATGTGTGTGTATCGTTACATGTAGAGTTTGAAAAAGAGAAATGGAAGACATTCCCAAAGTTCTATCGGGCCGTTACATGATAGATGGTAGATGATATGACTGGTAATACTTTTGGCACAATCGTGGGGTGACAGATAGATTCTAAGTAGAGATTAAAAGTAATATGTAAGGCAGAATCGGTGGACATGACATCTCATCTAATGTGATGGCGTTTGTATCGTCCCTTGTTCAGCTCCGCGAGGCTCGGCCGGGGATGCGGAGGTGCATTGCCAAGCTTTGGTCGCTTCCTAACCCATGCAGCAAGCATAGACAGAAGTTTGGAGTATTCAACGTTTCCGTTTTATATTACCTAAATTGCCATAGTCGAGAGTTAGGTAAGTCCGTCTTTGCTTTATGTACCTACACTCTCAAGTCTTGTCGAAACAGGAACGGGAGTATATGTACCATAACGATAGCGACGATTATTAGCGGGTTCAGGGCTGAAGCTGCCGCCAATCGGTGAATTACAAGTCTATTAGGGGGACCTGACTATCAACTCTTTGCATAGGCTATGATTTAGGTATCCTGCGCTTCCGTGACGATTTCCAAGAGCTAAACCCTGTCCCTGGATTTACGTAAAAGACGGATAGAATTGCATAATAATTCAGTCAGTTCAATGTAAAGGAAATATCATACATTCGGGGAAATGGTATTATATATGTATATGAAAAGAATCTCTCAACTCTTCCTTTTAGGGTAGGTTATGTACCGAGCTCACATAATACTCAGCAGAGAGGAAATATATTATCGAACCATGGTTCGTTGTGCTCGTCGGGCTGAAGTCTATATCAGACCGCCAATATTGAATATTTGACGCGCCGAGCTCTCCGGCCTTATGGAATGCAGCACGTGTTTCCGATGCAGGACCGTCAATATGTCTTATATGTCAGATATACTACCTACCATCGTTGGGTTATCGGCGCCCAGCGCCCTCGACAACCTGGTTAGGTTTTATTAATTGAATGATAATCGAACGGTTCGATTCTAGATCAACCTGCGGGCTTACTGAACCCTTCCCAGAGAAAGAGGTTCAATGGAATCTGGATAGCACGGAGCATTTGCTACGGACGTCACGTCGAAATCCCGCATGCGCCGGGACTTGGGAAAAGACGCTGGTTCCATGTTCTAAGCTTCATTCCCCATGCCAGTACGTATGTAGTATGTATGTGTGTCCTAGCACGACGCGAGAGCTTAAAAAAGTCAAGGCTGCAATGTGACGATAGAACAGGATCCAAAGCGGTCAGGCCGTTTCTTTGAGTTCGCACACGTCCTCGCGTATATCCATGTCCTACCTATTGTGATACCTACATACATACACATTCAGCGACCAGGCTCGCTGCATGCAAACACCATGTATGTGTGTGGGAATCACGTCTGTGGGAATGCTGACATGGGTTCTATCGCGTGTGCCGTTCTCATGCATGGTAAATTCCCCATGCTGCTGTTTTGCGATGGATTGCGGTATGCGGCCGGTTCTGTTCTAGCCCTAGAAATTAAGACATAAGGAAACTAGTATGCGAATAGTGTCAGTTTTTTCACTTTGCCATATCTAATATTCCACGTGCTGCCAATGGTATTCGCCATTAGGCGAGTTCTTCTCCTCAGCCCCGCCATAATAGCTTTGGTTTCCTTTTCTTAACTCAGCGATTCATCTTCCTAAGACAAATAATGTCTCCATTATCTTACGGAGGAAATCGCTCTTAGGAAAGGGGGTAAATAAAATGGATATCATTCAAGAGTCTGGACTATTCTTTTTCTCTCCCTGTCTCCCTGTCTCCCTGATGTACATATGTAATTAGTACACCCTGTCTCGGAATCCGCAATAGCACGAAAAGATAGGGAAATAAATAAAAGGAAAAGAGTTTCCGAAAAAATATCGGGCGGGGTGTTTCATAGCGGCCCGGAGCTTGCGGCTCTCAAGCCTTTTCCCCTACTACCTACCTGGTACGCATATGTATTATCGAATTTCATAGAATGGGATTCGTTCCAATTCCGTCCGGCCCTACCTGTATGTCTTGTAGGTATTTTGTAATTAAGCCTTGTAAAAAAAGGTATGGAAAGAGGAAATAGAAAGAGGAAAGTGATAAAATATCGCGAGTCATGTCCAACCCCCTCGTCTCGGGAGAGGCCTGCTGGTGTCAGGAACGCGCCCTTTTTTCTTTTTCTTTTTCTTTCTTTTTTTTTTTTTTTTTTTTTTTTTTTTTTAATCCTCCTTCAAAAAATCTCACGCTTCTATTCTAAAGTTCCAAGTATTCCCAACAAGCTCCTTCATTGCTACTTATCTATCTAAATGACTAGGGTTTAAAAGTTTGGGTCGTAACCGAGTAATTTCTAGTAACCTAAAGTTATCCATTTACAATACAAAAACCGAAGAATGGCGGTAACTTTTGGTACATCACATTTTGAGCCGTCAATTGAGACGGAACTAGCAATAGTCTTTTCCGATCGAGCCTCAAGATCCCGATCTAGCTGAAGAGTCTCCCCTTTTCCTTCATTCATTGTTATCACTCATTCCCGCACCTTCTACATGTAGGTAGGTACTGTCGATTTTTGATTTTTCTTTCTTTTTCTGGTAACAGACGGAGGTTGCACGACTTTTTAGTATGGTCCTGATTTGGCTGCGCCGCGACCCCATCGCGAACGCCATTTTAGCAACGTACCGTCTTAGCTGAAAATCAGGGCAGCCCGCTATAGCCCAACTTTCATATAGTTAATGCATCTCGTCGGGATGACGACATTATCTATAGGAGGCATATTAACTTACGAGCATTTATTAATTCTCTGGACTTCTCTATTATACCTTGATTAGCCGAATTTGTTATATCCATGCCGAAAAGCTGGAAAAAGCACATAATGAAAATAAAAGACCTTGAGACACATAACTATAACCATAAGCGTCCAACGTCGTTCGCCGTGCTAATAATTCATAATGTACATGAACTGTTTTCCGACCAAAACATTATCCGTCCCTCCGTATTGATATTATAAAAATACCTTATGAAGAATGAAAATACCGGTAGATGCCCTAACCAAAACGCCATTAAAATACAACCGTGGCGTGACAAAACCAACTCCAGTGATAGCACGTGTGAAAGGCAAAAGAATTACTCCTCCATCTCGCCGTCCTCAATTAACCTTCCCAGAATAAGGCTCTGAATCACCAGCTCGTCAGTGAGGGTCCTAATCCTCTTGGGTGGTGGGCTAGCTTCCTCAGAACCTGTACTCTGTCGTTTTCGTTTCTTCGTAACCGTGCTTCCAGCAGAGGAGCCAAATAGAGCATCTTGAGCGTTGTGCAAAGAGTCGTCGACATATACCCAGTCGAACGGCCGGTTTTGAGATTCCTCGTCCCGAAGCTTTATGCGGGCTTCTTCGAGACTGTAAACCCGCACAAGGGAACCGCCAAGCACCTGTGCCAGAAACACATATGGTAGCTTCTTTCTTTCGTTCTTGGTTTTCTTCATTACGAGAAGAATTCGTGCCTCTTCTAGTAATTTTGGTCTTTCGCTCACAACATCTGCAAGCTTCGCTGTACATGCGTCATAAGGTTGTAAATTGCGCGAACGGATAGCCTCTCCTAGGAGTGTACTTGGACCGGCGCATAGCAGATATGAGGACCAATCTATTATTTCCCTCCTTGAAATGCAGTTCATTATCCACTTAGGTGCCAAGCATGGAATCCCCAGCGCTAGGGCCTGCATATACTTCACCTTCCGAGAGTGTCCATCAGCTATTAAAGCTGTGAATCCAGCATCTTGATCCAAAAGCGTTAACGAGCTGGATAGGTCGCGAGAAGACGTGCTGTTTCCCGTGGTTTGGAATGAATCAAACTGAAATAATTCATCAAAACCATCCGAAAGAATCTTGCCGCCTTCTTGGCGGATCATACGCTCGATGTTCGCTCTATCCGTGGGACTCCCTTTGCTCTTCCTGGTCTGGGACCCTTGAAACGAGAGGGCAAATACCATCCCTGTGAAAATTCCTTCAGCTGCCGTCGAAGCTTGGAATAGATCTGAATTAGCGAATGAATGCCTCGCAAGTTTTCGAATGGGTGGCTTTCGCTCATTCTTATCAGATGCAGACATTGGTGATCTAGCCAACTCGTCGGTTGACACCGAACTATAACGCGTACTTCTTCTTAGGCTTTCTCGGGAACGTGAATAAGTCTTAATGTAAGGTAGTGAAGACGGAAGAGATTGTCTTCCTCGACGTTGCACTTTCGTTACCACTGGTGATGAACTAGGTCTTTCAACATCTTCGATCACTACACCGGGATCTGTACTGGGCGTGATACTCGAAGACATGCTTGGGGTTGCTGATAGGGTTGATAAAGTTGACGTCCCTGTCCTCGGATCTGAGGCAGGCGGCAAGTCATCTCCGGTAGGTGATGGCGTGACTGCATCCCTAGGCCTCGTTGGCTGGCAAGCTGCTCTCTGTGGGGACGATGCGAGAACTACGGAGGGCGAAGAGTCCACAGCAGACTGTTCTCTGATGGGCTTGTATTTTCGGCCCGCAGATATCAATGAAGGTTGTTTTGGAAGATTCGAGACAGCGCTTGATTCTTTTAGCTGCTCATTAGAAGTTATACCGCTTGCGAGAGTTGGGAGTGGGAAAGCTTCAGTTTCGGACTTGACACTAGAATAAAGACCTGGTCCATTATCTGAGAACTTCGGTGGCTCTGCGGAAGTGGCCGGAGGACTGGTCTCAGGAATGGTCTCCCTATATTCCCCATTGGACATTGGAGCTTGGGAGTTCGAAAGGTTAATGACATCGTTATGTTCAGCACAATCAATATTTTTTTCATTAGAATCATTAAGATTTGAATCAGCTTTTGTATGCCGCGGTGGTGCAAGATTCTCCTGAGAGTCTGCAACTGTTTCCTGCGACTTGCTATCAGTTGCAGTTTCAGAGTGGCTCTGTGCTAAATACTGGTCTGTATTCCTTCTATTTCGACCCTGAAATGACTTAGGGCGGCTAGTTGATGGCACTTCCACATTATCGCCCTTTCCTACCCCTGAACGAGGGAGAGTGACGGTCGGGAATGACTTGCTGGCCTTTTCCTGTTTTAATCTAGCTAGACGGCGGCGTTGCGCAATCAAGTCAGCTTCGGAATCCGAGTCTGAATTCTCGTGGACTTGACTGGAAGGATCGCTTGTCTCGGTCTCCAAGCTTCGCTTTCGGTACGATTTATACTCGCTGATTGGTTCTAGCACGGTCTTTCGCCTTGGCAATTCAAGACGAGGGAGTAAAGGCTCTTCCACATTTCTTTGATTTGAGCTATCGTCCTCGTGGCTATTTGTCGGCGCGGATGGCGTTTTATCATCTGATGGGCGAGATGAGATTCCAGGCAATATTGGACTTGAAGTAAAAGCGCGACTAGGCGAGCTTCTAAGCCCCTTGTGTTTGAGAGGAGACGAGACCGGGTTAGTTGAGATTGTGTTTTGGTTAAAGACATCAGGCGATGGACGAGACGACGTGGGACTAACTTTCCGAACAGCAGAAGTCCATTGTGTCTGTCCGAAAAGTTGAGATGGGGGAATCAACTCGGAACCATCTCCACGATGCTGAAATAATTTCTGGGTTATTGAAGGTGTTTCTGGAGGGGCTTTATAATTGCTATTTGCTTCAGGTGCTTGAGATGTCGGTTGCGACTTCTCAATAACATTGTCAGCATTATCTGTCTCGGCTTCTTCGTTCCCTTCTGGCACAGAGTCCGGTATGTCGTAATGAGTCCGCCTAAAATTTAAGTACCCTGTGTCGTCTTCATGTAGTGTGGGATGTTCGCGAAAACTGCTTGCCTGCGATATTGATTGCGGCTCGGAATTATCGTTGTATTGCTCGTAACTACGCCCGTCATTTGATTGTGTTGGTGATTCTGACGACATTTGCCTCGTTTCTCCATTCGCTAGATCAGATTGTTGAAGGGTAGGTAGCGCACCATTTATAGCCAGTTGGGTGGGTTGCTCATCTGCAGATGTGGTATTGTCGCATATTGGTTGGATAGAGACCAATTCGGGTTCTTCACATTCTTCAGGTTCTAAATTTGACGGCAGATTGGGAGAACACGGTGCCGACGAGTTAGATTTTGGTCGCGTTTGACTGGGTTGCTTCATAGGATCGTCCTCAATATCTGACTCAATGGGCGCGTTCGACGCGTTTTGTGGTTGTCGCTAGTGGGATGCGATCGGATCAGTGCCACCCTTGCTAACATCAAGGTCTCCAAATTCTTCAAGTCTACGACTAACATAGCAATAAGAATAAGAATAAGAGTGTATGTATTACACTTACCTTGATTATTTGAGGGGTTCCTCTCGGCCGATTTACAGAATACGAGATATTTGCTTTTGCTGGTCCTATGCTTGATGCGAAAGTACTCCGTTTCGATTGATAGGTCGGCTGCATAGGCGCAGGCGAACTGCTCAGCTATTTGCGCGGTGGTTAGGCCAAGGAAAAAGAAAAAGAAAAACCCAGTGCTGATCATTTTACTACCAAGCCAAAGCAATGCATGGAACCGCCACTCACCACACCCACTCCATGCCTTAGCATGTGCATCTCTAACATATCCTGACTATCCTGGCTTTCATTTTGGTTAGCCATTGCTCGCTTTGTTGAAAGGGAAATCGGTTTTGCAGATTTACGAGCCATGTCGACGAAACATAGGATTGCATCGCGGTTTTGTGCAAAAGCGGGTAGAAAAGTCGCGGTGCGGAACCGTGAATCAATTAAAGTAAGACTTCTTAGGCAATTTGAACAAAGGTGAGTACGTACTGTCCTACCAATAAAGCTTCCACTCACCACGCGAGGCGAACGCGCCATCATATGACGCAACTTAAGGTTATACGCTAATGTACAAAGGGCTTGGCAAATCTTTATCACAGGCATGTACCTGAATACCTTAGGTAATCTTTATTCGGACATACCAGATATCCTTCTTATTCTTTATAATCCACGTCAAAATAAGAAGTCCTTACGAAGCAATTAGGCCAGAAAAGTGCAGAAACTCAAGATGAATTTATTCAGTGCTGGGACGTTCCCTAACTAAAAAGTAGGTACCATGTCCAGGTCAAAATATGACCAACCCTATCAACTCGAAATTGCCGGTCTAAGCCGAGCTACAACTAGTAAAGAAAAATCCTTATCAACCGTACTATTCTCCGAACGCCATCAGATTGATTGTGATCAAGTGGACTGAGTTAGTTGGGCGGGATAGTCGAGGCGTGACAGTCATCGCCAATGTCAGTCAGGATGACATTCCAGCCATCGGGGCAGAAAGCCTGGCCGTTCTCGACGAAGTCGGTGTCATCGCGGCGGTGCTTGCACTTGTTGTAGACCTGCTGGGCAAAGAAGCCCTAGAATATTGAGTTAGTTATATCACGTTTATAATGTCTAAAAAGGGATTAGGTGTATATGGAAGGAAAAGTATGACTTACAACATCCGAGTAAAACAGATCGACACCGTTCTTCTGATCATTGCAGACGATAACGCCTGCTCCGCTCTTTGTACCGCAGGCCGCCTGCTTGCAGTTGCCCGGGCCAGCGTCGACGTGAATTTTCTTTCCCTCGGCGCTGAGAAGCAGACCGATGGGGTAGCTGTAAGATGAAGCAGGAAGCTCATTGTCGGGGCCAGGAACACCACAGAGAACCTTGATGTTATCAAGCTATTGTATATATGTTAGAACCCGTGTGATATGTGTATTTCAATTGCGAAAAATAAGGTTTATGAGTTGTTAACTTACCTCAGCGAAGGTGGTGTTGGCCTGATCGGCGGCCGGAGTCACAGCTCGACCAAGAGCAGCGGCCACAATGGGCGAGGCAAAGCCGAGGATGGAGACAACCTTCATCTTGATGACTTTAGAAGTTGATTAAGTGTGATGTAGGGATGTTGAAGTGTTTGTTATTGTAGTTTGTGATGAGAGGATATGAGAAGTGGAAGTGGAAGTAAGGGTGGGAGTGGAAGTGAAAAGTGGTCTGGTTGAGTAAGGAATTGGGAGAAGATGGATGGGATGTGCCCGTATTATATAGAAAATATCCGAGGCTCTGTACATGTGCATAGAGAAGGAGCAATTTATTCGTTCTTTCCTGTCGCGAAGGTACGGTTTGGTTATGAGGAAAGAACAATGCCGTTGCTTAGATAGCTGTGAGAGGTAGGCACCTTCTTTGGGAACTAACGGCATTTACGAGCGCAACTTCCTTGTTAAGAATCGCACCACCCAGCAACCAGTCTTATCAACAGTTGGAAGGTGCAAAGACTACATAAGACCCTATAGGATGCAACTGCGTTTGTTACCAAAAGAAGACGCAGTGAATCGGCAGGTAGTTGCGATCGGGCTTAGTACCTGCCCGAACACCTACCTAGCCTTGAGTGAATGACACATGTTTTCTTAAACCGCTAATCACTACTAATGCGCCTGCCATACTATGAAAATGGACATGACATTAGAAACAGTAGTATCTCGATGCAGGGCACTGACTACCTACATACCTCACTACATTGCACTGTGGGGCCCATGTACGCCATGTCAAAGGCTTCTACTAAGTCACTAAGATATACCTAGTACCGATAATATTTGTAAAAGTAATGACGAGCAGAAAAACGTTTGACATGCTAGTTTTATTCTCGCTTTGCAGTCATAGGTACTAATGATAGGTATATGAATCAATGGAGGATCCTCTTTGAATCAGTTCTATGAGGGAGAAGTGTGATCTTCTACTTAAGACGCACTCTATGGGCCTGTAGCAAGGGGTGATAATCGAATCTCACGATGGAAGAGGTACTTGAGATCTTGTGGCGAACGATCTTGCATACCGGTTATTAATTCAAAGTGGGTACCTATATACATGAATACCTACCTATTATGTTCCTACGAGCATGAATGACTATCCTATTCTTCCTCAACATGGATGCATAGATTCTGATATCCGAGTGTATATTCTGCGATAAATTGAACACTATGAGAGCTCGCAGCTATTGTATAACCCAGGAAGGTCATCTCTATTCCACCTTAATGCGCTACCTGGGGTCTTGTGAATGTCCAAGACAATGCTTACAATGGCGGGTTTGTTGGTATCACCAACAGGAACACCAGTTATATCTCTCTGCCCATAAGGTGACTATTCTGTACAGTATGTGTGACCTAGTATAACACTGAGAAAGATTCCTGTCAGCTATGCCCGCGATGGATATCATATATATAGATCGAGTGTCAGGGGCATAGTATGCAGTCTATTGTAAAGATATAGTAACACTTGGCCCTCTCACCTCCTCCAAGGAAGATAGTTACCATTTTTATAGACAATAAACCCCTGTTGCATCCACATATCTTCATATCCCTTACAGTTCCCTAAAGAAGACTGAGGAGAACTCATTTACTTCCTAATAGCTATCTGGAAAAGGACAAATTGCTTAAATGCCACTGACTTTCTAAGCAGGTTAAAAAGGTAACCTCGTACTACTACCAGAATTATGTAGTTGACCGAGCTCACGATGCAGGAGGAACAAGTTTGCTGTGTAAGGGTTCGGAAGATAGCTATTTAACTGCTACATTACCAAAAGGTAGATCGATGTCAACTCGAGGGATTGACGATGCTATCTTCACCTATAAGGACGGTACTGTGACATGCTGGACCTTATACTGAAGAAAGGAGCTGAGATCTAACTGATCTGAACGAAAATGATTGATATAAAAGAGCGAGACATAACCATTCGTTCGACTTTGTTGGAATTGGAGAAATTAATATATAGAATACTTATATAATTTCAATGGTTCGCTGGTACCTAATAGTTTGATAATAATGCCGACGAGCTAGGTATCACTTTGGAACATAGAATTAAACCATGATTACCCTGTTTTCATATCTGCCGCCTAGCTATGCCATAACTCTCTTCACGACAGATTGCTAACCCCAGAACATCAACTGAGAGAGATATCTGAATATAACTTGTCTTTAGGAATTTCTTCAGTTCAACGTTCCGTATATGGCCTGAAGTTGACTAATCACCTAAGGCAGTTTTAAACCCAACTAGATTTTTAGTTCATTGGCATTACATCACGTATCATTTCCAAGAAGACATTATTGGGGTTGTGTCGCTACCAAAAACCAATATTTTTTTCTATTTTATTTGTCTATATATAAGCCGGTCTTGGCCAGATAAAATGGGTCTATAAACGGAGTAATACGAAAATAATATGATCCCTTCCGGGATAGCGATGACCAAAATCATCAGTAAGTCTACTCTATAGAAGAAAAATCCCTTCTAACTTTTGTAACTCTTTGCTCCGTTGCTCAACGAGCGAGAGCGCCCCCGTGACTATTAAGACGTGAATCTAGAGGTCCATGAGAGCCCTGGCGCCAGGTTCGCTGCAAACATAAATGACGTCGTGGCTATCGCTAAAGCCGTTGAACCTGGTAGCGGAGCACTTGGTGTAAGCACCCATATCTTCGAAATACAGCCAGTCACCCACATTTAGTTCGTGTGGGAAATGGATGCTCTCGGTAATTCGGTCAATGCCGTCGCAGGTGGGTCCCCAGATTGAGTACTCAATACCAGTAGTGTCACCTTCGGGAAGGCTCTCAGCAAGGACGGTATTATAGTACGTTCGGTTGCCTGCTCGCAACACCTTGGCAACCGGGTTTTGGTGATCGAACATGATGCTACTGAAGTTCCCGTATAGCCCATCGTTGATATAGGCCATGTAGCTGGCTTTACCGGTGACCGGATTATCAATGGTGCGGCGAGCTATGATATTGCAAGCAAGGGTAAATGCTGAGGAAACATAGTAGCGGCCAGGCTCTGCGATGACGTTGACGTGAGGTGGGAAATACTCGTCCAGGGCATCGCGGAGAACACGGGCCATGTCCTCGAAGGTATCTCCACTAAACCCACCACCAACATCGAGTGTGTGCAGGTCAAAGCCGTGGGCGTAAGCTTGCTTGAATACGATATCCGCGTCACGAACAGCCTTAAGGAAGGCTAAGGGGTCAGACGCCCCTGAGCCTACATGGAAGCTAACGCCAACAACGTTCAGCCCAAGCTCTTTGGCAAGTGCCAAAAGCTCGTCAGTGGAATCAAGCGATGCACCGAACTTCAAGCTCAACCGACAGAGGCTTGAAGAGTCGTCGGTCAAAATGCGCAAGTACAACTCGGCATCGGGAAAGAGCTTGGCAATTTTGCGCAGCTCATCAGCATTGTCGAAAGTCATCTGCTTAACACCGCGATTGGCGACGTAGCGCACGTAAGAGTTCGTCTTGCATGGCTGAGCATAGATGATGCGAGCTGGGTCGATGCCCATATTCAAGACTTGTTCAATCTCGGATTTGGAAGCACAATCAAAGCCGGTGCCTAATCCAGCGAGGAGCTGAATAACCTTGGGGTCCGGGTTACACTTGACCGCTATCAGATATGTTAGTACTGAACAATTGGAAAGTAGAGGTTGATACACCATAACATACCGTAGAATGGCTTTACCCGTGGAAGATTCTTCTTCCATCTCATGTGCTGGCGGTAGACCTCGCCAAGATCGCCCACAAAAAATGTGTCCTCATCTCCTGGTTCACAAGACTCATGGTCAATATTCTCAACACGCTGGCGAAGGGCATCGCCAATTAACTGTTTAGCGATTACGGCGCCATTGCTTTGGTGGTGTTGATCGAAGAAGAAATTCTTCCTCAGAATATGATTATCAAAGTGATATGGTGCAAGGCGGTCGACAGCGGCTGTTGCCATAACCATATCCCTCGAATTTGGCGGTGAAAAGAAATGCCGATCGTGGGGGAGTGACGATGAGTTTTGTGGGAGTTCGGTGGGTATGGGATCTCACAGGGAGCTCTCGTAGTTTTAAAATACTAACGACTAACCAACAAGTGGATAGATAGTATTATATTTAAGAGTCAAGAAACTAGGAACGTAGTCCTCCAAGTGGATGTTAGGGGGGTCGAAAACGGTAGCTTCCTGATCCCGAAGCGATCTGACGAGGTCTCCTCGACTCTCCCTCGATTAGAGGAAGAACCTCAGAACTCGTCCTATGCGGCAGCTGATGGGTTGGTGAGAAAAAAGGATTTGGTTGGGGGGTATTGCCGAACAAGATAGGCGTTCGTGTTTCTTTAAGCGACTTCAGCAGATGTGTATGGAGGTGGTCTCGAGTTGATAATGTGGAAAGTCTTTCGCAGACTGAAATCTTGGTCAGAGACGAAGCTAACGGCCGCGGGAGCCGTGATAATTAGGTTGCCTTTGAGAAGACCAAAGGCAAGTCGAAAGAGAATTGAAGTTAAGCAAGTTTTGCGACGCGCAGTCGATAGAGTCGGTCGAGTCGAATTCTCTCTCGGAGGCGGAGAGAAGTTTTTTTTATATTGAAAAACCAATGGTAATGTCACACTGAGGGAATTATTCTCAAAGAGGCCGGTTGAGAACTATGGTGTTGTTGATTTCTATTTCTCGTTTAGATGAGAGGAAAATAAAAAACAAAACAGGTCAGAAAGTTTCTTATGGGGGGGTTAGGTGTTTTGTGTGTGTGCATGCGAACTTTAGAAGCCACTAGCACTTCTCCGTGGCGGGGCAAATTTTTATGGAGACATGTGACTGAGGTCATTCGCCTAATCCCGTCTACATATCCGTATGTACCTTAAGTACCTCAAGTACCTTATGTTCTAATGACGTGCACCGCCTAGGAACGTCAATATTAACCAGGTATTTCCGATTTTTATTTTATTTCTATATTTATAGATAATGCAGTAGAATACGCGAATGTTTAGGCTAGTAGTATTCGCGATATACCAGATTGCAAATTAATATGTGTACTCGGGTGACATATGTCCAAAGCGTTTGTTAAAAGTGATAAACGCAAGCTCAGTTGGAGATGGATGGAGGATAAAGACGTTGTGTTGGCGAAGATAGAAAAAGAAACGCACTTTTTTTTTTTTAAGTGGGTGGAATCAAGAGCTTCGCAAGGTTACAACGTAAAAAATGTCTCCAAGCTCCAAGGCGTAATCCTTTTCCGGCTTTGACCTAGATGCGTTGACTAAACAGCGATCCAGGCGATCAACAGGGGATAAATAGGTAGGTACCTCTTACCTAACACGGAGATGCTACCTATGTACGTATAAGATCCTCAGGAACAAAGAAACTTTTTTTCATAAATATAAAATACCTAGGTAGCTTTTATGTGGACGCATATGTACTCGGCATTCCTTTTGTAGTATAGGTATAACTCTTCTGGGCCCTGGTTTGGTCGGATTGTTTTCCTGTTGAGCTAATAATTATACGATGACGAGCATGGAGTTTTCTGACCGCAACTCATTATGCACCGTGCTGCTGTCCAATAACCCCGCGGTTAGATATATGGTTGATGGACAGATTCACGGGCATTGACTCATGCCGAAAGTACCAGCGGGTTACCTGCATGCAAGTTCGAATATTGTTGTCCTTAAGAGCTTGATCGGCTCTTCCATTCGTGCAAGGTGCGAAAATTTTGATAGCATGGACAACCAATACGATCAATGCTGTGCTCTAGTTGGGACGCGCAACGCACTTCCCATCATCCAGCCTGCCAGCTTGACATTTTAGTAAGGGGAAAGACAGACGATCTGAGCTTCCGTCCTGGTAGTAGATCGAGATTAGGCTGTTTGTCCAATGGAGACCAGAATGCTCACGATCCATTTGTTGATAGCCCATCATCAATTCATTTTTCTCACCGCTGTCGTCCACTCGGTCGAGTACTGATACTGATATGCTAGACCTGCTGCAACATACTCTTACCACGTAACACGCCAGTAAGTTGGAGATCTGCGGTTGCAATATTTGCACATTACCCCTGACAGGATTGGCCAACTATCTCGACCACAAACCTTCGCAATCCAACCAGAGCGGAAGGTCTGGCAAGGTATTGCTTCTAGAAGAAAGTATGGACGGTACCTGTAGCCGCATTGATCATCACGCGGTCCTTTTGATGTAGCATTAATCAATATCACCGCCTGCGGCCATAGCTCGTTTTACTACCCATCCAAGACCGGTTGAAAAGCTTGATTGCGTATCTCGGTTTATTAGAGGATGTAATGTTCGCCAATGCTGCGGTGCGACCAACCAGCTAGGGCGGTTAGCTATTAACTGGGAGGCCAGCAGGCCGGTGGGGTAGAAGTTATTAATAAGACAATAAGACAATAAGACATTGAAATTGAGGAGAGTGAGGAGAGTGAGGAGAAAGGCTAAGGTTTGATAGTCCGATAGGGCTCAACTGGGTCCCGTTGATAGAAAATATGACTGATCTGTTTAAACTTTAGACCCAACTTACTAAGGTAGCTTCCACCTTCCAGCCTTATTAATGTACGGAATAGAAGGTACCAACCTCTTAGGTGAACAAGTGGATACATGGAAAGAGACAAATCTCATAATTGGAGAACCTTTCTCTCTATTTCGTTTCAACCAATCATCATTCCTCCGCCCGACTTCCTTCCATCATACTCCATCTGCCACACCACCAGTCCATCGAATATCGCCAACGAAAGCGGGAACACTTTACACCTTGGGGGCTGTTATAACTACCTGGATGTAATTCCATTGCCGCTATCATGTTCTTCGGAAGATCTACAACCGGGATCAGTCCTACTTGAAACATTCGAATACAAACTAAAAGCAATGCGATATTCGAATTCTTGTAGCTAGTCGCATTCTGTATCGCCACCTCACTTCTTACCGACAAAATAGTGACTCCCGAGGCTCGGGGTATATGCAGCACATCGATCGCTTTAAGGCGGCAACATAAAGACCAGCCTGCCCATAGGTAAGAAACAAAATGAGATTGCTTAATTGATACAGTCGCTTAGGTTAGGTACTTAGCGGCACCGCCAACCGGTGTATCTTTCGGAATCGAGATAATTAGTTCGAGAGGTAGCCCATGAGCACTGCCACTCAAGCCTGGTCGACGAGACCCGCCACAATGAATCACAATAGAGATAGATACCTCCTAAAGTTAGGCTCTGGCAAACATCGGAAACTACAGTGAGAGAGTTATGCCTATCTTCCTAAGGTAGGTAACATTAAGCCTACCTTCACTGCTGTAGTGCAGTTGGAGAATTAACAAATACGGGAACGCATCGGCTGCATTATGACCCGTTTGAAAATATGTGGATATCGCACCTATCAATGACGAGAAAAGCATGAAAAACACAAGAGCCGAAGGGTTCGAACATCTCAAGCCACTTGATATGCTATGCCTACTTAAGGTAGTCTATGTAGGTATTAGTTCAATGAGTTTCATATTCTCATTCATGTCGGCAGATTTCGATAGCACGACATATAGTCAAATCCTCTTTAATCTACCTAGCCTGGAAAGGAGTATTCTAATATTCTGCCGCTTGTCTCTGCCAGTCATATCTTATATAAAGGTAGTGACCCAAATATTTACGATCGATATATTGCTAAACAGTCACAGTCCACTTTACATGAACCACAAGGGTCCAAGTAACGGTCACACGAGTGTTAAATCACCCCTAGTAAGACCTTTACATGAGATGGAAGTAGATCTAATCCGGTCTGGCCTTGCAGATTGGAATTCGGACTAGAAAAGTTGTGTTACAACCAGATGAGATCAATTATACGTTTGTGTTGTCCAACTTATGACTTCAGGGAGCGTCTCGTGACCAATAGCGTATCTATCAACAAAATTGAGCTTCTAATTCTAGCTTTACCCTTAATTTTAGTGAGGGTTGCTATTCGATCTTTCAGATACCACCGGAGCAAATGGTCAAAAGTCGGCAGTCGAAGAGGAGATACACTACTCTCCATCGGCCATGCAGTTAATCTGTAATATAGTCGCACGGCAGTTTGCTTGTTTCCTTCGAAACACCCACTCCGGCTAGCCCGTCCGCAGCATCACTGAGTCTCGTGGCCTATCGGTTCACTTGTGCCTCATTCCAATACGACCCACCTCAGGAAGGTTTCACAACCCGTCCTTACGCGGGTTGACAACGAAGGCCAAGGATTGGGGCTTATCGCCCTGCTTTATTAAACTCTTCTCATTTCAGCCTACTCAAAGTTATTATGATCGATGTACGTCGCAGTCGTCACAATCGTGCGGCCTTATTCGGCTGCCTGATTGGGCCACAAAGTAACTTCGCACAAGCGGCTAATAAGGTATTCTCATGATATCTCCATGGTGGAGCTTATACGTTCAGCTGGACTACGTAGTAGTTTCCGGATTCATGCCCAACAAAGGTCGGTGTAATTCCTTAGGTGAAGACCTACCTCGTTCGCACCATTCAGCAGGGTTTCGTCGAGATTGTGGACATTGGCTTATTGAAATATCTCCTAGGCGTAACATATAGTAAATGACAACATATCGCGCCATATCGCAGCAGGCTGGGGGATTAGACCTCCACCACGGATGTTCCGGCTTACCCAAATAGGGTATTGAGCCATATACAAGCACGATGTAGACAAGACTCTAACAGCGGCATCGTATCACAGTACATCCACAGCCTTAAGGTATCATCCTCGGAGGGGACTGAGGGTTTTATCGAGGATTGAATCATATGAAAGAGCCGCACAAAATTATTACCTGTCAAATGCAATGGGATTGATCATCCCCAGGCTGAGAAATGTTAAGAGGCGGTTGTTAATCAACGCCCGACATGCTATTTTATCTATCTAAAGAGGTCTAGTAGGTTGTTTATTTATATATAGGCGCTCTTTTACACCGTAGACTGATCATAGCCTAAACAGCTGATAACTCGCATTAAAAATTAAAAGAATGGTGACGGTATTATAAGATTTTGCGTAGCTTCTCTATATCTACCTCTCGAGCTCTCCCTATTTCCTTATGAGAAGTTATTTTCTTGTGACGTCAAGTAAAAATCAATAAGTTGGTCATGGTGATCTTTTATGGAATACAGTAAGTATCTCATCGATTCGCAACGGAAATGGGCGGTGGAAGACATCCCGCGTGGCTCGTATCTTTTGGAAGCCAGCTAATATTGAACCTGATATCCTAGATAATCATTGCGTCCACTAAGTCGCTCGTAGTAATTGATATTTATTTGATGATCTTCCGCCATATACGTTGCTACATATCCAGGGAGCCCCGTGTTACAAACTTAACATCCTCTCATAGGGACGAATTAAACTCTAGAACTCAATGGACAGGATTGCCAACAGCTTGTTTCGGTTTCTTCATGGACAGAATTTGATAAAGTTATACAACTTTCACTAATGTCTCTTCCACACAACCTGGTTAATAGGTTGTCCTGCCAATCATGCCTCGCGAATATGTTGCTCCATGCTTGGCTGAATGGAAGCGAAGGTCCCTCCCCCCCCCCCCCCCCCCCCAAAGACAAAAACGCTATTCTCAATTAACTAAAGAGCTTCAAGTTTATTTGAATGTTCATTTCAAAGCTCGTTTACGACGTGACTACCCAAGGTGTCGGCTATGACCTAGCTTAAAGGGCCTATATACCTACTAAGATAATACTACCATCTTGTCGAATCATAAAATCCTTTATACATGACTTAGTACTTACTTATGTTAAGCAGGTCCACACTATAACATTGATGATGAATATAATTACATAGACACGTACGTAGCTGATGAGAAGAAATCCAGTGAGCGTACTTGGTAGATAGTGCGTCGACTTGAATAAGAATATATGTAGGTAATTATAGATTCAATCAAATAGATAAAACAACTTTTCAACAATCAACTTTCTAATTTCCTGAAATATGAAGCTCTCATTACCTCCTTTATACAAGTCTCACTTATTACGTCTTGCCGTCCCTAAAATATTACTTTCGACTTTACCTCCCGTAACACGGATCCGATCAAATTGCCGGATTCGTGTAACTATGAAAGCCTAACGTCAAAACTGCAGTATAGGCATGCTATTGAATGAACTATAGGATGATATATTTAGGTAGGTGCCTAAAAAGAAAAAGATTGACTCGGAGCTCTATAATAAGACGAGTCGAATACCGGAACGCTAGTGATCAGGATATACATATTCAAGAGCCTTCAGGTTTTTATACCTACTACCTAGTTTGATATACCTAATTCGGATTTATCACGATATATGACCATGATCGACTAAAAGGAAAAAAAAAAAGGGATTGCTCATATCTGCTTCTAGAAGCGGATATGAGACGGGAAGTGTAATTGAAGGGTTTGGCCGGGGATTGAACCCGGGACCTCTCGCAAGCTATTGTTCAGGGTGGACCCTAAGCGAGAATCATACCACTAGACCACCAAACCAGGAGAACCTATGAGGGTCCTTGTTGAGTGAAAATACGAGGTCCAAAATCCGTCTATAATTCAGACATTGAGGCTCTGCTGGCTTGGGTAGGGGTCGTGTATGAGTTAGTGAGTATCTTCGATGGGACTACATCGGCGTGGTACGGCTAGGTATAGGATGTTTCAAAGACGCGAAGAAGAGAAGTGAAACCCGGGGAATGAGGCTGAAAGTCTGTGATATGGGTGCTGCGTATCTCATCAAGCTGAGGGTTCACGGATCTTAAACTTGCCAATTAGATTCCTAGGCAGAGTAGCAGTGCCTAGACGTCAATGAATGATGTAATTCTAATTGAAGATGATTCGTTAAGTACGAGTCAGGATAGTTATTACTCTGATGCAAGGAGTCATATATGATCTATCAAAATAGTATACTACGAAAGAGACTTATTTACCCCCAAGGATTCATATAACTCTTCACTTAAGAGTTATGCTGAAGAAGATGAAGTTGGTTTCATAGATGTTGCTTCGAATACGTAACCAAGGATGTAAGAATGAGAAACGGATCATTGTCTTGTTGTCAAAAATTTTACTTTTTTTTTTTTCTCTTTCTTTTCCGTTGCTAGTACTTACTATTCGGACAACCCGAATGTTTAGCCCTATCTAATGGTCAAGACCGGGTGGGCCGCCGGAGCTCCACCGCACAACTATTACCAAAGATTTTCTAGCGTCCGGAGCCTAAAATATCCAACTATTGGCTAGTCCGGCTTGGTGTCTTTTCCTCCGAGCAGAAATTTGCACACAGCTACCTAAAGCAATTCATCCCCCCCCGCCGCCTCAAAAGGTAATTTGGCTATTATATAAAATTTGGAAGCCGAGAATTCCATCAAGCCCCATTCACCGAATGGAAACAGGCAAACACCACGGGCAAGATGGCCGAGTTGGTTATGGCGTGAGGTTAAGGTCACCTTAATTCCTACATCCTCATGGAGCAATCCGCGTGGGTTCAAGTCCCACTCTTGTCACACATTATCTTTTTGTCTTTCTTTCCTTCATGGCCCACGAAACTTTGCGGGTTCATGGGAGGATGTGGAAGTCAAAAATGTTTTTTTTTTTTTTTTTTTTTTTGCTTCACTGTAGCGATGGGGCATACGTACTATGTACGTAGGGATTCTAACCCTAGATCTAGGTAGTCTATCTACATAGCACGCAGCGTGACATGGGCTTTATTCACTATATATACCTATATATGAAGTATGTACTCTGTTCTATAGTCCAGAATCCTAAATTTAAGGAATCCGGGTCTGAAAGAACGAGCGCGAGGTCGGTTCTTGCGACTAGCAGCCCTTCGGGGCATGCCGTCTACAGACCCTTACCTCGGAGAACATTTTGATCTCGCGTCTTGTTGTGGTCTCCATGCTATAGTGGAGTCTCCGGGGGAGACATCAAGCAAGAAGACGTATCGTATCTGAACGCTGAAACAAGTTTCTACAATGAATGGTATGCTGCTAGATATGACGTTTCACTGCGTGACCGATTGCTCGAGAGCCGGTGTAGCCCAGACTATGAGTACTGGGGCTATATACAACTCGTCTAATTCATATGAGAAGGGTATATGTATGCACAGATATTGTACAGCCAATTGTTACATCTATCGTTCGTTCGTCATTTTCTGTCGTTACTCGGCACCATTCACGTTTATCTCGTTTACCTTCCAGGTGTCATCCACCCAATCCTGTTTCTTCCCGAGGAAAGCGAGCCTTTCTTCTCCCTTTGCTAGGGCGTCAACAATGTATTTCTGCGCGGCCTCTCGGACTTGGTCCTGAGAAACATCCAAAAGCTGCTCACGCCTCTTCTGCTGCATCTCATTTGTGACGCCAGACATGAATCGCAGCATCCCTTCTGCACTTACAGATTTCGGTGCATCGACGCTCTGGAAAACCGAGATCTTCGCCTCTTCAAGGTCCCGATCGGTCCATTTCTTGTCGACTGCCCACCGGCCGGCATTTTTCATGATGGCAAGTGTGTTCTGCGGGTCTGGATCACGGTACGAGTAAAACCCGAATATTCCTTCGAGCCCCTTCATATAAGCACCACCTCCATATGCACCACCCTTTTCACGGATTTCATGATGGAGGTGCTTATGAGTTAGAAGTTGCGCTAGAATTTGAAGTGGTGCACCCTGTGATGATGTATACGAGGTAGTTGGAAGCGCTAGAGAACCATAGTACACCTGGTAAGGAAGCGGGAAAAATGCTTTGATATCTCTCGCAAATGTCTGCTTTTCGGCAGCGGGAAACCTTACAGGGTCAGCTGATCTAGACGCCATAAACCGAGACAATGCTGAAGAGTTGGCTCGAACGCTATCGGATCCACATGTTAACGCTGTACGAATGTTGGTACCGGCCAACGCAAATTTCTGTATTTGCTTTAGTTTCTCGATTATGTCTTCGAACTTGTCCGATTGCGGTCGCCCAGCCAACGATGTGATGAGTTTAACTTGCGTTAAACCGCTCACTTGCTCGGCGAGGTAACCTTCACGTGTCAAACTTGACTCAGCATATCTTCGGGCGTATGAATGACCGGATGAAGCAATGTCGTTTACCACACCATCTGCTGCGGCCTCGAGTAATTGCCTTATCCGAAGAGCTGCCTCCGGCTGGTCAAAGTCGGTCTCCACGATGAGCTTTCGCAGTAGATCGAACATTTCGGGTACATTACGATCGAGTGCCATACCCCGCAATAGAATGCCCTCAGTTGCCTGACGGAAATCTGTTGGCGATGCGGTCGACAGATAGCTAACAGATATACCTCCTGTCTTAAGCTTGATTTGATCCTCGAGCTGCTCCATGGTCATATCCTTTGTTCCCAGTCGCATAATAGAGTCTGTAAATAATGGAACTAAGGAACGGAGCTCATCTGGTAGATTTTCAAATGTGTTGATTGCTCGGAAGTAAGTAAGGCCATTTGTAGGAGCCTCGTGCCACTGAATAGTAGTGCCATGTGCCGCTTCATCTCTTACGATCACAGGCTCCTTTTGTCTTGGGATATCTTTGACGTGGACAGTTGGTAGGCAGCTTAGATCTTCCGTATTAGACTTGTTTTGCTCAGCGAGTAAATCAAGCTCTCGCTGCTCGAAAAACTTTCGAACCTCTTGTTCCCCGCCAGCTTGTTTAGTTGCTTCGGAAATCTTAGCTAGCAGCCTCTCATTCTCTTCTTGGGCGATCTCTTCGCCATATGTTTCTGAAGGGGCCATTGTAAACGTAAGCGTGTTATCGTTGAGGAGGTATTTATCCATCAACCCTTCTAGATAACCCCCCTCAGCAAGTTTTGCTTCAAAAGCCGCAACGGTATCGTTCCATGCTAGAGAATCGAAGGGGTCGGTTCCGGAAAACCACTTCCCCTTCAGACGATGTAACACTGAAAGACCAAAGTTGGCGGTTTTATGTTTGAGACTCAACTCAAGCTGATGGAGATATCCTTCAATCTTTGTTTTTTCAAAGCCCTTATCGCGAATTTCACGCAAGATCCTTTGAATATGATCCTTGACCGTCTTCACGTTAGCCTCATCAACCCCAGTTAAACCAATGGAGAAGATGCCCGTTGCTGCTGATCCGTCATAGCCAGAATTTGGACTCCAATCTGTACCGATCCCACTCTCAATGAGCCCCCTGTATAGCGGAGATCCATATCCATCCATTAGCAGAGATGAGAGCAGAGCTATGGAAAATGACTCTAGCACATTGCTGGTATCACCAGTGGTCCATGATACCGACGTTTTAAATTGCTTTTCCGGATCAGCGAGGGGGTCAATCGGGCCAAAAACTGTAACTGAGCGTGGCCCATCACTAAGATCGATAGGTTGTTTATGTTCAATATCTGCCTGAATTTTCTCGAATGCTTGCATCTGGGCGTCGACTTCCTTGAGATGGTCGGCCAGTGGCATATCGCCATAAGTTATAAGCTTCGCATTACTGGGATGGTAGTGCTCGGCATGAAACTTGCGTAGCTGCTCATATGTCAGATCAGTAATCTTCTGTGGATCGCCTCCGGAGTTGTTGATAGCTGGGAAGATGTGGTCTTGGAAACGGATATAAAATAGGTAGCCTGCATCCGACATTTGACCTTTCATTTCGTTGTAGACAACACCCTTAAAGACCAACTTGCTATCCTCAGCATCTGCCTTTCCACCCTTCTCTGCAACTCTAGGGTTTTCGGGCCCGATACGCCAACCCTCCTGGGTAAAATCCGTCTCCTTTAATAGAGGGTGCAGGGTCGCGTCAAGATATACCGACATCAAATTGCGAAAGTCTTGGGCGTTGGTCGTAGCAAACGGATAGTAGGTGTGGTCGGAAGCAGTGAAGGCATTCATAAAGTTCGAAAGGGTTCGAGGCAGCATCTTAAAGAAAGGATCTCGTATGGGATACTTCTGGCTACCACATAGTGTCGTGTGCTCAAGAATATGCGGCACACCGGTATCATCCGGAGGGTTCGTCTTGAAGCCGATGGAGAATACATTGTTGCTGTCGTCTCGAGCAATATGCAGATAATCTGCGCCGGTCTTGTCGTGTCGCAAATGTAGCGCAGTTAGCTCTAGCTCCGGCACATGCTTTGTCCTTAACAAAGTAAAGCCATGGAGTTTCTCGCCGGGCTTCGGGTACTGGGACAGCTCTGTTACAGCTTTCTTAGCTGCACCTTTCACCGCGTTACGCAACATCTTTATTGATAATAAAAGGTCCAAGCCACAATCATATCAAAGATAAGAAATGGTAAGGAAGGAAAAGACGGACTGTATAATGAACCGGGATCACAAGAAGTTGAACAGCCGCAGTTCGTAGCGGCGCGTTGTGATGGTTGAAGGAGAGAAAGTTTAAAATAAAAGGTACGACGCACGCACGCATGTATGTATTCTAGAAAATTTCCAATGGCGAATGATAGGAAATGATAGGAGTTATGCTAGATGACGCATATGTCGGCTTAACCCCTGTCGGAAAGTTAGATATTAAGATATCGGGGTTTGGCTCGTGTTGGCAACCACTTAAATTGCATTGGGTAAAAGGCAATTGGACGGATGCAGGTGTCAACTCAATTCTCTTGTCTCTTTAAGTAAGCAGATATAAGCATATATAAAGTGTGGTTAAGTAAGGTTAACCCCACATAAAACCGCTGCTTCGGATCTGCTAGTGTTGAATTCAATTTTTCTACCTAAGGCAGATATTATTCGCGTATTCGCGTATTTAGTAGTGGTGGTGGTTGGTGGTGGTGCAAGTCGAGTACCCCAAAAAGATTAGGTAAGCTGGTAAGTTCGGATGTGGTCGCATGTGCAAGTTTCGAGGCGGCAACCCGGAGTTCCTCTTCGTCCTTGCTTGTTGATTAAGTAACCGACACTAAAACGCCGCGCTTCATCTCAAATCCTCAAATCCTCAAAAGTCTGCATTCATTGTAGAACTACGTCTCCAACATCCACATACCATAGTAGCCCAGCCAACCAAAGCTTAAAACCTGTCACTTATTTCTCTTAGTAGCCAACAATATTCTTTCAACTGTATACGTTTTTTGCCTCAACTACCATCCCAATGTCTAGGGAAAAGGACGAGTGAGTGCACACTAGACCATAAATTTCAATCCTGTCTTGTGTCATAAATCGATTTTCGGCTTTTTTCGCTTTTAAAATGCTAACATCTCATTTTTCTTAGGCTCGCTTCACTTACTTAGAGAATCATGGCAACTACGAATCATCGTGCCGCATCTGCCACCCCGGCTCCTCTTGCATCTGCATTAAGTATGAATGGAACCGCGAATACTCATACCCATGACGACTCGCTACCAAATGGCCACCATATTCACGGGCAGGAGCCCCGACCTGCTCCAACCCCGACGTCCGCCATGGCTTCAAACTCTGCCTCTAAGAAAGGAAAAGGGAAGAAGGCTCTTGACTCGAACGAGGCATCAAAACTTGTTGCTGCGAGGATTTCTCAGTTGGAAGTTGATACGGCCGCAGAGAAGGAGCAAGAGGCGGAAATTGGTAGGTCCTTATTTCATTTCAGATGTTTGAGTGGTCGCAGAAAGGCTAGGACACCGCGAAAACCTATGAATCTGGATTATACAGCTACTGCGATATATTCATCAATTCGAGATAGCGTGACCAGGTTTAGAGGGATAAATGTGAAGCACCAAACGCCATAGCGCTCTCTCGTCTACATTTGAACGGATAGGGAGAGGAATGCCGGTTATTTGCGATGCCATACCTCTGGAGGAACCTCTCTTCCACCAGACCACCGTATACCGAGTATCAACTCTCTAGATATACACCACTATACGTTTCGTAATAACGCCCACGATTCTCGATATGCGGATCAGTTTGGCTGTACAGATATTAGTACACGACGCTAAACCACGACTTGCGCTGGATCTTTGTTGGCTTTTGTAATATCAAGACCTCCTTGCTAATATTGCTTTCTGCTAGACCGAGAAGTGCGCAAGGCGAATCGCGAGCTAAACCACCAAATGAACAAGATGAATGATATGGACAAGATAGAACTCTTGACGAAGCGATCATCAGAACTTTTTGCGAACTTAAAACGTCTCGAGCGTGAGAACCTCAAGAATAAGAAGCGAGCCGATCAGTTACAAAAGGACAAGGATTCTAGCCGTACCGATTTAAGCAAGCAAATTAGTCTCAAGGAAAAATTAGAAAAGTTGTGTCGCGAACTGCAAAAGGAGAATAATAAACTCAAGGTACACTGAGTTCTACTGGAAATCTTGCGGAATTCTCGCTGACGGCAATGGCTGGTAGAATGAGCACCGTGCTCTCAACGATACTCATGAGCGCCTGAAAGCTTCGTCTGATGAGCGCTTGAAGAAAGTACTTGAAACTTTAGAGGGTTATCAAGAGGAGAAAGACAACCCGCGAAAGCAGGTCGTGTACATGAAGGCCGAAGAATTGTGCGCCATTCCCTCCCTACTACTAACGTTCATCTGTCTGAACACAGCCTGTATTAACATTGGGTTATAGGTTTAAGGGACGATTTAAATCTCTCATCGACCAGTACGAATTACGGGAACTGCATTACCATTCTTCAATGCGGACTAAGGAGATCGAGGTCCAGTGGAATATGGCTCGTTATGAGCAGCAGAAGAAAACAGCGGAAGCAGAAGCCAACCGTGCGCGACAGTTGAACAGCCAAGTGCTTACGTTCTCCAAGACCGAAACTGAATTAAGAAACCAGTTGAACGTTTATGTTGAGAAGTTTAAGCAGGTATGCGCCCTGTGCCCCTCACTAGCCCGCCGTGCGAAGGCATTAACAAATGAGGAGGTCGAGGACACGCTCAATAATAGTAACGACCTGTTCTTAACTTTTCGCAAGGAGATGGAGGACATGTCGAAAAAGACGAAGAAGCTAGAAAAGGAAAACGAGGCCTACAAAAGGAAAGAAGGCGCCCTAAACCAGAACATCTTTAAGATGGCCGAGGAGCGGAATAGGCACCTGAAAGATCTCGAAGATATCAGGAAGAAGAACGACAAGCTGACAAGCATCATCAACCAGATGCAGCAGCAGGGCCGTGGGATACCTCAAGGCATGCAGGGGACGGTGGAGAGCTGCTACGCCGAAGGGGTAGGAGATGAAGAAGGAGAGCTTGACGAAGGCGACGAAGAAAGCGAATACGAATACGAGGATGGCGACGAGGAGGTTAGTGATGAGGGAGAATTCGACGACGACACAGAGGAGGAACTTCCGCACGCACCCGGTGCTTACGGCCCTGAGCGCCCGCCCGCTATGAATGGTCATCGCTAGGAGGACGACACAGTAGGGTGGCATGCGGCGGATCTGCCACAAGCCGTCCTCAATCTGGGCCACTGGTTTTCTGACTTGAGGACTCGACTCTTTAAGAGTGAGCATCCTTCCGCCGAGCAACCTCCTGCCGAGAAACCTGCTGAGCAGCCTCCAGCGGAGCAAGCATCACGGGGGCTTCCGAGTCCGTGAAGTCCCCTCCAGCCGACACTCGGTCCCTTGAAACCAGACTACACTTTGCACGCTACACTTCGCAGGACCATTCGCTTTAGGAGGACAACAACTAGGCTCCCCACCCCCTTTTTTGCAGGAGAGCCGTCCAGGCCGTCAAAGTATTGGACTATGTAAGTAGCATAAGCAGCTGAAGCTCGGTTGTCAGCGGAGCGAGTATCGTTCTTTGCTAGCGATAACAACATTGTAGCAATAGACACGAATTGATACTTTACTCAGAAAATTCTTCAAATAGGTGCCAGGTGCCAGGTGCCTATTGCTCAAAGCATAAGTGTGTGTAAACTTAGCAATCATTAACTATATCATTCATATCAATTGTCATTTGTTCCATGTTCCTTCCTAACAAGTCAATTTTATTGAACCTAGTTGCCATTTTCCTGGTGTTCTCTGGGTATCTACATATCTCTATGAACGTGTCCATCTACCTAGACGCCGACGCCGATGCCAACCTGGACGTTTGCGGCTTGCCATACTTGCCGCGGAGCTTGGCCGGGCCTAGCTCGCGCCTGATCTCGTCGAGCTGGTCGGTGCCGTTCTTCCAATGGCCCTTCTTCACGTGCTTCTTGCCGTGCATCGAGTATCCGCCCAGGAAGTCGTCTAGGATATTGTCGAAATCGCCGCGCACGGCCCCCGTCACGCTGGACGCCGTCGAGATCTGAGACATGGAAGCCCCGCCGTCCTCATCGTCGTCTTCGAAGTCGTCCTCGTTGTACTGCTCCTCGATCTTCTCGAACCGCGCGTCCAGGATGCCGAGCTGCTCCGTGCGGAAGAGCGACGACGACGTCATCGAGTACCCCGACTGGCTCGTCAGCGCGCCCTTGCGCTTCTTCCGGCGGCCGCCGTTCGTCGTCGTCGTCATGAGCGACGACAGCGCGTCCGACTGCGACGGCGCGCCCGCGAAGGATACCTTCGCGCCGGCGGGCTTGTTCTGGTCCTTCTTGAACTTCTTGAAGTCCTCTAACCACCTTTCGTTCTTGACCGCTTCGCCACTTTCCCCGTCTGCAACGGGAACCAGATCAGGCACCGCTTCGGAGCGGTCTTTGTACTCCTTGGTCGGCTTCGCGGTATCGTCGGATTCCCAGCCGTCGTCCTCGTCGAAATCCGCCTCGAACTCGATGTCGTCGAGCTCCCGCCCGTCCTTCGCCAGCTCGGCGAAGACGTCCTCGTCGTCGTCGACGTACGCCTCGTCCTCGAGCGCCTCGAGCACCTCGCGCAGCCGCGGGTCCATGTCCGGCTGGAACCCGCCGATGGCGTCGGGGACGTCCTGCTGCGCCTGGTACGTGATGTGCTGCAGGTTCTTCGACGGCAGGAAGTCCTCGTCGAAGAGCTCCGCCCGCTTGCGCTCCTCGTCCGCGACGTCCAGCCTCCTCAGCGCATCCTCCAGGCTCTGCTTCTGCTTGCCCTTGCCCTTGTTCTTGTTGCTCGGGCCGTTGTCAGCTTCTATGAAAACCACTTCCCCGCCGCCGTTGCCGGAGTTCAGGTCCCGCAGGTGCTGCATGTAGTCGTACTCGGTGTCGTCGAAGAAGACGCCGTAGCTGGCGGCCTCGCCCTCGTTCGCGCGGATGTGCTCGGCGTCGGAGCCCAGCTCGGACGCGAGGTCGTTGAGCTTCCTCACCTTGGAAGCATTGGGGAGGGGTGTAGGGTTGAGCACCATGGACGGCGCATCGGCGTCGTGGATTAACGGGTCATTTTGGGGACGATGGACCAGCGTGAAGTGCTGGGCCGTCTTCTTATCGCTGGTTCGAGATCGTTAGTTGCTAATCGCTAATCGCTAAATTAATTGATTTGACGGTTTTTATCGATTAACATACATCCACTTGCCTTTCGGCATTTTCACTGTCTTTTATTTTTAATTTTTAATCTGTCAAAATTTTTCTGATAAATAGGTAACTGGCAAATGAATTCCTCGGGTTTGTCTTAGAACATGCAGTGAAGGAAGATAGATGGGAGTGGTTGTAAGTTGCAAGTTGCAAGTTGCAAGTTTATGCAGTAAGTAAAGTACTTTGTAAATCTCAGAGGCAGAATAATGGCTTTCAGGGTTGTTGGGCCTAGAATTGAAAAAGTTTTGGTGGGGTAAATTTATTATCGCGGGGCTTATCGTGCTTAGAGTGACGCAGAAAATAATTGCCCCTCGATTATTCAGCGATCAGAGTTTACAAAACCACCTGAAAGCGACAGTCTCGACCTTAATTTATAAGGATCGAGTTTCGCAAAAAAAGGGAAAACTTTAAATATTCGCATATTCGCATTCGCGTATTGTTTTGTTCAAATATCATACACCAGCGGATTGCCCAAAATGGTGCACGCAAAGTCGAAAACTTCCGTCGGTCTGGGCAACACGCTCATGAACGACCGCTTTGGAAAGGGTAAAGGATCCGATCGCAGAAAAGGTTCAGCAGCAGTTACGAGAATCAACCATGCGACAGGCGAAGAGGTAATGAAAAACACTATGGCGTCTATACCAATACCAACACAGTCGCTAACATATTTATTATAATTACAGTATATCACAAACGATAGAAAAGAAGCAGCATGGGTGAAGATGCGCTCCGTAACGGAGCAAGGTGCGCTGGATGAGTTCCTTGCGACCGCCGAGCTTGCCGGTACCGATTTCACCGCTGAGAAGATGAACAACGTCAAGATCATCCACACAGATCAAAGAAATCCATATCTCCTATCAGCAAATGAGGAGCGCAATGTTATGGGAAAACACGCCAAGCATAGAGGAAGATTAACAGTTCCGAGACGACCAAATTGGGATTCTTCGACTACCGCTGATGAGCTTGATCGGCTTGAAAAAGAAAGCTTCCTCGACTGGAGAAGGGGTTTGGCAGAATTACAAGAAAACAACGACCTTCTCATGACTCCGTTTGAGCGTAACTTGGAAGTATGGAGACAATTATGGCGTGTCATTGAGCGGTCAGACCTGGTTGTTCAGATTGTCGATGCGCGTAATCCCTTAATGTTTCGGTCTGAAGATCTTGAATCATACGTGAAAGATATCGACCCAGGCAAGAAAAACTTGTTGCTGGTCAACAAGGCGGACATGATGACGACAAACCAAAGAAAGGCTTGGGCGAAGTATTTCAAGGAGAAGAGGATAGCCTATCGCTTCTTCTCTGCTAGCTTGGCAAAACAATTAAATGACGAACGCGATCTGGAGGACGAACCGGAAGAGCCTTTAAATGGCGAAAGTTCAAACCCGAAAACCATACACAGATCTAACGATGACGATAGCTCAGAGGATGAGAGTGACGAAAAGGGTGTAGATTCAGGGGTATCCCTAAAGCAAGAAACCGATGATGAGGATATCAGAATATTAACAGTTGAAGAGCTGGAAGACATATTTCTTCGGCATGCATATGATCCTGATGGTGCGTATTCTCATTTAAAATTACCTTGATTCTAAAGCTTACAGACAGTCAGATCCGGAGAAGAAGCTGCAGATAGGTCTGGTTGGGTATCCGAACGTCGGAAAGTCATCAACGATCAACGCCCTCATTGGCGCCAAGAAAGTCTCCGTCTCCGCAACGCCTGGTAAGACGAAGCATTTCCAAACCATTCACTTAAGCGATAAGGTCATCCTCTGCGACTGTCCTGGTCTTGTGTTTCCCAACTTTGCGACAACGAAGGCCGATCTCGTCTGCAATGGCGTCTTACCGATTGATCAATTGCGAGAATATACGGGTCCCGCCGCACTCGTCGCACACAGGATCCCACAGCCATTTTTGGAAGCCATCTATGGTATCCATATCAAGACACGGCCTCTAGAGGAGGGAGGCACAGGTATTCCCACCGCCAGTGAGCTTTTGGCAGCGTATGCTAGAGCACGAGGTTTCACGACCCAAGGTGTAGGGCAGCCAGATGAATCGAGAGCTGCTAGGGTCATCCTCAAGGACTACGTCAATGGAAAGCTCTTGTACGTCCAGCCTCCTCCCGGTTGGGGTGACGGTAGCGACTTCAACCGAGAACTGTATGACTCAACACATCTACCCGCAAAACGCAAGGCAGCTCTTACCGCAGCCATGGATGCACTTGACGTAGGCGACGGCGAGTCTACAGTTGATACGGAGATTCTTGCTCTTCCGACTGGAGCCAAGTCAGAGAAACTCGACAAGGCTTTCTTTGCGCGTGGCGCGGGAAGCGCGGGACATATGAAAATGCCTTTCAGTCACAAGTATACGGAACAAGGGAAGGCAGAAGCACAAGCTAAGCATCTTAGCGGACGCAAAGCCAGGGCGATGATCGCGCTGGAAACAGGAATAGATCCGCAAGACGTACAGATTGGCTCGAGCAAGAAGCACTTCAAGGGCGGTCAGAAGGGAAGAGGGAAGAAGTTCGATAACAAGATGTTGAATGAGGGGATTTAGATATTAGGTTAGATCTTTTTCAAAGCAAGGAAGGTAAATTCTAGGTAGGGCGGCATGAGCGCATAAGATAACCAGGGCTAGTACCATAAGGATACACATGGCTAGGAATACTATCACTATTGATATCCGTGAGGTCGATAGACATTATATTCGAATCTTTACAGTTACCGTTCCTTATCGAGTTTTCCGTACCATCTCCGTATCAATGTTACCTTTGGGCTAGGGCGGTTATGGTTATCCAAGTGCCCTCGCGATACTTTCGAGTTACTAGGTTGTACCTTGTCTACCTTGTCTACCTTGTCTACCTTGTCTACCTTGTCTACCTTGTCTACCTTGTCTAATCGTACGTAACTTTCCGCGTCTCTCGGTAATTATGAGGGCTAGTTGGGGGAGTGGGCCACTCGGCTATGGAATGGTAATAGCCTCACTCTCGTTATTCCGGTCACCCGGTCCTTGAAAAACCCAATTATTCCATTACATGCTAAAACACGCCGAAGTGGATTGTTGAGGCCGTATTGTAGTATAGCTGAACCCTTTGCCAAGCCGAACTTTGAAAGATCGTACGTTTATGCGTACTAAAGATCTATAGTATGAATTTCAGCGTTAGAGGAAATATATTAAAATACATCGTATAGTAAATAGCATGGTAGGTACCTTGACAGACTCTCTTGTAAGCGTAGTACAAAAATTAGGTACATATTTTGACTTGATATTCTTTTCGTCAGGTGCCTCTAAGACACACTGAACATATATGAATGACAACAAGTCATTTCAAAAATCAGGGTTATAACTACCATTACTTATTCATTCAATTGAAACTTTTAAGGATACCCCTTGGTTTACTACGCAGTCTATTCTTAGGCTGCTTTCCTCAGAACAAAAAGCTATATAGGGAACATATAGTCCGGAGATGAACCTATATCTGACACGTGTCGACAGTGAGGCTGTCGTCACCGTGGAATAGCTTTATAGTGTCGTCCCTTTCGGGAATTTGTTTGCTCTAAACCGAATACGCATCGTGTTCGAAATGGTCCTAACCATGCGTTTCAGACTTTAGAAACTAGCAGGGGGCTGTAGATCAGATCGTCGTGTTGGTGCCCTTGCAACAACAATTTTCCAGACCCATACAAAATGAAGATAACGTAACATAGTTCACGATCCGCAAAACGGGATTTTTCCCCCCATCCCACGGTTTTATTTTTTCCAAATCCACTTTACGTTGTGAACCCGAGCCAAACCCCTCCGATCGTAGGGCTCATGCACGACATTTTTGAGAAGCTCGATTTTCGACCCCCAAACTCCGCTTGCGTCCGTAACCGCTGACTTCGGATCTGCAGTAGGGGTCTTTGCAAAGTTGGTAAGCAAGCCAAGGTCACGATGTCGGTCACGATGCACCACTGAAGTTGGCAGCCCTCGTGGCCCATGGGAGGGGCACACAGCCTCAGAGCGTTCTCAGCTCAGCCATCTGTGTGCATCGTCAGCACCCAAATCGTATTGCCCATGCTCGAAACTCGCGACCCCACAGCAGAGTTTAGGCCCTGCTGATTTTGATCTCGATTTCGAGGGCATCGCAGCTAGATCTCACACCTTATTTTGACCACACTGCATCTAAGGTCATACGACCACGTGAGAGGAGTGCCGACGCAAGATCGTCCCCAAAGCGTGGGCTGGGCTTGGCTCACCTACACCACCGGCAAGTTTGGGGAACAACAAGGTTCGACCAATATTAAGTGAAGTTTCCTGGTGGCGTACGAATTTGCTTGAATGGATAGGCATTTATTTCAAAAGCATGATACAAACAGAACACTGTGATATAATTTTTATATATGAATAGGAGGTAGGTAATAATTATTCTTTCTCGTAATAGGGGCAATAAGGGGCCAAAAGCAAAAGAGAAAAAAAAAACACCAAAACCATTGAGACTGCGTAATTTTCCTTCACGAAAAGGAGCCTCATACATACATACATATAGAAAAACATGACCGTAGAAATTAGCATCTCAACGCCCCTCCCCGCCGGCGTGCAGCCTAGCGCCGTCGTCGCACTGCTGCACAACCACGAGACGTACATACGGACAACCTGTCCGCAACTCATAAGTTACACCCGCGTCTCACCTACCATTGCTCTCGCGTCCAACTCCAACTCCAACCCCAACCCCAACCCCAACCCCGTCGTCGCGCCCCTCGACGAGCCCCACACCTTCGAAGTCGCCGACCGCCGGCCCACCGGCCACACGAAGTACCGGCTGACGCTGCGGAACCGCGCGGACGGGATCGAGGCGACGGTCGAGGGCAAGGCGCCGACGGGGGCGATGACGATCCGCTCGCGGTGGCGCGTGCGCGTGCGCGGGGACGGCGAGGGCGAGGGCGACGCGCTGGCCTGGCTCGAGGAACACGTCGACGTCGAGAGTAACTTGATCACCCGCAAGATGGTCAAGAGTAACATCGAGCGGAGCCACCCGGCGCACCATCGGAGTTTCCTCGCTGAGGCGATGGAGACGGGGAAGGCGGCTGCGGCGTGATGGAATTGATATTTGGTTGTGCGTTGTGAATCGTGGTAGTAGTGTTGGTGGTGGTGGTGGTGGTGGTGTGCTTGTACGCTTATATGACGGATGAGATGGGCCATGTGTACCAAGATTAAAATAGAAATTAATTCTAAGAGTGAAGAAAAATCAGGCATTAGATGAGACAATGTAAGACATGTTTTCAGAGCCGCGAGATGATAAGAGACATTTTTTTTTTTTTTTGCTTGTTAATATGTACTTATCTTCATATAACATATCCAGTCGTCTAATTTGTTAAAAAAAGCGAACAAAAAATAAAACATGCGCTTCGTAACCACCCATTCGGAGAAAAGAAGGCTGTCTAAACCCCCAATTTCTAATCTCCATCCTATCCGTTCATTCATATCGTCCATCCATCCATCTCCAATTCTCTCTCTCTCCTTATTTTTTTTTTATTCCCTCATATCCGTTTCCTTTTTTTCTACTAACGCCGACAAAAAAATACTTTCCAAGAGTAAACCGTCATTAGGATATCTAGCTGGCTAACACTTGGGAACAGGTTGTAAGTCCGTATTTTAATACCCCCCTCACTTTTTTGGGTAAGAGGATGGTGGATATGTACGGGAAAGTGGATTTTCTATGATGCATTGTTGACATCAGTGGGTCACCAGCCACAACAATGTCGCATGCACCCTCGACTAAGCAAGAGAAAAGAAGGGTGAAGGGGGGAGGGGGGAAGAAACGCGAAGGTAAGTCGGACCGACGAATCGCGTTTTTGCTCTGGTCCGGTGCTGCTGCGCAATAATAGGTAAGAGATGCTACCGTTGTTTATTTGGCCTCGTCGGCCCAGACGTCGTAGCCGAAGGTGTCCTTCATGTTGACGAAGCGGGTGTGGCGGCCCTTGGCGACGCTGTTGACCGCCTCGAAGTCGGCGTCGGAGAGCTCCGGCACCTGGAAGTTGCTCTCGATGCGCGAGGGCGTCGAGCTCTTGGGCAGCACGACGTACCCGCGGCGGATGCCCCACGCGAGCAGCACCTGCGCCAGCGTGTGCCCGCTGCGGTTCGCGACCTCGTTGAGCGTCACGTTCGTGCGCACCTTCTCGCCCGTGTTGGGCACCTGGTCCTGCGAGCCCAGCGGCGAGAAGGCCGCGGGCAGGATGTCGTTCTCCTGGCAGAACTTGACGAGCTCGTCGTTGGGCAGGAACGGGTGGATCTCGACCTGGTTGACCGCCGGCTTGACCTTGGCGAAGCTCAGCAGCTTCTTGAGCCCCGGGATGGTCCAGTTCGACACGCCGATGGCGCGCGCCTTCTTGGCCTCGTACAGCTCCTCCATGGCGCGCCACGTGGGCTCGAAGTTCTCGGTGAGCTCCTTCTTGATGACGTACTTGCCGTCGGCGCCGATCTTGGGCATGTAGTTGTCGTCGCGCTCGGCGGCGATGGGCCAGTGCACGAGGAAAAGGTCAACGTAGTCGAGGCCGAACTTCTGGAGCGAGTTCTCGAGCGACCACTTGACCTCCTCCGGCTCGTGCAGGTGCTGCCACACCTTGGTGCAGATGAAGATGTCCTCGCGCTTCACCGACTTGTTCTTCGCGAGGAAGTCCCGGACGGCCTCGCCCACCTCGGCCTCGTTCTGGTAGAACCAGGCGCAGTCGAGGTGTCGGTAGCCTACCTCCAAGGCGGCGGTAACCGCCTTGTAGGTCTCGCCCTTGGCGCCCTCATTCGCGAAGGTGCCGAAGCCGATGGCGGGAATCTTTACTCCGTTGTTTAGAGTGAAAGTCTTCTGATTCAGCGGAGTTGCCATGTTGGATAGAGTGTCTTAGATATGGGAATATGCAATTGGATGTGATGGAATATGAGAGACAGATGCTTGAGTATTAGAAAAGAAAATGTGTGAGACAAAGACAAATGTCGTCAGGGAAGAAATTATTATGGACAGAACGTTGAAAGACTGTAAATACTGCTAGCTAGCTACCTTATCTATCGTGCTGGCAAATCGGGATGGAAGTAGTGTATTCGGATAAACCACGCAGATTACAATTCTGCAAACGACCGATGATTCAAACCTAGTAAGTTTCTATGTACTTCCCCAAGCTAATTATTATTCAAAAAAGAAAAAGATAGAACGAAAAAAAAAATAAAAAATAATAATACGTTGTATAATTGTATGAGCGTCTAACCACACGATGCTGCACTATTGCATCATTCCCAACAAGCCGCTTGGCCACTACTACCACTACTACCGCTACTACCACCACTACCACCACCACCCCTGACTCAGCGGAAAAGAAAAGTTTTACGTTCGATAGAAAGCCCGTCGGTTTCACTTTCAGCCTGATCAGCCTTTACGGGATCCAGTTGTTTGCAGGAACAGTTGGCACCTCGTCACCTCGTCAGCGGGAAAAGCCACCACTCAGTTTTGACTTTGGCTCGGTTTCGATATCCATCATGACATGTGATGTGGGGCACAGTAAGTTTAGTATGGCATGGTATGTATGGTAGTAGGTATGTAATATAGTAAGATACCTGGGTACTTGATGATAAATATGTGATAGAAAAGAATGGAGTTCGGGTGATGGGACAGGGTTTAGGTGCGATGCAGACCGGCTCGTCTATGACTACCTGTTCCAAAGATTGATGCTGGAGTCGGCTTTATCGGCTTTGGTATCGGCTAGATACTTGCAAGACGCTATGATTTTGAATACCTAACTATGCATAGATATACATCAAGCAAGGTATACATCAGGGTATACATACACTACGTATCATACATACGGTTGGTAGCATACCTAATATAGTGTGTATGTAAGAATATACTCTATCTAGGCAGCTAGGTAAGGTGTTATAAAGGTCAGAAAATGTACTGATGATGTATAACCAATGATGTCGACTAGTGTGATGTAGGAGGGAAGATCCATGGGTCGCCCTAATGCAAGTTAGGATAATTTAGGGATGGGAGCTGAGAGCGGTCAGGGACGTGCCCTATGAAAAATAAGGGAAAAAACTATTATAATCAATGTACTATGTAGTCATGTACGGTCCAACGTATGGCTCATGTATGGTGTACATTGGTGTGTTTCTGGTTGTTATTTATTATCTGGCGTCTGTGGCGTCACCTATCAAATCGCTCGCTTACACCCATACATAATAAAGACAGCGATAGAAATCCATACAACATCACAGATCTGTAGGCGACTGCAGACGACTGCAGACGACTGCAGGCGAACAAAGTGGGTGTCATCCGAAAATGGCAAAGATGAGGCAAGGCGCTAGAAAACCCTAGAAAACCCTTGTAAAACCCTGCAACACCCTGCAAACCCTGCAGCTCGCCGTCCCCACCTCCCGACTCAAGGGGCGGATCTGTAGCGGATACACAGCGGAGCGCAGCGGACCCGGAATGATGTCAGCGTGAGGCATGACAGCGGGTACCGTCAGTGGGCCGTGTGGATCCGGGATCCAGTTCGGGTGGTTCTGCGGCTCCTTTTCGGACTGACACTTGATCCCTACTGGTCCCTCGTTGGTTTGGTTGGCTGGCTGTTTGCTGGACTTGCATTGTACTGGCATCGTACCGGCAAGACTTGGTAGCATATGGCAGCATATGGCGGCATATTGGCAGGATACTATCTATGTACTGACAGCATACCGGCAGCAAATATTGGGAGCACAGGCTGACTGGGCAGGGCTGGGACGACATGGTCCGTGATAAACCCTGAAAATATACCCTGAACAACCCTGAACCACCCTGAACCATCCAGAACGTACCCTGAAAATACCGAAGCCGATAACCTTGATAACAGCCAAACCGCTTAAGCATACCGAGCATAACAGCGTTTACCCACGTTTTTCCAACGTTAATCGGTTAATCGACGTGTTAATCGACGTGTTAATCAACGTTAATAGGTCTGGAAACGTAGCAACTAGTTTACGCGACCGTTTCATCAATCTGCAACCTATGCAAGGGACCGCTAACAGAAGATAGACAGGCTCCATCGTGGCGGCGAATACCGGGAGAGCAGCTGGATACCTAGATACCTAGTAAGACATCATTCATCATCTTTTTTTCGGCTCTTCGTTAAGCCTTGCCAACATACGTCGATAACGTACCGCTGGATGTACTCCTCTTCGGCTTGGTACGAAAAGTAGCTACGTCGTTGTTGTGGAGGGTACCCGAGCCGGACTTTGCACCGTCGTCGAAAGTGCGAGCCGTAGCGCGATAGTACGGTGGATGATAAGCGACATCATGGGTGAGCCGATGACTAGATATAACGCGACCCTCCCGTCATCGATATCAAACTTCTTTTTTCTTGGTTCCATATGCTTAAACCTTCTACTCTTCTACATCAACCTATTTTGAATATTATACCCTTTTTTCCTTTTTGAAGCAGCAAGTTAGCTCAAAACTACATTTCAAGATGCCTATGTTCGAAGATTATGACATTGCTCAGGCTACTGAGAGGCAAGACAAGAAGGTCGCCTCTACGAATAACAACTCTAACGGCGACAACCATGCCAACGGACACTCAAATGGCAATGGTCACTCTCATGAGCACGTAGACCCCAATTCTTTGCCTATTCCCGGAGAAGATGGCGATGGACCTATTGAAGTTCCCGCCTCGAGATCATCCATCTCTGAGGCCGCAAAATACATGCACAACTTAAGCATATCTCCTTCTCAGAAGGAGAGAAGAGGCTCTCGCAACTCCTTCGGCGCAGCTCTTCCCATTCCCCGATCTAAGAGACAATCACGACTATCGTCAGTTCATTACCCCGACGGAGATGAGTCTCTCGGTCGCCCCACCCGTCCGGGCATGCCACCCATCCAGCCTTCCCGTGCTATCCTAGCTTCCCAAGTCCAGAGCGTTGAGGTCGAGAAGGTGAAGAAGGCGAAGAACATGGCTTTCGCTTTCGACATTGACGGTGTCCTTGTCCACGGTGACCGACTCATTCCCGAAGGACGTCGTGCTCTTGAGATCCTGAACGGTGACAACGAGCTCGGCATCAAGATCCCCCACATCTTCCTGACCAACGGATCCGGAAAGCCCGAGAAGGCCCGTTGCGAGCAGCTCTCTAAGATTCTACAGAACCCCGTCGACACGGAACAATTCATTCAATCACACACCCCCATGAGCGCTCTGGCTGAGTACTACAACACCGTCCTGGTCGTCGGTGGCGAGGGCTACAAGTGCCGAGAAGTCGCCGAGCAGTACGGCTTCAAGGACATCGTCGTCCCTAACGACATCGTCGCCTGGGACCAGTCTATCGCTCCTTACCGTGTGTTCACCGAGGAGGAGCGAGCCTCTTCTCGGCCACGAGACTTCACCAAGACCAACATTGAGGCCATCTTAGTCTTCTCCGACTCCCGAGACTACGCTACTGACATGCAAATCATCATGGACGTGCTACGTTCCGAGAACGGCCGTCTTGGCACTATCGCCAAGGACCCCGTCTCCCAGCGAGTCCCCATCTACTTCTCCCAGGGTGACTTGCTGTGCCCCACGGAGCACTGGACGCCCCGCATGTCCCAGGGCGCGTTCCGCATCGGTCTGGAGGCCATGTACCGCGCGCTGACGGGCATCGACCTGGAGCGTGTGGTGTACGGCAAGCCGGAGACGGCGACGTACAAGTACGCGGACGAGGTGCTGACGTCGTGGATGGAGCAGCTGCACGGCGAGGAGAAGCTGCCGGAGAACATCTACATGATCGGCGACAACCCGGCGTCGGACATCATCGGCGGCAACATGTACGGCTGGAACACGTGCCTCGTCCGCACGGGCGTCTTCCAGGGCGGCGAGAACGACGAGAACAACCCCGCCAACTTCGGCGTCTTCCCCAACGTCCTCGAGGCCGTCCAGGCCGCCCTCCGCAAGGAGCTCGGCGACGACTTCAAGATGCACTTCGACGAGCGGATCAACCCCGTCCTGCACGGCGACGGAGCTGACACCGCCGCCATCATTTAAACTTCTATTTTTTTTCTTATCTTTTTTTTTGGTGGAGGGAAGGAATGATATCATTTGGGATTATTTTTTATTTTTAACGCGTTCATGTCTCTTTTTTTTTTTTTTTCAAAAATCTCGGATGATAAGGGCGTTTTCAGGATTGGGAATCAGGACATTTTTCATGTGATATCTAGAAGCTTTACGACATCCGTATCAGCATCGTTTTGAACACTAACGAAACCTTCCAAGAAGAGGAAGACGAAAGACGACACTTTAGAGAGAGATTGGGCAAGACTGACAAAACTACCCTGGAAAGACATTTAGACAAATCTTTTTATTTCCCACGGAAAATTCTTCAACCCAGCGTCGTGCGATTTGGTGTGGCTTTCGTGAGATGGATATATTTTGGTGTTTTGCTTCGCTCTGCTCTTTAACCTACACCTTGTTACTTTTCGCCCTTAGATTCCGTGCCGCCGATTCATTCTATTGGGCTTTAATTCGCCATTCCAGCAGCATTATGTTTAAGCCCACCTACCGATCGCTTGTGCATGACTACGCGCTATCGCCAACTCACCACTTGTAGTCGTGCATGTTCCCGAGAACCGAAACATCGACGATCCAACTAACTTGTTAAACTTGTACTACTATTATGACTGATTATCTATGTTCAAACAGAACTATTTATTGCATCACGCACCGTATCCAACTCTTAGTTTTCTACGGTTGATATTGCTTTAGTTTTTCGCGAAGGGATTTGTCGGGGTCGGAGTTGTGAACAGGTATACCAACATCAACTTCCATAGTATAGTTACATACAATATAAAAAAGCATTTACTTGAAAGCCTATATCGTCTAACCTATCCACTATAAAAAATTTTTTTAACTTCGTCTTCGCAGAATGAAACGTGATATATGATCTATTGGAGTGATTCGTATGATGTAGACGACGTTGAATTTTTGGGGACCATGCGGTCATGTTGCATCGATGGACTGCTGATGGGTGAGTGAGCCTCGTACGAAAAGAAGTAATGAACTGCTCGTGGGGGGCTAGCTACGCTAATTGATGTGCTCGGTTAATGAATGCATCCCTACACCAAGCTGCATACATGCATAGTACCTGTATTAATGTGTGCCTGCGTGGCATAACTACCAACAGCTACTGTATAAAAGCTTGAATAAGCAGCCATAGCAAGCATTAGATAACCTAAGATAAAGACCCCGAGATGTCCACCAATGGGATCAGGACCTGAGCGGAAAAAAAGGGGTCCAGACCACCGAGACAGGGATCTAATGTCGCATCAGCAACTAACCGGATACGGGCATTTCATTTAATGCAAAAATCTTACGAGGCGCCAGCGAAGAAGAAGAAGAACATCGCGAGTTTTGGCCGCTCTTTTCCCGCCTTCACGATAGGTGCCTATCATTTCCACCGATTGCTTATTGCTTATTGCTTATTGCTTATTGCTTATTTACAATCGCTCTTCAACTATTGTCATTCCTTTTTTTTCATTTTGGCTTTCTTCTGGCCCTGCGGTTTGATGTCGAGTTTTTGCTAGAGCTTGTCAGTTAAACCCGCCGCAAAGGCGCGCGAGCGTGCGGCCAGTCCATTCATTCATGAATTAAATATATGTCAATGCCAATGCCAATCACTACCTTCTAGCGAGCCATATGATTTCGTCATTCTTTTGATATCCTCACCGATTTTGATCTTAGTCGCTCCCTTTTTTTTTTGGATTCTTGCTTGAATTTTTTTTCTTTTTCTTTTGCTTCTTTTCGCACGGCAATGCGGCGCATTCCCGCGCTTGTGCTGCTGTCCGCGTGGTGGACCGCAACGTGTGCCGAGGGCGGCAGCAGTGGCGCCGTGTGGGCGACGCCTCACGACAGCTACTCGTCGTCGGTGGGGGTGCTCGGGTGCAAGGTGGACACGAACCGGGTGGCGTACTGGCCGGGGGCGGTGGACTGCGACGACGTGTGCGTGTCGCTGAGCTACGAGGGGCGCACGCTGAAGCTGCTGCGCGTCGACCGCTCCGAGGGCGCCCACGACGTCAGCTACGACGCCTGGAACTACCTGTACACGGGCTACCCGGCGACCGAGCGGCCCGCCGCCGGCGGGCCCGTCCCCATGACCTTCGCCAGCGTGCCCCCCGACGAGTGCGCCCACCTGCTCCGCACCGACGGCCGTGGGTTCCCCCTCAGCGCCGCTAACAGCATGAACTTCCTCGCCGGCTGCCTCGCGCGCCCCGACAGCTGGGTCGCGAGGAACTACGTCCTCTATAACATCCTCGACTCCACGTGCTCCTGGGGCCACGACGAGACCTGCACGCTCGACTGGCCGGCGGCCAATCAGGCGAGCTGCCCGAGCGCGCTGGGGGATCCCGCTGCGCTGACGTCTGCGCCCGTTTACAATATCAGATATCCTTCGGGCCAGACTGTTGTGGCTTCATCAGGGCAGGTTGTCGATCCTCAAAATAATACCGACGGTAGTGGTGGTGGTGGTGGTGGCGGTGGCGGTGATAGTGACAGCGGTAGTCACCGGTGCATTGGGGTGTCGCCTAATTTGTTTATATTAGTTTTGGCGGCAGCCGCTTCTAACTGGTTGGTTTATGCAGGTTCTATGCACTTCTAGGAGGCATGTGAACTCCGGCGTGGGATGGTTTTGTTCGTCATGATGCTGGCTTGATGCAGCTGCTACTGTTGTTGCATGCATGCATGCAGGCTGAGGGGTCATAGCTACCTAGGTAGGTAGGCACACTGATCGACAAAAGGGGTGGCAGCCTTTACGATCCGGTGGGAATTTTGGTCCTGTACGCAGGCATGATTACGAAGAGATACCCCCGATGTTTTGTTGGCGATTATTTACCGGAATTCTTATCAAATACCTATATTATTACCTACCTAATAAATTGTGTGTCTCTGTCCTCAGGTGCCGACTAAAGACAGGTATATTGCTCCTTTCAATTCGATTGGTGAGCTTATCCACCTATGTCTATGCGGTGTGCGATTGAGAACATATCTAGGACTTTCATGAAGGCACCCAATAGAAGCGAAAGTGAATCTAAGAATTAGAACCTACTGCTGACATGCAGGAGTTGGCGTAAATGATTGGGTAGAGGAAGTTATGCATATGAGAACAGGTACATAAGAGTATCGGTGTCAAAACCGGATCATCAAAACCTGGATATCAAAGCCTGGAACCTGGAGCCTTGTCAAAACCGGACCAGGCTGAGCTGTTATAGTGGCATTTTACTCGAAATATAGAGTCAATTATGTCAATGTGGATTTGTAGAAACATTATCGAGAAGGTATATACGCCAAATGCTGCCTTATTATATAAAGTTTAGTATACCTTCGTCCTTGATTGCGATCTTGACAGTAGTTCAGTTCTTCAATAGGAGATGATAGCAGTTCTCTTATACACACAATTCTCATATGTGCCACCTACCTAGAAAATATGGCTACCAAAACACGCAAGATTCCCCAAGACAATTGGGACCATCATAAAGAGACAATCCTTAACCTCTATCTTACATCCGATCTCTCAGTTGAGCAATTGGTCCAGACTATGAATGAGCAGCATGGATTCCGTGCTACGTGAGTTCCTTGCTTCTCCTGCCGCCTTAGGAAGTTGGACTAACTTTGGATTACCTACTAGTACCTCACAGTATGAAGCTCAGTTGAGATCCTGGAATGCCCGCAAGCACTTAAAAGTACACGAGTGGGAAGGGATCTTCGAAATAATCGACCACCTATCATCTCAGGAAACTGAGTCTAGAGTCGTCATTTCAGGCCACCCCGTGCCAGTAGATAGGGTCCATCGGGCAAGAAGTCACTGCAATAGAGAAACCCGCCTTGGGAAGCGCCGCCGAGTGGAAACAGATTTATCCCATACTTCTAACGGTCATATTAGTTGTGAAGCCTTCGTCGAGATCCAAAAGCCAAACGGTGAATGGTGTCAGTACAGGACCGATTCAACAGGTCAGCTGGATCAAGATGTCGCAGTTGAGCTTTCTGCTCAAGAGCAAATCATTGATATCGATGTTGATCAAGCAAGACCTGCGTGCAACGACATCGCGGACTATTCATACCTTCAGGGATTGGTCGATAGCCCCCCACGATCCTTCTCGTTCCACATCTCCCAGTCTCCGTATGTGAATCCTTCGGAGTCCAGCGAGGACAATACTATCGCACATCCTACAGAGCATTCCATTAACGGTCCTGATTCGCAATTTGTACAGGATTTAGTTAATTATGATTTCAGTACCGACATCATATCTCCAGGTGTCGAGATGGCGACTTCTCCCTTTAGACTGAACGCCTTAGGCCATTTCCCTCTTGGGACGTTGTCCCTAAACGACTTACCGTTCGAGCGGTTTGAACGTGATTCGGCACTGAAACGGCTAGTTTTAGCTTCGCACCCGTCGCCCCTGCAGGGATCCGCGGTGTTATTCGGCACTCAAACTCTGGTAACGAAGTTTGTTGTTGAAGTCGCTACTTCTATGTCAGAAACTAACAGGAGGCCTCCTACGCAAAACCTTGACAAAGTCTGGTTTATCTTACAGAAGTTAAAACGACTTCTTCCCAGAACCCAACAAGGATCTACAAATACCAACTTGGCTGGATCCCCATATGAAACACATGAAATCGAACTATATCGGATTCTCGTATTCTCAATTGCCAATGGATTCGCTGGCCAGGGTGACTTACCTCTCAAATTGGTCTTCAAGTTCCTTGACCAACATAGTAGCATCAACTTCTTGCTGTCTCGCTGGTTTCAGGCTATCCCAAGCCACTTTGCGAAAGGGTTCGCAGAAAATTTATTTCGAGCATCAATAGAAGCTGGAAACCACCAAGCGGTTAGATTCTTCATCCAAAAGCGTTTAGTGGACATTGACAATACATTCTGCTTTGTCAATGGGAAAATATATACACCCCTAGAGCGGGCTGCTAAGCTCCAAGAGCTTAATGTTCTTCACGAGCTACTGCAGGCTGGACCAAATGTCAACATTTCGCGTCTTGAGATACATGACGAAGATGGCATTGACTCAAGACTCGCTTTGGGATGCTTGATATACGTCCCAAAATTCATACGGGACCAAAATGGTTACTTAATCGAGTATAGAAGCGACCGAGAATTCCATCCGGGGTATAGTAAAATCGTGGACGCTTTGATAGAAGCAGGAATAAGGGTACCTGCACCCTTGGTCCGTCTCTCCCTTGAGAGATACATTAGGATGGACCTTGCTAAGCAGCTCCTTTCCCGACTTGCACCCTCTGATTACTTTGAGGCTATATCTCAAGGCATACTCTATCGTATTGTTCTCAAATTCAATGCCGAGGATGCTTTGAAATATACGACCAAAATGGTGTCCTCTTGTGCGAAGACGGGGCACGAGAAATGCTTCAGCAGCTTCTCGGAAGAGGTAAATTGGGCAGCTATCGCCGCTGCAAAACAAGGCAATGGCCAGCTTGTTCAATTCCTTTTTCGGTACGTAAAGTCCCCGGCTCGGATTCTGAGCGCCGCAATCAGAGGTGGTAACCACAGACTTATCGAATTTATCCTCGCCCAAAATCCCGATATCCGTCAGGCACCTTCTGAGCTTATCACCAAGCCGAAGTGGGGTAGCATAGTGGAATTTATCTCCTACACAACACCACTAGCGGAAGCAATCAAAGCAAGAGACGAGATACTTATCAAAAGCCTTGAAGATAAAGGTGCGCTTGAAAACCTTTACGATTTGCCGGTCACTCAAACCCGTTTTCGACCTACTCGGTTCGAGACCGCTTTTCTCACCTCATCAAGAGTGGGAAATATAGAATATATGGAAAAGCTGTTATTGTGCAATGTCACGATCAGCTCGCGTACCGCAGAAGAAGCCTTGTTAGAAGCTGTAAGACACCGGAGAGAAGACATGGTTTGGCTTCTCCTCAGCTGGGGGGTCTATATGGGCGTACAACTTAAAGCGAGTGTCCTTAAACTTGTTGTCGAACTATACAAATGGAACATGTCTATCCTCTACGAAATCATGGCAACCTTTCCCGGCATTTCTTTCTATGACGCTGCTGAAGGCTCCATGAGCGACAATCTAGAATCTGAGCCTTTAGAGGTGTTGAATTTCCTTTGCAAGCACAACTTCCTCTATGACATTAACCTAGATATTATTTATAAGATCATAGTCGGATATAGTGATGATTCGATACTTCATCATGCTCATCGAATAGGAACCAGTATTGATCGCTCCAATTCCCTCCTGGAAGCCACACAAGGACGCCCTGACGTACTCCGTAAGCTCATAGCACAGATACCTCCTATCCAGAAAGCCAGCTATCAATTTGGAACACGCGCTGTCATAACGGCGCTCCAGCGCGGCGATGTGGAATCGCTTGATATTCTACTTGCGTGTAAAGCTGTCGATCTAAAACACGTAGTACCCGAGGATGGAACTCCCCTAGAAATCGCAATCGAAATCGAAATGGTGGGGGGTTGCTCTCACTTTCCGTTGGTATCAAAGCTCCTTGCCGCGGGTTGCGATGTCGACGAATCAACACCTCCCCTTGGTTACACGGAATTTGGGAGACAATACAACATGACACCGCTTCTGAGAGCAATTGGAGCGGGAAACAAGAATCTGGTACAATACCTCATTGATCGAGGTGCTGATGTCAACAAAGGGGCTATCCATGGGATAACGCGGACCCCCTTACAAATGGCGGCGGAAACTGCCGATCTCGACATGGCCGAATTACTGCTCCGGAACGGCGCGGATGTCAACGCCAAGCCGTCGACTTACCTGGGTGGTACGGCCCTACAGCTAGCGGCTAAAGGCGGGAACTGCAACATTGCCGCACTACTTATTGATCGGGGAGCTAGTATATACGACCCTCCCTCAAGATTCGACGGGCGTTGGCCTCTAGAAGCGGCCGCTGAGAAAGGCCGGCTGGATATGGTCCAGTTCCTCTGGAACGCGAGCATAGTCGGTTTCCCGATTGACCAGTGTCGCAGGGCGATAGAACTCGCGGAGAAGAACGGGTATAGAGCTTGTAGGGATTTGATTCGGGAATTGGCGGCTTCGAGTGGGATCATGGCCACACTGGAGAATTGAGGGCAGGGCCAGATGGCTATTATCCGTGCTTCTATTGGGTCCTAGACTCTAGGTTTCAAACTAGGTACCTACTTGTGATATTCGAGGAGTTTCGGGTGTTGGGGGCTCTTTGATTTGGTTTCCTAGATGCAGTTGCTCTTCTGGAAGGATATCATAGGAGCACGGCAACAACCAAGAGAAATAATGGGGCCTTGACTGGGAATTTTGATTTCATATATAAGCGACGATCTCTATTTATAGGATATAATCTGTTTTACGAATAATGGCTATGTTAGGTAGGTAGTTAGGCAGATATATGGAATCCACGCAGTTACATTTTGCAAATTACTACTCACTCTATATTTGAAATCCATCGAAGGCAACAACCTTATCTGACGATATCAAGCGCAGTGTTTGAATACCGTGGATTCATGCCCTACATAATCATTCATATGAGCAAATATAGCATTATCACCTAGGTCGCCGGACTGAACCGATGGAAAATGAAGGGTGCCCGCAAGGAAACGGACCAACCTTATCTTCACCCATATCGTTAGGTCTCTAATGTACCTAATACTAAGATTCAGTCAAGTCTAGTCAAGGTAGGTAGTGTATTATATGCGTACATACCTAAGGCACCATATTCAGGGGCACTTGTCGGAAAGATTCTGGTTGAGTCAAAGGAAAACCCACCAAAAAAAAAGTCGCTAGGAGAGGGGGCTGGTTAAAATGTTAATGTCTACCTAAGGAAGAAGGCCATGAATAGCAATTTCGACTCTAATTTTTAATAGGCGGAGGAACGTCTGTGAGGAAGATATCATTCAGAAGCCCTGCTGTTATTACCATAGTAAAACCGTAAATGCATTAGGTACATGTTATATTGCGAATTTGTAACTCAAGATGAGAGGTATATAATATTTATCTCAATCGAGCAGTTGATCATTTCACGTTTTGAGGAGCTACCGGTAGATATATATTACAGGCCTGACTTCAAGTGACAGTGGAATGAAATATGCAAAGATAAGTGCGCCATCACCCTTCTCCTAGCTGCTAGTAATATTTATGTGATAGAATTGCTCTAAGGGGGGGGTGTAAGGGGTATAAAATAAGCTTTAAATTGCCCCGCAGTATGCCGTCCCGCGCATATCCGCAACTGCGAGTAATTGCCGATCTTAGGTAGTTGATTGCATTAAGGACGTCAACGTCATTCGCTGTTTGTCTTTCATCTTAAAATTTACAGCTAGTTGTTTCTAATTAGCGACTACGTAGCTTACCTTGTCAAGGCTTTGATCCTGATTCATTGGTTTACCACGTAGCCATTGTGACGGCGTACCAAATCGGAATAGCAGACATGACAGAATCCTCTCAACCCCTCCGGATCGGCTTTGTGCCGGAACACTTTTCCACGCCGCTCTATTTCGCTCAGAAGCACTTTGGTCTAGAGGCTACCCTAATTCCGTTTCCCTCGGGTACGGGGCACATGATTACTGCTATTCGTTCCGGCGAGATCGATGTCGGTATTGGCTTGACGGAAGCTTGGGTCGCCGGGCTTGGCAAGGAAGATGCGCCTGGTGACGGAGGTTATCGCATCGTCGGAACTTATGTCGAAACCCCTCTATGTAAAGCTACCACAATTACTTGACGCTTCTGTATAAGTCGCCAAAGATATGCTTAACTAACATCACAAATAGGCTGGGCAATTTCAACCGGCGCTAAACGGCCTGAAATCACATCCGTGTCCTCGTTAAAAGGGTCTAAGATCGGAATCTCCCGCATCGGCTCCGGCAGCCAAGTGATGGGCTTCGTCCTAGCGGACCAGCAGGGCTGGCTGACGCCCGGCTCGGCGCCGTACTCGGACTTCGTGGTGCTGCAGAACTTCGCGAACCTCCGGAAGGCGGTCAACGACGGCACGGCCGACTTCTTCATGTGGGAGCACTTCACGTCGAAGCGGTACTACGACAGCGGAGAGATCCGCCGCGTCGGCGAGATCTACACCCCCTGGAGCAGCTGGAAGATCGTGGCCTCCACCGCGCTGCTGCCCGAGCAGAAGCCCGATAAGCGGCTCTTAGATCTGTTCAAGAAGCTTGATGAGGGCATTCATTACTTCGCTTCGCATCACGACGAGGCTGTCAAGTATATCAGCACGGAGCTGGATTACTCGGAGGCGGATGCGAGGGAATGGCTGCGCACGGTGCAGTTTGCTATTAAGACGGAGGGCGTCGATTTGAAGGTTATTCAGAGCTGTGTTAGTATCTTGCGCAAAGCGGGAGTTTTGGCCGAGGGCAAGGGTCTACAGCCGGAGAGCATGCTGGCTAAGGGACTTGGTGCTCAATTTCCGCAATAAGATAGGTACATAGGTTTTATTCGACGAATGAGATTAGAATATAAATTCTCTCAAAATGGGATACTTCGTCTCATTGCTATATGCTTATTTATTATATGCTTATTTTTCACCTGTTGATATCGTATTCGAAGCAGGCCGTTAGGGTCTCACTCAATATGACATATACGTAGTATAAATCGTCATTGCTCTGCCCCACATGGCAGCTCCAGCTCTCCACATGCAAATTGATATCCTGTCTCACATCGCTAGACCAAGCTTCCCTTCAACAACCCAAGCCCTATGACAGCTACTTTCCTTCCTACCTACCTAGTAGGACAGGACTTGGTATACAGAATTATACACCCCTTAAACTTAAAAATTCCTTTTAACTCTATAGAATCATCCATCCGCGCCTAATAATTGAAAAGAGCGCCTTCACAATGTCATCTACCACGTACGCCCGCTGGCTGCGACAAGCCCGCCTCTTCCCACCAACCTATCCCAGGCCTCCGAACCCAACCACACCGATCCATGTCCCGCGCACGCGATCCTTGCCCTGTCCTCGAAGCAGGCGTTTCCAATCCTCCAAACCACCCTCCTCTTCCTCCCCCTCCTCCCCCCCCTCCTCCTCATCATCATCTTCTTCTTCCAGCTCATCTCCCTCGCCCCAAGCCCGCCAAACCCGGCGCCTCGACGCGCTCCTCGCGCGCACCTCCCGCTGGCTCCCGCGGCGCCTGCGGCCGTACCTCGCGAGGCTGCGGTCGGCGCCGTTCTCGCACGTGGCCGCGTTCCTCGTGCTGCACGAGGTCACGGCCGCGGTGCCCCTGCTGGGCCTCGCGTACGCGTTCCACCGCGCGGACTGGGTGCCGACGGCGTGGGTGCTGGGGCCGTGGGCGGCGTGGGCGGAGGAGGGGCTGGGGCGGCATATGCGGTGGTTTAGGAAGAAGGGGTGGTTGGGGCTGGGGGACGAGGAGGATGGGGGCAGGGAGGGGGAGGAGAGGTTGGAGAGGAGGTTGAGGGAGGAGATGGAGATGGAGAGGGAGAAGGGGAAGGGGAAGGGGAAAAGTGAAAGGAGGGGGTGGTTGGGATTTTGGAGACGGAAGAGCGAGGATGGCGGTGTCACTGAAAAGGAAGGATTAAGTAGATCTGGGAAGGAGGAGGGTAAGGGTGTGAAGGCCTGGCGGAAGGTTAGGGACACGGTTACGGTTGAGAATACAGAGAAGGGCTACAAGATTGGCATACAGATTGCTGCTGCCTACGCGATTACAAAGGCGTTGCTGATACCTAGGATAGCACTCAGCTTATGGGCGACCCCTTGGTTAGCTAGAGGGTTTGTGACTGTACGGCGTTCGTTGTGGAAGAAGAGCAGTTAGGAATCAAGTTACTCCCATCTTCTGATCATGTAGATGCATCACGTATGAAGACTGAATTTTTTGTCTATGATTCTTGGTTTATTGCAATATGCACTTTTTATTTGATCCCTTTACACATCATGGTTTTCGTCTGTTCCGCTTGCCCAAGCTAGATCAAACTGCCATCACGTCATATGGATCTCTAGCCTAGCACCTTTTTTTTTTCTTAAATCTACTCGTAGATCCACTTGGCCTGGGCGCTCTCCCAGCTGACGAGGTCGCCCTCGTTGAACCACAGAGCAATCTCCTTCTTGGCGTTCTCGACGCTGTCGGAGCCGTGGCAGACGTTGCGGCCGGTCTGGAGAGCGAAGTCACCCTGAAAGATATTAATAACTATGGGTTGACATATAGTTGAATCGTTATCAACTTACACGGATGGTACCGGGGGCAGAGGCAAGGGGGTTGGTGGCACCGAGAAGAGCTGAAAAGCACAAGTTAATTCTGATAGTTAGGTCTAATAATATAGGGTTTTAAACATACTTCGGCCAGTCTTGACAGCGTCAAGACCCTCCCAAACCATGGCGGCAATCGGGCCGCTGTTCATGTCTAAGATCGGGTTAGCTATGATGAAACGTGTAATATTTACTAATATTTATTAACGTACACTCAATTAGACCAGGGAAGAAGGGCTTGTCCTTGAGGTCAGCGTCTGTTATGATTGGATTAGTTCACTGATGTCGCGGGTCGATAGGATAGCACCCAGCTTACAGTGCTTCTCGAGATGGGCCTTGCCGGGAGTGACAAGCTTGATGGCAACAAGCTTGAAGCTATTCCAGTGTTAGATCCCAAGTCGCGTGTAAAACAGGGTGTTTTTATTTCTACTAACCCTCGGCTCTCGAATCGAGAGATGATAGCGCCAACGAGGCCTCGCTGAAATATAGAATTAGAGGGTATGCAAGAGCTTCGTATGGCAAATTAAAATACCTGGACGCCATCAGGCTTGATAGCAATGAAACTAAAAAAAAAATTCCTATTAGCTTTAAATTCATATCATAGTATTTATTAATTTTTTTTTATGATCAAAAAAAAGAGAGGGGTATTGGTAACTCACGTCTGCTCGGTCGACATTTTGGCTTCTGGTACCGCTGCTTGAGGGTATAGAGGGGTAGGTACTGTTTGGTAGAGGGTAGTGGTAGTGGTAACCGTTGAAGTAGAAGGGAAGAATGATCCCTTGATGTTGTCTAAGTCGTGCTTGAGGCTTTGCCTAAATGTCCAATCTTGACGATCTGGTTGAGTCTTCCAAGGAAAAAGAAAAAATAGGAGAAATATAAGGACGGCGCTGCCAAAGATTGTGAAGAAAAGATGGAGGGTGGGGTGACGGCTATAGTGGGGTATTAGGCCTAAGAATCTCACATTGGGCGGTCGTTGCTGCCCGCGATTGGGTTTGCTATGGCTTTCCTGGACCCTGTGGGGCTGGTTCTGGTTTTCGTTCGAAACAGAAACTGCGTGTGGAACCGGAGCTGGGGCTGGAGCTGGAGCTGGAGCTGGAGCCGAGGTCTTGTTGTGGCGTCTCGAAATATCCTGTGGCTTATACATCTTTGGACAACAGGGTGTAGGTGTAAGTGTTTAACTCAAATATCCGTATGCTTCCAGTATATTACCTCTAATTTATTTTGATAGTAGGCACCTAAACATTTATTTCAGGGGTTCGCGAGGATATTGCGGTTGATAAACATGTGAGACAAGCTTCTGATATAATTGGTCAACTCTTTGTAGTATGCATTTAAATGATGAGGAAAATGGACAGCGTACAGAAGCGACCGTTACTTTTGTACATGTACGATGATGAAAAGGAGCTATGTAACTTTTTGAAAGAGTTGGAATTTTATATTACAATCATGTAACTCATAGGGAGTGTGATGATAAGCCGTGATAGATATCACAGCATTTCTCACAACTGATCAGTGATCACCACTTGGAGGAATCTCAGTAAACAAATTCAACATTGGCCAATATTGTCCGGAGTGTGTGTGGCTAGTGACAGTTGAAGTCAATGCTTCAAATTGTGGCTTATACGGAATATTGACCTCCCTGTTATCTCAGATCAATGGATCCTTATCCATTAAAGCTGGTCCCTAGCGGAAATAGTGGAGAATGTTCTCACCCCCAGTCTTAGTGGCTGTCTGCCCAGGTGGTAACTGGTTAAACTCGGGGAAGCTTGTACCTAACGTAGCATTGAGCTGTCTTTTTGACATTTTGAAGACAGCTAGCAACAACTTCTTTGGCCTCCCACAATTAAATCACTTATACACAATTGCTTGCAATTCTGCAGAGCAATTGCACAGCTAACCTTATGACGCTATATACATGAGGTTCTTTGATTTAACCCCATCTCTTATTTAAATATTACTGCTGGTTTTCTCTAAATCCCTAACCCTCTTCAGGGACGCTCGTGCCAAGGGAGCAAATATGGCCGGCGCTGGTACGAATTACTTGTCCTCGAGATGGGCCATGTTATTCTGCCTTCTCGCAGTCCTATGCTCTCTATTCACTCCAGCAGGTAGTAGTATAGCTTCAAATCTGAAAGTATTCTAGCTAACCGGAAATAGTGTCGGTTAAGGAAAACGATTTCAAAAAATGCCACCAGTCGGGCTTTTGCAAGAGAAACAGGGCCTATGCTGATAATGCAGCTACCCTAGGATCCTCGTGGAAAGCCCCATACAAGATCTCTCCCGAGCTGGCTTCGTTCAACGACGGCCAATTCCAAGCCACAATCCTCAAGACTGTCGACGAACAAGGAAATACTGTTCAGCTCCCTCTCACCGTATCTTTCCTAAAATCGGGGACGGCACGTGTCTCTGTTGACGAAAAGAAGAGGCAAGAGAAAGAAATCGAGCTTAGACACAACAGCAAAGCTAGGAAAGAAAGATACAATGAGGCTGAAAAGTGGGCTGTAGTTGGTGGTTTGGACATCGACACGGATGCCAAAGTTTCCCAAGAAAGCAAGACCGGGATCACCATCCAGTATGGTCCCAACTCTGCATTTGAGGCCCATATAACATACGAGCCGTACGCAATCGAGTTCAAACGTGATGGTGCTACTCAAATCAAGCTCAATGACCGGGGATTGATAAACTTGGAGCATTGGCGACCAAAGATCGAGAAACCGACACCAGAGAAAAAGGAGGGAGAAGAGTCACAAGAAGAAAAGAAGGAAGAGACCCCTGAAGTACCACCGTCAGAAGATGAGGGTACTTGGTGGGACGAGGCCTTTGGTGGAAACACAGACTCAAAGCCCCGCGGCCCCGAGAGCGTTGCGCTTGACATCACCTTTTTTGGTTATGAACATGTTTACGGAATTCCAGAACACGCCGGTCCCTTATCATTGAAAGAGACGCGCGGTGGCGAGGGAAACTATGAGGAACCATACAGGCTTTACAATTCTGATGTTTTCGAGTACATCTTAGACAGCCCAATGACCTTGTATGGTGCGATCCCCTTTATGCAAGCTCAGCGAAAGGACTCCACCGTTGGAGTTTTCTGGCTCAATGCTGCCGAGACTTGGATCGATATCGTTAAGGCGAAGGGATCTAAGAGTGCTTTGGCTCTTGGAACTAGTGCAAAAACCAACACTCAAACCCATTGGATATCGGAAAGTGGCTTGATGGACCTCTTCGTTTTCCTTGGCCCCACTCCTCGTGACATTACCAAGAGCTATGCCGAACTTACGGGTACCACTGCCTTACCTCAGGAATTTTCCCTCGGGTATCACCAGTGCCGGTGGAACTATGTCTCGGACGACGACGTTAAGGAAGTCGACCGTAAGATGGATCGATACCATATCCCATATGATGTCATATGGCTGGATATCGAGTACACCGACGACAAGAAGTACTTTACGTGGGATAAAGATATGTTCAAGGATCCGATCTCCATGGGAAAGCACTTAGATAATCATGGGAGAAAATTGGTTACCATTATTGATCCTCATATCAAAAATGTAGGCGGCTATCACGTGTCTGACGAGCTCAAGTCGAAAGGTCTGGCCGTCAAGAATAAGGACGGTAATGACTTTGATGGCTGGTGCTGGCCTGGTTCTTCTCATTGGATTGATGCATTTAACCCGGCAGCCATTAAATGGTGGACGTCACTTTTCAAGTATGACGCGTTCAAGGGTACCATGGAGAACACCTTTATCTGGAACGACATGAATGAACCGTCTGTATTTAACGGACCCGAAGTTACCATGCCAAAGGACAATCTCCACCATGGCGATTGGGAACATCGTGATGTTCACAATATTAATGGAATGACATTCCATAATGCAACATTTGAGGCCCTTCTTTCCCGAAAGAAGGGTGAGCTGCGGCGCCCATTTATACTTACGAGATCATTCTACGCCGGCTCCCAGCGTCTTGGAGCAATGTGGACAGGTGACAACCAGGCCAGCTGGGATCACCTTGGAGCCTCTATCCCCATGGTCCTTGCCCAAGGAATTTCTGGATTCCCCTTCGCTGGTGCTGATGTTGGTGGTTTCTTCGGCAACCCGGAATTAGAGCTCCAGAGCCGTTGGTTCCAAGCCGGTGCTTTCTACCCTTTCTTCCGAGGACATGCGCACATTGATGCTCGACGCCGTGAACCGTTCCTTCTCGCAGAACCTCACCGATCCATCATTACCTCTGCTCTTCGTCTGCGTTACAGCCTGCTTCCGTCTTGGTACACTGCTTTTTATCACGCCAACCGTGATGGAAGCCCCATAATACGCCCCTTATACTGGACTCACCCAAGCGAAGAAGGCGGCTTCGGCATTGATGACCAGTTCTTCGTCGGATCGACTGGTCTTCTGGTGAAACCGATTGTAGAGAAAGAAAAGACTTCTACGGACATCTATATCCCAGATAGCGAGGTCTACTATGATTATTTCAACTACAAGAAGTTAGCTACGACCAAAGGCAAGCACCTCACTGTCAATGCACCCCTCGAGACTATTCCTGTGTTGATGCGGGGTGGACACATATTCCCTCGCCGTGACACGCCTCGACGCTCTTCCCAATTGATGAAGTTCGACGACTACACTCTCGTTGTGGCTGTCGGCAATAACGGTGAAGCCGAAGGAGAATTGTATGTTGACGACGGCGACTCCTTCGAGTACGAGAAGGGGCAATACATCCACCGAACGTTTAAGCTTAAGGGATCAACGCTTACTTCTACCGACGCCGAAGGCCGTGATACCAAGAAAATCAAGGAAGGAGACTGGCTGAAGAAAATGCGCAACGTTGCCGTCGACAAGATTATCGTCGTCGGAGCGCCCTCGTCCTGGGCCAACAAGAAGGAAGTGGTAGTCGAGTCTGAGGGCAACAAGGTCTCAGTACCGCTCACGTACCACAAGGCAGATGGTAACAGGGGCGCATTTGCGGTCATCGGACGGGTTGGTGTTAAGATCGGCGCCGACTGGTCTGTTTCTTTTGCTTAGACTATGAGATATGAATGCAGGCATCAGCTATAGAGACGAATATATGATCAAATACCACAAAGACATATCACTTTAGGAGTTTATTTTACAACAGGATCTGATATGGATTTTGATAAGTGAAGCTAAAGTCCTGCGAATAGAATTTGCTTTTTTTCTTTTAAACCACCGGTAAACGTGGTGGTATGAGACTTTTCAAGGGATCCTGATACAACTGTTTTGCAGTTGTCCATCCGTACGTATTCACAGAATGTTGCTAAGAGAAGGTATATTAATGAATATATTTGACCCTACTACATATGTTGACCATCTAAGCAGGCCCATCAATCTGCTTCTCGCTCTCATCCAGGAGCCCCAGGGCCTCGCGCCTCGTCGGCGCCGCGGGGTCGAAGTACGGCTTCTCGGCCAGCGACGTCACGCGGGTCCCGTGCCGGGGGTGTCTGCCGTTGTAATCCCACGAGGCGTTGTGGATCGTGATGCGGTTGTCCCACAGCGCGCTGGTGCCCGGCGTCCAGCGAAACCGCACCTGGATGTCGACGTTGCGCTCGTACACGTCGTACAGGTAGTTCAGGATCAGGTCGCTCTCGGCCCGGTCCAGCCCCACGATCCGCTCCGTCATCGCCCGGTTGACCCACAGCGCCTTCCACCCCGTCGCCGGGTGCACGCGCACGAGCGGGTGCGTGCGCTCGACGTGCCTGGGCCCTAGCTCCGGGCGCTCCCGGTCCAGGTACCCGTGCGCGGACCGGTACACGGCCAGCTTCCCGTCGATCATCTTCCGGAAGCCGGGAGATAGCTTCTCGTACGCAGAGTACCCGCTCGCCCACAGCGTGTCCCCGCCCACGGGGGGCACCGTGTCCAGGTGCAGGTGCGTGATCCCCGCCGGCTGCAGCTCGTGCACTAGGTCCGTGTGCCACCGCGACGAGCCCCCCGGGTTCCGGAAGTCGGCGGCCCGCTCGGTCGCTTGCAGGTCCGGCCAGATGACGGTCACGCCGAGATTGCCGGGGACTTGCGGGACTTGAGGCTATATTTTTTGGTAATAAGTATATGTACCTAGGTATATATGTAGGTGCGGTATCACCCTCGTTACTCTTATTAATAATGAGATAATATAACACTTACGTGGACTTCGACCTCGCCGTAGTACTTCCCTAGCGCGAGCTGGTCCTGGGGCGACAGGTCTGTCTGGTTCCTAAAGAAGACAACGCTCCGCTCGGCTATGAGGAGAGCTAGCTCGTCCTTCTGCTGGTTTGTGAGGTCCTTCAGCTGTAGACCCTCTATCTCGGTTCCGATATGGCCAGTCAGATCCGTGACTTTGGTGGCGGCGGATAGGAGCGCCGATTTTGACTTATCCGCACGCGCCCCGGCGTCTACGTGCTTCCATTCTTTATTCCTGATATTGTAGACATCTTGGAGGTAGAGGGGCCTGGATGGGCGGTAGGGGTAACCATTTGATAGGTCGATACCCGCCTTCTTCAAGCGCTGGAGAGCGGGCTCCGGAAGACTAAGAGTGTCTTTACGGGGCTCCGCTACGTCCTTGATACGCTCATCAATTGGTGCGGGTGCCATTGTCACAATATCAAGCTTGGATATGAATTTTAATTCCTCGACTCCGTGATATCTGGAAAGATTTGAATAACTAAGTCTTTTTTATAGACTTGTAGATTTGTCTTTCAGCTATAATGCTACCCCCTCGCTATCTCCTCGTACGATCTCTACATCCGGGATATATAACATCGAAAATCATTGAATTGGAGAATCCCAACCATTGACCTCATTTCACAGTGATCTGGTGACAGGCATTCCTCCGTCCCAATGGGCACGCTGTGTTAACAGGACGGGGGGATTGGTAATCCGTATCTGCTTTGACGGCGATAATCAGCAGTAGTAACCGCGAAGCTGTGAAGCTTGCTTGCTTGCAACACCGAGTGAGGAGTCAGGTACTTCCCCCGCGATTTATCGAAGCCGTCATTGGAGTTCCTTATCAATTCGTGATCTTGGAGAACGATGATGCGAGAGGAGATTGCGTCGCGAGTGCAGGAACACGCGCATAGCCTGGTTGCTATTTGACGCTTTGTGTGGGGTTGTAGCATGGCGTCATGGCAGCCATGTTTGAGGTGATCACCACCACCTTGTCGCCTCCATCCTACACGCTCTCTTGCCTAGGTCTAGGTACAAAGAAACAAAAGAACACAGCATGCCTCTGAGCCCCGCACTGGTGTAGCACAAGTGTCGCATGGGAGCCATGGGAGACTATAGCTCCCCAACGCCCTATTTGGAGGGCCACGAGAAATCACCGTATGACGGAAGTTCGCGACCGCGGTCCATGACCAAGTCCTAGAACTATAATGGCCAGGGGGTCAGAGTTATTGCTAATTAGAGCTGTTTTTTTCTTGCTGGATAACTAGATCTGGGTCGATATAGAACAGGGGAATCTGCATGTGAGATGGCGTACGACGATCCTTGTTTATCAAGGTGCGGAATGGACTCTTTCTCTAGCACGGAGAAAAGCGGGTTCAACCCCTGTATAGCCTCAGATACTTCAGATGTTCTTTAAATCGGAATGCCCCGTGGTGTTCTGATTCTCGTTCTGAACTTTCAGCTTGTACCTTCAGCTTTTCGTCGACAGTCTGCTCGCTCGAATAGTACGACATGGAAAGCAAGGAGATCTCCTCAGTCAAGGCCGCAACTGCAGCCGGCGACGACGTGAAGGCTAAGAGCACAGACAATAGCGATGTTGACTCAACTCGTACCGAGTCGTTCGCGCCAGTCACCGAGAAGCCAAAGCAGACATGGCGGTCCTATTTCTGGGATACGTTCGACAAGTCTCCTGAAGAGAGGCGGTTCCTGTTTAAGCTCGACGCGGTGATTCTGACTTTCGCTTCGTTGGGATACTTTATCAAGTATCTTGACCAGGTCAATGTCAACAGCGCTTTCGTATCCGGTATGCAGGAAGACCTTGGTCTATACGGTAATCAGCTCAACTACATGGTTACATGCTGGACGGTTGGTTATGTTATTGGTGAAATCCCAAGGTAAGAATCCCTCCACCCCCTCCCGAGCTTCAATATTGACTTTACTAATGGTAAATAGCAACATGCTCCTTACCAAAGTTCGGCCATCGATTTTCATCCCAGCTTGTGAGGTGGTGTGGTCTGTTTTGACTATCCTCCTCTCAAAATGTCGTACTGCGGAACAGATATACGTCCTACGGTTTTTCATTGGACTCGCCGAGAGCAGCTATTATCCAGGTATTCAGTATATTATCGGAAGTTGGTGGTACGTGATATCAACCCTGGCCCCCTTTAATATTTATGGTTAATTAGACTTAATGCTAACATATTCCCAGTATGTTCAAACCATATAAAATAACAATTCGCTTTTTTATCCGTGGTACTAACTTATATCACAGATCGAAAAGACGAACTCGCTAAGAGAAGCTGCATCTTCCATGCCAGCGGTTCTATAGGCAGCATGTTCTCTGGCTATTTGATGACAGCTGTCTATCGGCTCAACGGGACTAGTGGCTACCACGGATGGCAATGGCTTTTTATTATCAATACCACGATATCACTACCAATCGCCATGGCTGGATTCTTCTTCTTCCCCGACGTGCCGGAGATAACTCGCGCCTGGTGGCTGACCAAAGAGGAGATAGTGCTGGCGAACAAGCGCATGGAGTTTGAAGGACGAGCCAATAGAGGGAAGTATACAAAAGCCACGTTTAAGAAAATATTCTCCTCGTGGCATATTTATACGCTTACCCTACTTTACATCTTCTTCAACAACGGAGTGGGCTACGGTGGTCAGCCAGCTTTCGCTCTCTGGCTGAAAAAGGAAGGATATAGCATCGCTGCCATTAACTCGTATCCTACGATTGCTTCGGCCCTCGCTGTGATATTCACTTATATCTACGCCTGGACATCTGATTCTCTGTTCAAGGGTGCTCGATGGCCACCTATGATATTCTCAGGGGTTGTGAATATCATCATCAACACGAGTCTTGCGGTATGGAACATCCCTACGGGCTGGAAGTGGTTTTGCTATATTATCGGTATGATCGGAGGAGGCATCAGCGGGTTAACGTTCGCATGGGCCCACGAAATCTGCAGCGGTGATAACGAAGAGAGAGCTTTCGTAGTAGCAACCATGAACGAGATGGCCTACGTGGTTCAGGCGTGGCTACCGCTGATTATTTGGCAGCAGGTCGATGGGCCTCAGTATCAGAAAGGGTTTATTACCATGGTCTTCTTTGGCGCTGGGCTTATTGTCACTGCTCTCACGATACGCGTGCTACATCACCGAGAACGAGCTAAAAAGGCACAGCTGGAGAATACAGGAGCTGCTTAGAGAACTAGTACAGTATAATTGATAGAAACCTAGACTATAACCCTGAAATAAACCCACCTTGACATGCAGCTTCTTTTTATATTTTGTGATACCAAACCAAACCAAGTAAAGTAAATATGTATGTGTATGCTACCCCTGGAGACATAGTTAATAGTAAATCCAGCTGAAAATGAGCCGAAATAAGACCATCAATCTCGCATTGAGGCTGTTATCTCGCTTCCTCTGCCACCTAAGTTAGGATGCGTTCCCATGTGGTTCGCTTGTACGATTAGTCGTGTTCCGCAAGCACGTAATCGGTACGCCAGATGGTCTCATCTCATCTAACCCCGAGGGAATCCCACGATTTATAATCAGAACAAAGCATTTTTGAAATGGGCAGATTGTTATCTCAAGTAGGAAATGAGGTGATCACCAGCGCTATGTTCCGCAGCTAACTGTAGATTCCGGTTTTTTTTTTTTTCCTATTCATATCTTGGTGTGGCCCCTTGTGTGTGTTGTTATAGTTTTTCACGCCCCCCTCCTCTTTGTGACAATCGCGATGGGCTCCCTACCTAATGGCAATCAGGCTGAGAATGGGCCACTTCTCGATAACATCAAGGATGTGGCTGTCATCGGTGCCGGCATAAGCGGTGTGGTGTCGGCGGCCCACCTCCTTCGGGCCGGGTTCAACGTCACCGTGTTTGAACGGACCGGCGTGGTCGGCGGCGTATGGGACTACACACCTCAACCAGACAGAGCCCCGCCGTTCCCCAATGTTGTACCTCCTTCTCCGGATTGGTCAGAAGTTGAGAAAGAAGGGCTGGGCTCGGAGGAAGTTGCGCTGATACATGCGCCGCCTAACCCCTGGTACGTATGGAAATTTACCCTTATGGTTTTCTCTTTCTGACAGCTCTGGTACCAAATTCTCATCACCTCCCAGCCTTCATTCTCTTTCGTCGACATACTAATACTTATTAAATTTCGTCACGTAATGAGTTGTAATTATTATTCAAGTCCAACCATATTAACACATTTATAGCTATGCCGGACTCAAAAATAACATCCCAACCCCTGTCATGCGAAGCAGCCTGCTCCGTTGGCCAGAAGGCAGCGAGGACTTCGTAGACCAAAAAGTCGTCAACACCTACATCAACGACATTGCCCGCATCCACAAGGTCAACAACCACGTGCACTTCCACACCCGGGTAGAAAGCGTGTCGAAGCCCGAAGGCGACGGTAAATGGACCGTCAAGACAAGCACGTTAAAGAGGACCGACTCTGGCCACGCGTTAACGAAGAAAACGTGGAATTTCGATGCCGTCGTCGTCGCGAGCGGTCACTACCACACCCCGTTCGTACCGGATATTCCCGGCCTAGCAGCGTGGAAGCAGCGCTTCCCCGATCGCATCACCCACTCGAAGCAATACCGCACCCCCGCCCCGTTCGCCAACCAGACCGTCCTCATCATCGGCGCAGGCGTCTCGTCCGTCGACATAGCGAACGAGACCGCCGCGCTGGGGGCGAAGATCATCCAGAGCCGACGCGCCAGCAAGTTCGACGTGCTGGGGCCGCGTCTGCCGAAGGACGTCCAGCGCGTTCCGCTCGTGGCGCAATTCCTCATCGACGAGGGCGCCCAATCCCAGCCTTTGAAGCCGGGGCACGCGATCCCCGGAAAAGCGATCCTCGAGGACGGACAGGTGATCGGCGGGATCGACCGCGTGGTCGTCGCGACGGGGTACATCACGACATACCCGTTCCTGGGCGAGCTCGAGCAGCCGCATCTGCCGTGGCGGGACGCGGACGACAGGGTGGTGATCACGTCGGACGGGTACATCACGCACAACCTGCACAAGGACGTGTTCTACATCGCGGACCCGTCGCTCGTCTTCATCGGCGTCTCGCACTACGTCTCGACGTTCTCGCTCTTCGACTTCCAGGCCCAAGTCGCGGCGAAGGTCCTCGCGGGCCACGTAAGGCTCCCGCCTGCGGAGGATATGAGGCGCGAGCACAGGGAGCGGAAAGCGAGGTTCCAGCCTGATGACAAGTTCCATAGCATGTTCGCTGTCGAGGATGAGTATATTGAGGAGGTCTTGCGTTGGGTCAATGAGGAGGCGCGGAAGGCGGGCAAGGACCCGCTGCCGGGGCTGGATGAGGAGTGGCACGCTGGGTATAAGGTCCTCAAGGAAAGGCTTCGGAGCTCAAGGGGGCTGTGAGGTTGTTGGACGTATCACTATATATTAGGTATTACGTGTTATATCGTACTGCCTATATTAGATATCAATAGTATATATATGTTAATAGTCACAATATCTAGGTACTATAAGAAGCTGTATGGGGAATAAATAGGTACCTACCGAAGGTGCTGGCGGATATACCTGTACCGTCACTAGTATCCATGAAAAGGGGTACGTCGGACATCTTGAACTTATGTACCCGGACACCGTCGAAGCGAATAAAGGACCAAGCTAGGCTGATCAACTTGAGCGTACGCAATAAAGTACGCAGAAGTTTGTACGTTTATCACACATGAAAACATCACACGACGAGGCTTATATTATTATCAAAGCCATTTTTATGGCTTGTTTCCATAGTTCCTACCTATCGTATGGAACTAACAGCGGGTATTCTGCGATAATCAATGCGCAGGTTACAACGCGACGTCTACATGGTAACCTAGCTGAGTTACAAAGCGCTCAACACTCAGTCGAAATAAACATTTCTGACTTCGCCTCTCTATGACATGTAGGTAGTAATTGACCATTCCTCGACCGAAGGCAATAGCCACGAGGTATGTAAAAAATAAAGGAAATCATGAATCTTTCATGGTTCCGTTGACATTCGCCTCCAACTTCTTGGAGGTGGGGAGATTGATTTTGAAGCCCTGGTGAACTGATATCCCAGGAATTATCAAACTGCAGCTCAAGAGTATTCAAGAGGCTACAACTATTATAACCACGCTGTTGGTGGTTTTTATAGCCGGTGGTATCGGCAACGACGACAAGCCATAATATGACATTGCCGGCATTCGTATATGAATATAGGCATAACGTCACCGCATTCTTCGCATGCGCGGGGCCCTCGCTTAGAAAACCATCGATCATGTTGGCATTCGTGGTTATGTCGAAGGTCTTCCATGAGCTGCTGGACCCGCGCTCGCCGAACGATATCAAGGTCTGGAATTACGAAGGGGAAGGCAGGTTGTCTTGGGGCCTGTTCGACGACTGGCTGCACTGCTACTTCGGCTTCCTCTTCTACTTCGTCTTCCTCTTCTACTTCGTCTTCACTCTCATCGTCACTCTCATAGACAACTCCGAATGGTCCTTGGCGGTATGCTCCGGCTGGTGGGCGGTGATCTTGCTGTGGAGCCTGGGCCGGTACCTGTTGCTGATTGGCAATCGGCTGCCGGGCAGGTTGATGCACGGGCTGTTGGATGACTTGCTGACCATTTGGATGTGGACGAAGAGGAATCACTTCGGCTGGACGTTCGCCATCCTCGCCGCGTGCATCGATTTGGACAGCACGTGTGTACAATCTATGTTCATCCCAGTGTGCACATACGCAACTCTTCCAACGATTACCACATACATAGCAAAATTCGAAACCGCATCGACAGCTATCAACGGTTAAGTATGCATGGTACCAATTAGATGATAAGTGTGATTTTTAACTTACGTCATGTGATTGCATCCCGTGTTTAACTCAACCATCGCCCAGCATCTTTGGCAACGTTGCCAGTGCTGTTCGGTGGCCAATTCAATGACTTGATTCAGTTGTTCATCTTCTGGGCAATCACCGTTGTGCGTAGCACCCTTACAGATCATGCAGGTTCGATATCCACAGTTGCCACATGTTGCTACATCGTTCAAGTAATTAGTTCCTGGAATGAACCGAGCGCAACGCCGGTTGTGGCAGTATGTCCGACGAGGCGTAGAAAACTCAATGGCCTTTTGACGGAAATTCCGGACTACATCGCTATCAATAAACACCTGGTTTTTTGTTAAGGGTATGTTCTGTCTGCAGCATCGTGGAGGAAAGAGAGATTCGTCGTTTGAGGCGTCTCGGAAGAGACGTGTCAAACACTCGCGGCAATATTCATGGCGGCAGGGAGCACGCGCCAGCTCTGCGAAGTGCTTTTCATCTCCACAAGCATCGCATTCCTTTGGCGGTCTACTGGGTGGGCGTGAAGCAGCCCAGGACGAACTCTCTGGCTGGTTGATAGTGGCCGTATCGTCATCATCATGGTCAAAAATACTACCCCTGGGGTGGTCAAATCCGGTATTGTAGAGAACGGAGAGCTTTTCCAGGAATTCTTCGTCGCTATTTGGAGACTCAGGGGTGGCCTGCTCGGCCATGGCTACATCCTGTCCATTGCTTAAGGCGATCGACAGATTGCGGTCGGCTCGAGCAACATTCTCTTCATCATAGGCCTGGGAAAGGACTGGGCCGTCGGATTGAATTGCTCTCAACATGCTTCTAGTCATTCGTTCATCACTAAGACAGGTCTCTGCAGCCTGCAGCTCCTCAAGGAGAAGATTGAAAGCCAACTGAGCGTCAGTCTCTGTTCCCTCGGCTTGTTTACCCTTTCTACTGCTGGTCGATATGAATTGCTCGGCATCTTCCTGCATTAGGCGAAAGGCGAGGGCGATGTCTTCATCGCCCATAGCTCCGTAGACTGACGTCTCCATGATTGGTTCAGTATTAATGTCAAAAGTGTTACAGTTGGTGTTGCATGAAAGTGCAAGGAAAAAAAAAAAGTTGATTGTGGATTTGAGATGATTTTTTGTGTGTAATTCAGTTTTCGGTGTTCGGTTTCAAATTGAGGAAGGCACTTCGAGGAAGGCGCTTTCTGCCCGCCTAAATTACTTCTTGTGTTCCTACTGAGGCCCAACTGCATGTACCTCAGGTACCTCACATGTAAGGCATGTAAGGCTTGCCTCAGGTAGGTACGTTGCTGGAGAAATTAGCAGTTGCCATTCGTGAGGAACAGTCTACCTACATGTAGTACCTAGGTAAATCTAGCCGCCTCATACCTTAGGTTAAGTACCTGACATCTAAGATATGTAGGTACCTATGTACCAATCGGGGGTACTTTCACGGATTCAAATGACCTCCTCTTTATCGGAGTTGACAGGGGCTCATCCCCGGCCATATCTCAAAATTCATACTCAATTCAATGGTATAACTCTTATTCTTTGCGTAAGGTACCAGTATAGTTATATAGTGTGCATGAACAGTAACTCATTCATTAGCTTCCACCATTTTACTGATATATAATATACCTACCTCCTATATCTAATGAACTCAATTCTCGTTAAACTCACTGTCGCTCATCTAGGTACACAATAAATGTGGGACTTCAGTATGTCTCAACGCTTCTGTGATACGTCCTATTATCGCGGGGTTACGACCCACAAAAAGAAAGTAAAAAGGGAGCAGCCACAGTGTTACATGACGATCCACTTATAGTGGATTTACACACACTTTCTATTATATTTCCTAAGTTTTCCATTTTTAGAGATTTTTTTATAAAATTTTATTAATATAATAATTTTTTAATAATAATTTATAATTAATTTTATATTATATTATATTTATTATAATAATTAATAA